>CM031683.1:27779883-27960746 GCA_006182925.3 Reinhardtius hippoglossoides
TACGTCAATCTGAACGTAGAGCTGTCGAACGCCGGCCTGCGGACAGACGACACATCAGTAAGACTTTAAATTTACAGTAAATAATACACCTAAGACAGGAAATATACAATAAATACTACTGTAAATGCACTTAATAAGAAAAGAAGGTGCCCGTGTTAATGCGTAGTGAGCTCAGGTACCTGTGTGAAGATGTGATGAGTCTGGCTCTGGATCCAGCGGGTGTCTGCGTTGGGGGCAACCAGCAGCTTTAATGTCCCGATGTAAACGTCAGTACACAGGGTCCAGAAATGAGGATCCTGCAGGTTGTACACTCCCTGCAGCTGCTGCACCTGAACACAACAAGACACCAGGAACTGGTTGAGTTAATGTCATTGAACATTGGAAATCACAGACACCTGACCTGCAGCGGTCCAGGTGTTGTGGGCGGGGACGGTACTGACCCTTTGGTAACACTCTGGCAGAACGTGGTCCAGTGACGGAGGCGTTCTCTGCATCAGGATCTCGATGGAGTCCTTCAATAAGGGCACCACGCTGAGGGTCAGAGATCAGAGGGCCGTGACACTACCACTAACAACACACACATATAGATATATATACACACATACAAACATTGTAACTGTACAGACGTGTTTCTCTAAAACACTCTTTGTTCTGAAGCGTTTCCAGCTGCAGTAACCTGATGCCTGCGGTGGCGTCGAGGCCTCTCAGCGACCACAGCTCCGCTGATGCTCTCACTCTGCAGCTGCGTTCACTTCCAGCCAATTAAAACCACATCGGCACGCATCAACTCCATTTACCACCAGGGCTTCTGGGAAATCTGACCACTGCATTTACATCACAAGGCCGAGTCCAGGACTGGTTCCAGTTCATACCGGTGGTTTCAGACACTGGAAACGTTAACTGACGGAACATTCTTCACATGACTGGAAACATTTTATCGTCTGCATCAGGGTTTTAATGAATTATCTTGATACGCTGGTTTAAGGTCAGTTCTGAGGAACCGGACAGATGATCCGTCAGAGCGTTTAGCTAAAGGGTTCCAAAGGTCCTGTTTGATCGGTTTGGTCCTTTTGTTGTTTAATAAGTTCTAATGGTCAGTGAAATTGTTTTAGGATCCTTAAGTTGATTCAAGTATATGATAATAAAAGGTTTCCGATGTTCTACTGGTCCCTGAAGCCAACAGAAAAGTTAGACGTGTAGTGGTTCTGGTCACCGACAGGAGTTTAAGGTTCTTTATGAGGTTCTAGTCACGTGTCCCGGGAGAGGATCCTCACATGGGACTGAGCTTCATTCACTGATCATGAAGTTTCTATTTGACTCTTGTTGAGTGAAGAACAGAGGAAGTTGATCCTTGTTAACATCTATGACACTAATTTGTGAATATGGGCCATACAAATAAAATATGATTGATGGGATTCTTTTCTCCTTTTGGTCAAACTAACTCCGTCTTTAATCATCGTCTCACACAGAGGTAACATAGTGTGTGTGAGACCAAGTATGAATTATTTCTCATATGTATATATATTTGTGTTTGTCACCTGACTCCGATGAGGATGGAGATCAACATGGAGCAGATGGGATCAGCGATCATCAGGTTGTATTTCTGCATCAGCAGAGCAGAGATGATCACACCGATGCTGCCCAGAGTGTCAGCGATGATGTGCAGCAGAACGCCTGCAAAACACACACACACACACACACACACACACACACACACACACACACACACACACACACACACACACACACACACACACACACACACACACACACACACACACACACACACACACCACACACACACACACACACACACACACACACACACACACACACACACACACACACACACACACACACACACACACACACACAGTTGAGAAACGTGTGAATGTCTGTCTGTGGTTTTCACTGTGTGGTGTATGAGCGCCCCCCGGTGGCACAGTCAAGTTACATTATTTTTATTTTAGTGTGAAGAAAACCGATTTACTGCTGTTCTGTCATCTCAAGTTTCTAAATAAAGTTGTAGAAACTGAATGTACGGAAAACAGACCTGTTCCCACCGTGACATCAACATGTGATCATGTGACTTGGGGCCTGGTTACTGGCTCATCAGGGTCAGTTCAGGAGTAACTTTGTGGTTAACCGGTACTAGGGAGGTTAGGTTTAACCCGAGGTCTGCTGCCATGACAACTTACGCTGCAGCTCAACTTTATATATGTAACATATGCATTTAATGAATATATTGCATGTGTGAGAGAGAAAGTCGAGGTAGTTTAGTCCCTCGTTCAACTTAATTCTCCACAGGCAACGGACGATAACTGGAAGGATTAAGCTGAATGTGACTCCGCCTACTGCTCACTACTGACTGACATGTGACTGACATGTAACTGACATGTAACTGACATGTGACTGACATGTAACTGACATGTGACTGACATGTAACTGGTTAACAAGTACGTCTGAAGCTTTGGTCACTATCGACTTCAGTTGTGTTGGATTCTGCTGCAACACTGTTTACACCTGAAACTCCAAAAGTGTTTTGTGGACTCAAACACTTCACGCCCCCCCCCTCCATCATTGTGTGTGCGTGTGTATGTGCGTGTGTATGTGCGTGTGTGTGTGTGTGTCTCACCCTGCAGGATCTGTTTACTGGAGCCGCTCCCCAGTGTGTGCTGCAGTTCGTCTGAAAGAAAGAACATCATCATCATCATCATCAACATCATCATCATCATCAACATCATCATCATCATGGACGATTGTGACAATGAATATTAGGTCTCTAACCGAAACCGAAACCACAGACCGACCTCAACGGGACCGTGTCCTGAACAAGTTGTTTACATGACCTTTGTTATTAAAGCGACACGGACGCTTCACTTTCTATTTACTTTCCTGAATTGTTGCTTTATGAAGATTCACAGTAAAATGGGTTTAGTTGTTGTAAGTATATGGATTGAACTTTAGACGACTGACTGACTCTCACACACACGCACACGCACACACACACACACACACACACGCACACACACACACGCACGCACGCGCACACACACGCACGCACGCGCACACGCACACGCACACGTGGATTCGCCGTATCGTTCCACCCGTACTGAACATGAACGTTTGTGTCAATCATAGAGAAGAACCTCCGTTTGTGACCTGGTATTAACTCACTGTGACAGTGTGGTTCCTCATGACTGTGTCCATGGCCGTCATGACTGTGTCCTCCATGTCCATGACCGTCATGACTGTGTCCTCCATGTCCGTGTCCTTCATGTCCGTGTCCTTCATGTCCGTGTCCTTCATGTCCGTGCCAGTCGGAATTTTTGCTCTGGTGGTTGTGTCCTCCGTGACCGTGTCCGTGATTCAGACTGCCGTTAAACTGTGAGTGACTGTGACCGTGACCTGAGAGAGAGGTTCAGAGATTAGAGAACCACGGTTCTGCAGTGCGGTTCCACAGAGCTGGGTTCCCCTAAGTGAGGTTCTCCAGAACTTACCTTCGTCTCCATGAGAGTGTCCGTGTCCTCCGTGCTGGAACACAAATATCCCGACCAGGTTCACCAGGAGACCGGCGACGGACACCGGAAGTAAACGGTCATGATGAACGTCTGGAGGTTCCAGGGCTCTCTGACAGACAGACAGGTTCAAACTGAGTGAGTGTGTGTGTGTGTGTGTGTGTGTGTGTGTGTGTGTGTGTGTGTGTGTGTGTGTGTGTGTGTGTGTGTGTGTGTGTGTGTGTGTTACCTCCACTCCCTCAGAGAAGATGAAAAACGCTGTGAAGATGAGGAAGAGTCCGTTGACGAAGCCGGCTAACACCTCAGCTCTGACATAACTGTAACGCACAGAGACACACAACACAGTCAATGCTGTGTCTGTGTGTCTGACCCGTTGGAGAAGTTGTCGTTACATCTCCACCTGGAGATGTTTTAGTGTGTCTGTGTTGTGTAACTATGTTGTGTCTGACCCGTAGGAGAAGTTGTCGTTACATCTCCACCTGGAGATGACGGACGCTGCGAGACCTGCGAGCAGAGCCGTGCAGTCGAAGAACATGTGGAAGGAGTCTGAGATCAGACCTAAACTGAAGACACACAACACACACGTCAGACACAACACACATCAGATACACGCAACACACAAGTGAGACACAAAACATATCAGATACAAACAACACACGTCAGATACAAACACATCAGATACACGCAACACACAAGTGAGACACAAAACACATCAGACACAACACACACGTCAGATACACACAACACACACAAAACACATCAGATACACGCAACACACAAGTGAGACAGAAAACACATCAGATACAAACAACACACACATCAGACACAACACACACGTCAGATACACACAACACACATCAGATACAAACAACACACACGTCAGATACACACAACACACACATCAGACACAACACATCAGACACAACACACACGTCAGATACACACAACACACAAGTGAGACAGAAAACACATCAGATACAAACAACACACACATCAGACACAACACACACGTCAGATACACACAACACACACGTCAGATACACACAACACACACGTGAGACAGAAAACACATCAGATACAAACAACACACACATCAGACACAACACACACGTCAGATACACACAACACACACGTCAGATACACACAACACACAAGTGAGACAGAAAACACATCAGATACAAACAACACACACATCAGACACAACACACACATCAGATACAAACAACACACACGTCAGATACACACAACACACACGTCAGATACACACAACACACACGTCAGATACACACAACACACACGTCAGATACAAACAACACACACAACACACACATCAGACACAACACACACATCAGATACACACAACACACAAGTGAGACACAAAACACATCAGATACAAACAACACACACGTCAGATACACACAACACACACGTCAGATACACACAACACACACGTCAGATACAAACAACACACACAACACACACATCAGACACAACACACACGTCAGACACAACACATCAGACACAACACACACATCAGACACAACACACACATCAGACACAACACACACGTCAGACACACACAACACACACATCAGAAACAACACACGTCAGCCACCACACCGTCCCACTAACACATACGTGGCACCCGAGCACCGCGGCCTCCCCCGGGCAGCCCTCCCCGGGCAGCCCTCCCCGGGCAGCCCTCCCTCCGGCGGCCTACCTGTTGCTCCAGATGCCGTAGGAGAGCTCCACGAAGGCGAAGGACAGGTTGAGGCAGAGGAAGGCGAACAGGTTCCGGGAGGTTTTATCCGCCAGGATCGACCTGAAACAACAGAGCTCCGTCAGCCGGAGCCAGGACACACACCGGGACTCAGCGGCACTCAGCGGGACTCAGCGGCTCCTGAGCCCCGCCACAGGGTCACACTTCACCCGCCACGGACCGACGCTCACCACCGACACCATCATGTCACTGATCCGCGGACTGAGCGAGGCTAGCCGGCTAGCATCAGGCTAACGGTGGCTGTAGCGTCAGCAGTTAGCAGAGTTAGCAGTGTTAGCAGAGTTAGCAGGTTAGCAGGTTAGCAGGTTGAGTTTACCTGAACCATCCTGACAGCTTCACCAGCAGGTTCAACTTAGCGGGTTTGTACTCGTCGTCTTTTACAGATGAAGGTAACATGTTAGCACCTGGACACACACACACACACACACACACACTGCTGCACCTAGCTACAGCAAGCTAACGGCCGACTTCCGGTTCACTCACGTTTCACAATAAAGGCCTTGGAAAACATTTCCGGTTTCTCAAACAGCTGATGTTACTAACTACTGACTAACTAACTACTGACTAAGTACTGATGAACTACTGACAAACTACTGACTAACGACTGACTAATTATAGAAGCTATGTAACATCCTGTTTTATGGGACGAGGCAGCCATGTTGTTTTATTATTATTATATTGATATGAATAACAGAAATTTAAGTTTAAACTGAAACTGGGAGTCAGAGCTCTGTGTGACCAGCAGGGGGAGTCAGAGCACTGTGTGACCAGCAGGGGGAGTCAGAGCACTGTGTGACCAGCAGGGGGAGTCAGAGCACTGTGTGACCAGCAGGGGGAGTCAGAGCTCTGTGTGACCAGCAGGGGGAGTCAGAGCTCTGTGTGACCAGCAGGGGGAGTCAGAGCTCTGTGTGACCAGCGGATCAAGTCACTGTGACCTCAGGGAGTCGAGCCTGTGTACCACAGGGACAACACTGTGGACCACAGGGGAGTCAGAGCTGGTACGCAGGGAGTAAGCTCTGTGTCATAATTCATGATGCAGTACCTGAAAACATTAGCGAAGCTCAATAGTCAGTGTGTTTTCATGGGATTTTAATCTCATCAAACCTTCGTCCGGCTGGAGAATCACATTTGTTACAGACCAGATCCAGATTCAGATCCAGATCCAGATCCAGATCCAGATTCAGATCCAGATTATTATTGGCTTTTACACAAAGTTCTGGTTATTAGTCTGCCTTTTACTGGCAACTCTCCAGAACCCGGACCAGAACCAGTATCAGAACCTGCTTTGTGGCTCCTCCTGACTGTGGATCAGATGTAAACTGTGGATCCAGAACGTGGATCAGGATCATGTGGTTGTGGAGCTGCTGCTGACGACAGGAAATACCTTCAGATTAAAACGACAAGACGCAGCAGAACACTTCCACTGCTTTTACACAACAGAGGTCAGAGGTCACACAGGCTCAGCAGCTCAGACAGCTGAAAAACACCAGATGGACCCACAGAAACACACAACACGTTATCAACACGTCAGCAACACGTCAGCAACACGTTAGCAACACGTGGACGTAGTTTCAGCTGAATCTGTTGGGAGGGTCTCCCAGGCACAGGAGGGGGGGGGTTACAAAGTGTTTGTGTCTGTTGTTTTTTATGTGTTTCTGTTGTGTGTCGGTTGTTTCTGTTTGTCTGTTGTGTTTCTCTGTAACCACATTCTTTAAAGGACCTTGAGATAATGTCTGTTGTCATTCAATGAAAAACAAAAACATTCGATTGAATTGTGTGTTTCCTGAGCTCGGTCCCGTGAAGCAGGATCCGTGGTCATCAGGTTAACTTCAGGTTTAATTCAGAGTTTCCGTCTACGAAGCTCGTTCCTTGTTATCAGGTAAATCACCATGGTAACTAATGCTGAGCAGCTGACCTGCTCCAGGTGAAGTTGGAGATAAGAGATCAAACAGTCTAAAGCTCCGCCCACTGACCGATCCCTTCCTTTGAACCATGACATCATGTTCTTAGAGGATCCGTGGAGCTGGTGTGGACTGAGTCTCTGAGGAGGACCAGGGTCTTCAGAGACCCACAAGATCCTTTGAGCTCCTCTGATGAGCTTCTGAAAGATCTAGATTCTCCTCAGAGGATGAACCTCTGTCAGCTGCTGGAGCCCAACAGAACCAGCCTGACCCGTAAAGTGCTCCCAGTACCACAGACTGCATCTGCTCCACTTACTGATACTGATGTACTGGGAGTGTTAGCAGAGGAGAACCTCACATACTTTAATACTTTGATCCTTTAAGTAGCTTCATCCTGTGAAATACATATTAATTTGGGGACAGACAGCTTACAGATTTACCTTGTGACCTTACCCTTTATTCTGGATGTTTGTTCTCCTCTGAGTTTTATTATACAACAGTCTGATCCTCGGCTCTGCTGTCAGTCAAACTGTCCATGTCTGTGATTGGTCATATGCAGTAAACTCCGCCCCTTTATGTGAGTTAACCAGCGTCATGTGACCACTTAGCCTGACTGTGACTGTTAGGTTAGATTCAGCTGGATAACTGAAATATATCCTGGACATGTGGAACTGGCTTCGTAGAACAGGCCCATGGCCCAGGTCCAGAACCAGGACCAGGTCAAGGCTGTGGCTCCTCCTGACTGTGGATCAGATGTAAACTGTGGATCCAGAACGTGGATCAGGATCATGTGGTTGTGGAGCTGCTGCTGACGACAGGAAATACCTTCAGATTAAAACGACAAGACGCAGCAGAACACTTCCACTGCTTTTACACAACAGAGGTCAGAGGTCACACAGGCTCAGCAGCTCAGAGTGGGCTGTAGGAGTGAGGGGGGGGGGGGTCACCAAGTGTTGACTCATTGTGTGTCTGTTGTTTCTGTTGTGTGTCTGTTGTGTTTCTCTGTAACACCACGTAAAGAGCCTTGAGATAACGTTTGTTGTAATTCAATGCAAAACAAATAAACTTTGATTCAATTGTGTGTCGACCTGTTGTGAAATAACAAAACACAACAACAACACAAAACAACCAGTAAAACACAAACAGACACAACTGAACAGAAACATTTTGCAGCAGGTTGATGTGAAACTGGAGCAGAGGGATCTGTCTATTTCCTGGCACAGTGTCAGTACTGTTGACCAAGCTGAACAAATTAATTCAGTGTGTGTGCGTGTGTGTGTGTGTGTGTGTGGGGGGGGGTGGGTCCTCTCTAACACAAAGCTCATTGGCTCTTCAGTCCATTGTCATGGAAATGAAGAGGATCAGACTCTCACAGTCTGGTATATATAACATACGTGTAAAATTCATGTTATATGTTCATGTTAACATACATGTGAGTTGTGAACTACCTTTTCAAAATATATCTATTTTTTATTCGATTTCACTTTCTAAAAACTGTTTTTATTTCAGGCTGATTGTTTAGTGTGTTATATACACTGAACCAGTGAACAGGAACCTGAAACATGAACGTGAACACCGTGAACGTGAACACGTACGTGACACGTGAACACACGTGAACACACGTGAACACACGTGAACACAGGTGAACACACGTGAACACACGTGAACACACGTGAACACACGTGAACACACGTGAACACACGTGAACACGTGAACACACGTGAACACAGGTGAACACACGGGAACACACGTGAACACACGTGAACACACGTGAACACACGTGAAAAAGGAGATTCGCTGACACTGAAGTGTTCAAATCACATATAAAAGTTCCAGTGGGAGAAACGTGTGTGTGTCTGTGTGTGTGTCTGTGTGTGTGTGTGGTTTCTGAATGAAAATAACAAATAAAATATAATACAGACTTTAACATGTACTGAGCTGTTTAAAACACGTTTAACTTAAAGGTCCAGTGTGTAAGATTTAGGTGAAAGGATCTATTGTTAGAAATATAAAATAATCCTAGTAATGTTTTCACTGGTTTGTTTCATCTAAATTATACAAATTGTTGTTTTACACTCTATATTTAAATACTTTATATTTACATCAGGAGCAGGTCCTCTCTACTGCGGCAGCCATGTTTTTAAAAGTTTTTATGACGACTGAAGCTACCACAGGTTCTCCACAGGGTGTGTGTTTGTGTGTGTGTGTGTGTTTGTGTGCGTGTGTGTGTGTGGGGGGGGGGGGGGGGGGACATGACCCTTCAACAATAGATGTCACAACATTCTACACACTGAACCTTTAAATTACAGTTAATCCTAACACAGCCACAAGGTGGAGCTACAACAGTGTCGACACTATGTGGGAAACAGCTGAGAACAGGACAACCGTTCAAATAAAGAGACATGTTACATGTATGTTTACCTCACAGTTGAACATGTGTGACACATAAAAATCAAACTCTGCCGACGCAAGGTTGACTTTAACTAATTAGCGTGATAACGAGTGGGCGTCATACAACAAACATCTTTACAGATGATGAACAAACATAAAACTACATCAGTACATGAGTCACAGCAGGAAACAGAGAAAACTCTTTGTGAAGTAAACTGTCGGGAATCGAACCTATAACTCTAAGGGGGGGTAATAACAAGCTTCACTGACTCTGTTATGATAATTATTAAAGTTCATATTTTTAACACGTGAACACACACACACAGGAAAACATACGTGAACACGTGAACACTGAACACGTGAACACTGAAGTATCTGTGAGAAAGTTCATAGATTGTAAAAAGGAGTCTCAGCTGCTGAGCATGCTGGGAAATGACCCATGTGTCAGACTGGAACATTTGAACATGTGATCACGTCAGGAGACCGTTTGACGAATCAGAAGCGTCGTGTTGTAGAGACGTTGAAGCCAGCGGGGGGGCTGCAGCCTCAGGCGGAGGGCGGAGCCGAGCGGCTCAGCGAATAGAAACCTCTCTTCCTGGATCTCCTCAGGAAGTCGAGCAGCAGAGAAACAGCTGCTGCAGCGAAGATCACGACCGTGACGATGACGACACTGAGACGAGGATGAAGATCACTGCTTCTCTCTGCTGACGAGAAAACAACTTCAAACAACTGAACTGGGGTCTGATTTATAAAACAGTGCGGGGGATTCATTCTAAAAGCGTGCACACAAAAGCCGGAAATGGCGTACGTAAAAAAGAAAATTCCTATTTATAAAAACTGATCTGCCTCATACTCCGCCCTCTACACGCCCATTTCAACCATAAATGGTCAATGCAAAGCACCTCATGAATATTAAATTATGCTGCTGACCAATGGGTTTCCACCGTGAGTCATGACAGAGTCACGGCATCAAGCGACGAGAAGAGGAAGTGTTAAACCAGCGAGTGAGAGTGAAGGCGTCTGATGGAACAGCCACGTTCACTGCAGTGATTTGATGATACAGTGTTAGAAGATATTATTAAAACCTATTAATGACTCGGCTCTGTAACTCCGCTGTTTATTATTATCTGAACGCAATTTGCTCTAGTTTTGTATATTTTTCAATTGAAGGTTCGTGTGGAACAGTTTTGTCGGGTTAGAGTTCATCGCCTCACGTCTGCGTCGCCAAAACCTTCGTACGCACGGGTCAGACCCTGTTTTATAAATGAGACCCCTGGTCTGTAGTGGTCTGAACTGTACTGTACTGGTCTGTAGTGGTCTGGACTGCTCTGAACTGTACTGTACTGGTCTGTAGTGGTCTGAACTGCTCTGAACTGTACTGTACTGGTCTGTAGTGGTCTGAACTCCTCTGAACTGTACTGTACTGGTCTGTAGTGGTCTGAACTGCTCTGAACTGTACTGTACTGGTCTGTAGTGGTCTGAACTGCTCTGAACTGTACTGTACTGGTCTGTAGTGGTCTGAACTCCTCTGAACTGTACTGTACTGGTCTGTAGTGGTCTGAACTGCTCTGAACTGTACGTATGGTCTGTAGTGGTCTGGACTGCTCTGAACTGTACTGTACTGGTCTGTAGTGGTCTGAACTGCTCTGAACTGTACTGTACTGGTCTGTAGTGGTCTGAACTGCTCTGAACTGTACTGTACTGGTCTGGAGTGGTCTGGACTGGTCTGAACCTGTCTGTACGGGTCTGAACCAGTCTAAACTGGTCTAAACTGGTCTGTACTGGTCTGAACCAATCTGTACTAACCTCTGACACTGATGCTGAAAACTTTGACCTGGTATCCGAGGTCGTTGGTCACGTTGACCTGGTACAATCCAGAGTCTCTGGCCATGACGTTGACCAATAGGAAGGTGCCGTTGAGGGAAAATAGCTCCATCCCATTGGTCAGTTTCCTCAGAGTCATGGCCGACGGAGGGAAGCTGATAGTTTGACAGCAGACGGTGACGTTCTGTCCCTCGTGGACGACAGTGGACGGCAGGACGAGGACTGTGGTGTTTCTGGGAGAAGCTGAATCACCAGAGATCAGAGGAAGTCATGTGATTAGACAGTGTATGTATCATATATTTCATACTGAGCCCTGATTGGCTGCAGACAAGTCGTGATGTCGTAAATGTGCCAGGTGTTGGTGACGCCTGCTGAGATAAACCTGTTGACCTTCTGTTTGACCTTTGACCTTAACATCAACGCCTGATACAAGAATCTGGTCATTTCTTTTATTGTTTCAGTTTTATAGTTTTAATATTTGATGTTTAAACGGTTCAGATCTGAGTCGTTTCTGTCGTCAGGGAGACGCTGATGAAACGAGGAGCAGAGAGAAAAACTGAACATCCGCCATCTTTGATTCTGTTTCCTGTTTTGACTAAAGGAGCCGGTAGACAAAGAGCCAGAACTGACCTTTGACCCTGACAGAGCTGGACACCAGCTGTGCTCCGTACTGATTGGACGCTTCACACTGGTAGTAGGCGGAGTCTTCCAGCAAGGCAGAAGACAGGCTGAGGAAGAGCGAGGATGAGGAGGCAGCATCCATTCTCTGAAGCTCCGCCCCATCCCTCCTCAGCACCAGCGTGCTGGGCGGAGCTCCGTCGGAGCTGCAGGTCAGGTTCAGCTGTTGACCCTCCACCACGTCCTCCCCGGGACTCACAGAGATGGAGGTTCTCCTCGGAGCATCTGCAACACCAACAGACCAGAACTTAACAGAACTTAAACCTGAATCTGGGTTTAACAAAACCTGATCTGATCCATTTGAACTGAGAAGTTATGACTAAATGATCCTCCTATGCTGAGTTAAAGGTTCCATATGGTAGAATCTCCTACAGGGCCTAGAGGGTCTAGAGGGCCTAGAGGGTCTAGAGGGCCTAGAGGGTCTAGAGGGCCTAGAGGGTCTACAGGGTCTACAGGGTCTAGAGGGTCTAGAGGGCCTAGGAGGGCCTAGAGGGTCTACAGGGCCTAGAGGGTCTAGAGGGCCTAGAGGGTCTAGAGGGTCTAGAGGGCCTAGAGGGCCTAGAGGGTCTAGAGGGCCTAGAGGGTCTAGAGGGCCTAGAGGGCCTAGAGGGCCTAGAGGGCCTAGAGGGCACCTCCAGCTGTACCAGGGGAGTAACCCGTGCAGCTGAGGGCTGTTCGCTGATTCCTACGTATTAACCAACTGAAGAGGAGACAGACTTCCATAATAATGTTAAGTAGAGGGTGCTTGTTGATGGGTGTTGGTGAGACCCCAGGGGCAACATCTCTTGCCACATACAGATTCTACATTTTCTACAGGTCTACATGTTTGACAGGTCTAAAGGTTCTGCAGGCCTACAGATTCTACTGTTCTATATATTCTACAGGCAGGTCCTAAATGTTGTACAGGTCAACAGGTTCTTTTACAGGTTCTTCAGGTTCAACACTTTTTTCAGGTTCTGCAGGTCGACAGGTTTTACAGATTTTACAGATTTTACAGGTCTACTGGTCTACCAGTTCTGCAGACTTACAGGTTCTAGAGATCCTACATTTTCTAAAGATCTACAGGTTCTACAGGTCTATAGATTCTACAGGTCCTGCAGGTTTAAAGGTCTTGTTTCCTCAGACTCACAGTCGACTTGCAGACGGACGCTCATCCTCCTGGACCGCCACAGGTCTACAGGATCTACAGGATCTTAAGGTCTACAGGTACTACAGGTCTACCTGTTCTACAGGTCCTCCGGGTTCTACATGTCTACAGGTTAACAGGTCCTACAGGTTTACAGGTCCTAAATGTCCTACAGCTTTACAGGTCTCGTTTCCTCAGACTCACAGTCGACTTGCAGATGGACGCTTGTCCTCCTGGACCGTCATAGGTTCTACATTTTCTACAGGTCTACAGGATCTACAGATCTTTAGGTGCAACAGGTTCTAAACGTTTACAGGTCTAGGGGTTCTACAGGTTTACAGGTTCTACAGGTCTATTAGTCCTACAGGTTTACAGGCCCTACAGGTCTACATGTTCTACAGGTTTCCTCAGTCTCACAGTGGACTTGCAGACGGACACTCGTCCTCCTGGACCGCCACAGGTCACTGTCGTCAGTCAGCAGCTCCGCTCTGCAGGTCACAACCTGCTGCTCCGCCTCCACCAGGTGATGAAGAACAGATGAGACGTTCTGTAAAGAACCGTAGAACCCAAAGGACTCTGACATCAGAGCAGTTTTCCCCAACAGCCAGTGGATCCTCAGGCGATTGGTTGAAAAGACATTAATGACATCACAGCGAAGGACGGCCTGCTGACCCAACAGGATGGGACCAGGATTCATCAGAACTGGATCAGATGGAAACGCTGCAGAGGATGAAACAGATGTTCATGAGCTACAAATCATCCGTCAGGTTTAAGATTCAAAAACCTTTACTCTTAAAACACAGAATTCTCAGGGAACTGGGACAGGAAGTCAGTGTTTGTCAGTGAAGACCGGTGAAGACTCATGAGGTCAAAGGTCACTGGAATAAATCATCATGAGCTGTGGCTGAGGAGCCGCCTCCTTCTGAGGCCACGACTGACGCCGTCACAGCAGCGTGACAAGAGCTTTTCATCGGCTCAGGTGGATCAATCAAATCCAACTTCATTTGTACAACTGTTATTCACAAATCATAATTCACCTCATAGATCCGAACAATCATTCTCTGTTCTTAACCTTTGACTGGAGCAAGAAAACTGACGAGCGTGCGGGCGGCTGAGCTGAAGTAGACCGGCCCCTGAGTCAGAACTCTGAGTCCACGATAGAGTCACCATAGTTATTTATAACATGTTAATGAATGAAGTTGGCTCCAGACAGCCTACAGCGCCCCCTAGAGGAGGTCCGGGTTTAAACTGTAACCAGATGAACATCAGCAGGTTAATAACTGATCAGATCGATAATAAATACATGGGTTAGTTTATAGGTTAGTTTATGGACTAAAGAAGTAAACATCAGTTTGTGTGTTACTGCCAGCAGCTGATAATTCAACACTGACCCCTTCTGTCTCTGAGCTGTGGGAGGATCCAGTGTTTTAAAGTGCTCAGTGTGTGTGTGTGTGTGTGTGTGTGTGTGTGTGTGTGTGTGTGTGTGTGTGTGTGTGTGTGTGTGTGTGTGTGTGGGAGGAAACATCCTGTCTCTCTTAGAACTAAACAGAACTAAACTTTGACCTTTGACCTCTGACGACTGTCAAATAAAATCTCATGTTGTTTCTCACACGTCTGAATAAACTCAACAATTCACTGTTTACACACAAATATAAAACATTGTCTATATGCAAACACACACAAACATACACATATACATCTATATAACAACAAATCACAAACACCTGGGCTCAGGTGTGTCAGACTCACAGTAGACGTGGACCTGGATGGTTCTGGTCCTGATGACGGTGTCACACTCGGCCTCACAGCTGTAGCCTCCCTGATCCTGGAGGTCAAGGTCCCGCAGGTGTAGCGGGGACAGACCGTCCTGCTGCTGCGTCCTCTGGAGGACGCTACGGTCCTGCTCTGCCCTCTTCCAGGTGAGGGTTGGGGGGTGGAGACACCCGGACGCTCTGCAGGTGACGAGCAGATCTGAACCTCGCTCTGCAGCCAAGACCTGATGACTCACCTCCACCTGCAGAGGGTGAGCTGAAGAACCAGAGAATGTCACCTTTAAAACGTTCAGACATTAAATAAAAGAGGTAGACTTTTATTTTGCTACTTCCTGTTTCTGTCTCTGACCTTTGACCCTGACGGAGCTGGACACCTGCTGTGCTCCGTACTGATTGGACGCTTCACACTGGTAGTGGGCGGAGTCTCGCAGCAAGGATGTAGAGAGGCTGAAGGAGAGAGAGGAAGATGAGTCAGTCCTCTGAAGCTCTGCCCAATCCCTCGTCAGCACCAGCGTGGTGGGCGGAGATCCGTCTGATCGGCAGGTAATGTTGACCTGTTGACCCTCCACCACGTCCTCACCGGGACTCACGGATATGGAGGTGTTGGTGGGTGGAGCTGTGGGCGCGGACACAGGTGTTAAAGTGGGTGACAGGTGGGGGTGGGGCAACAAACCCCCATAATTAAGTGAGCGCACTCTGACCATGAACAGTGATGTCCACCGCAGCGGCCTGGCTTCCCTCACTGTTTCGGGCCTCACACTCGTAGCGTCCAGCGTCAAACAGACTCACCGCCTTGACGACGAGCTGATGGCCACGCCCCCGCAAAAGCGACCGACCGTCTGTCGTCCTGAAGCTCCAGGTGATTGTCGGCTCGGGGTTTCCCACCGCTGAACAGCTGACAGCGAGCGAAGAGTTGACCATGACCAGCAACGAGTCCGAGATCGACGTCACGACAGGAGCATCTGCAGAGGATTCAGAGGTCAGATCCTCTAGATCTTGATTCATCTGATCCAGATTCTCAAAATCTGAACCATATCCCTGAGATCTGAACACATCTGAACCAGTTCCAAATCCAGGTCTGAGCAAGACACAGGACTCCGACTCAGGACTCACAGAGCAGGTTGAGGCAGATCGTGGTCTCTCTGGTCCGGATCTTAGGTGGCAGCTTCAGAAGGTTCAGCGTGGCCCTGCAGCTGATGTTGGCCCCCGAGTCCTGGTCCTGAGGAGTGAACCTGTACTCAGACGAGACCGAGCTGGACCCGGACTCTCCGACCACACTCTGCACGACTCTGTCACCGTTGTACCAGGTGAGGTTGAGCAGCTCTGAGGGGTAAAGGTCGGACACCTGACAGGTCAAGGTGGACTCCACCCCCAGTCTCAAGTGGTCCTGGCCTCGGATCAGAGGGGCTGATGGGAAGGGCTGGAGTCCACACAGAGACAGAAACACACTTTACTTTACACACCTGGTCCTTATATGTTGATATGTAAAGTGTGTGCAGGAACTCACAGTAAACCTGCACGTTGGTTAGGATCAGCTTCCTGTCTCCTCCACAGTTCACTGTGCACAGCAGAGCACCCTCATGCTCCATCATCACAGGGTCAAAGGTCAACACAGAGCAGCTGGTGTTGGTGGTGACCGCGGCGGTCAGAGGTCGATCCTCGAGCATAGACCAGGAGATGCGCGGCACAATTGGACAATCCTGAACGGAGCAAACCAGCTGCCGACGCTCCGCCAGTCTGAACAGAGGCTGTCTGGGAACCACATCGACCCGCAGACCCTGAACGCACCACGATGACATCAGCAACGCAGCTGATGAGACAAACAACAACATCAACAACAGCTGAAAGACAAATAAACAAACTTTAGAAAATGGCTGCAGAGAATAGGGTTCGGTTTGTGAGAGGAACTTGCAGAACTGACAAGGCCCGAGGCCGACAGGGGCCATCCGAGGCCAATGGGAGTTATGGGGGCCAATAGACGGAGGATGGAGGTAGGTTTGGTGGAAAGGTGGAGCTGGGTGTCATCCACATGGAAATTGATGTTCAATTTATGGAGGATATGGCCAAAAGGAAGTAAATAGATGACAAACAGAAGGGGCCCCATGACAGAACCCTGGTGAACACCAGTAGCGACTGGAAATTGCTGTGGAAAATAGGAGCCAATAGCTGAAGCAACAATATCTTATACATATTATTATATCATATTTAGGGCCCGAGCACTCACAGTGCAAGGACCCTATTGGAATTGCTCAGATTATTATTACGGTGCTGGGGCTGGAACAGTGTCTAGAACTGAAAGTGCCAGAGACATTTTATTTTTAATCAAATCAAATCAATGAATCAATCACATGTTACTTGTCTCATAGATGTTAACAAGGAGCAACATCTTCTGTTCTTAACTCAGCTCAGAGTCCCATGTGAGGATCCTCTCCCAGGACACAAGTCCAACAGATGCTGATGAGAATAACTCAACACAATCAACACAACACAACAACAACACAACACACAACACAAACACACAACACAAACACACATCAACACAACACACAACCAACAACACAACACAACATCAACACCAACAACACAACAACAACACAACAACACAACACAACAACAACACACAAACAACACAACACAACAACACAACAACAACACCTCAAACACAACAAACAACACAACACATCAACACATCAACACAACAACATCAACACAACAACACAAACATCACACAAACACACAACACACAACACATCAACACAACAACAGGATTCACTACATGAGAAGAACCAGTTTGTAACTTCATGTTTAAAGTGTTTATACATAATGTCTGATGGAGATGAAGGAGCAGAGGAACTGAGGACTTCCTGATGGGAGAAGATGTGAGGAGACATGTTGTGTATCAAGAAGTCTTGTTGTGATCATAGTCCACCATCAGGATCCATGATCCACCATCAGGATCCATGATCCACCATCAGGATCCATGATCCACCATCAGGATCATGGGGTGTTGGCGGGTACGTGGCGGCCTAAGTGCTGTCGCGTCACTTCCCCACTGTCACCAGGCGAGGTGCCGCTCATACGTGCTTGCAAGTCAACTTATACATATTATTGTATTGTATTATTAAATACATACGATTCTATATATAAAATGAATTTGAAACAAAGAGTTTGTGATACAACAGAAACACTGAGACTAAAGATCCTCTTAGTTGAAAACATCACTGATCCATTTCTATAATTAATATTATTAATATTAAGCAGAAGAGGAAGATTGAATTACAGCTTCAAGTTTCCACAGAAGAAGATAAATATGAAATCACTCTTACCTGAGATGATCTGAAAGAAGCTGCACACACATGATACACACATGATGCAGGAGTGAAGCAGAGAAGTGAATGAAGGACAGATCAGTGTCTCCTTCGCTTCGTACGCCCCCTGAATCTCACCCCTCTCTCACTCTCTCTCTTTGTCTGTGCTGACTGTGCTGATGTACAGACCACGGTGCCCTCTGCAGGACAGACAGGGACACACCGCACACATCAACAGACACACCAGGGCTCTGAACTAAGAAGCAGGATTTGTTATCAGGTCAACTTGCTCGTTCACTTGTTATCAGGGTAAATCACCATGGTAACTTACGCTGAGCAGCTGACCTGCTCCAGGTGAAGTTGGAGATAAGAGATCAAACAGTCTAAAGCTCCGCCCACTGACCCATCCCTTCCTTTGAACCATGACATCATGTTCTCAGAGGATCCGTGGAGCTGGTGTGGACTGAGTCTCTGAGGAGGACCAGGGTCTTCAGAGACCCACAAGATCCTTTGAGCTCCTCTACCTGTAAATGACGCATTCATGTGATGGTTCAACGTGCACACAACATCAGACTCCAACTGTAAGTGTCCACATACTTCTGTCCTGTTTCTACATGCTGATCTGTATCTGTGAGTGTCTGATACTGACTGATTGATTGACAGACGTCTGATAACAGTGACTCTGTGACCTGATTGATCACTGTGTGATGACTCAGTTGCGTTGAGGTCATGTGACCACTCACAGGGGCCTGTTCTACGAAGCCACTTCAACATAACCAGGATTTCTTTCAGTTTTCCAGCTGTCGGACAGTTTGAGTCTTTCAGGTGAGACCCCGGTGGCTTCAAGCTCAGCTGCAGGAAATAAAACACACAAATATACTCTAAGTATTCCCTCTGAGGAGAATCTAGATCTTTCAGAAACTCATCAGAGGAGCTCAAAGGATCTTGTGGGTCTCTGAAGACCCTGGTCCTCCTCAGAGACTCAGTCCACACCAGCTCCACGGATCCTCTAAGAACATGATGTCATGGTTCAAAGGAAGGGATCGGTCAGTGGGCGGAGCTTTTATACGGTTTGATGTTTCAGCTCCGACTTAACCTGGAGCAGTTTAGCTGTTCAGCGTAAGTTACCCCGATAACAAGTGAACAAGCTTCATAGGACAGAAAACTCCTGGATTAAACCTGAAGTTAACCTGAAGTTAACCTGAAGTTAACCTGAAGTTAACCGGCTTCGTAGTTCGGAGCTCTAGCCTCAAACTCTGTGACAGTCGACACAAACGCAAACAGAATCAGAAGAAACAGATTTTATTTGTGCATCTTCTCAGAAATAAAGTGAATTAAGAAAAAAGGCTACACATGTATTTTGTAACTCATCCCTTCATTATGTTTAAATAAAGTTAGAATTAAGTTTTTTTTTTTAAAGAATCAGACTTCAAAATAAAAGCCCTCTGCAAACCAGAGATAAAGGCACTTTTTTCTGCAGTGAAGCGTTCACTTCTCAGATTTATTGTTGTTAATAGTGATAATCACCATTATCATGTGACTGGGGAGAATTAACCAATGGTTGAGCGTCGTTTGTGTTTTTTTTGCTGTTTTAATATCAAACATTTCATTGTTCTTACTCCTTGGAGCTTTTATTTTGAAAGTGTAAGAGGTAGAGTCTCGGACATTAGAATTATTCTCTGATCAATTGATCAGCTTATCTCCAGACAGCCAATCAGCTGACAGATATTTAGCGTCTACCCAGAAACGAAGTTCTTCCTGAGCTACCGTCTGTCTGATATACATGTTGGACCTCGACTCAGATGTCATCATTCTCTGAGGACACGTGTCCCAATGCAACACACACACACAGACACACACAATACACCAACACACGGACAACACACGTCAACACGGACATGTCAACATACACAGAAACAGGCAGACTGCACACTAGGGCTGCACGATAGTAGGAAAACATGCGATAACGCTGTTGAATATCTTCATGACTATAAGACTTGTGAAAATAAACAATGTCTTCCTGCTCTGGCTTCACTGCTATCGACCCAATACAGTGAGTAAATAAGTTAAAAACATTATTTCCCTTCTAACAACGCAGGGACCATCTGAATATTTATTATTTAATTAATTTAATCTATTTATTATCTATGGCAGCAGGGCTCCTCTGATTGGCCAAATTTATTCACATGTAGAGTGTGAATACTTTTTTGCAATATGTATATCGCATGTCGATATCGTGGCGATACATTTCTGCTGTATCATGAAGCCCTAATGAGCACGTCAACATACACACCAACACGCTCCCCACACACGTGTGTTGACATCACACGGTGTTAACACACGTTCCACTGGTCAGTACACACATCACTGCTGGTTTATAAACACACATTAATGCCCTGAGTTTGTTGCTAATGTTCCGTTTTCGGTTTCTTCTTCTTCTTCCTTCTTTATTGTTGCTATTGATAATAAAATGATTGGATCCTTCACACTGACTCACAAACACAAAGTTAATACTGTAACCATGACGACAGAGCGAGTTGTCGTCAGCTGATCCTTCAGTTCATCGAAAACTCTAAATGATCTTTGTTAAAATAAAAATACATTTATATAAAATCTGTCTCTGTATCGACGCGAGTCGATGACATCATCGCATTTACATTCAGTGTAGACAGAGCAGCTGTTCAGCGTCTTCAGTCGCTGCTTCCGTCGCTTCCTTTTCAGGGTCGTCAGGGGGAATTGTGGGTAATGTGTCCTCAGGTCAGATCTGTAGTTTTAGTACTGGATGAAGTCAGACTGAAGAGACTGTAAGAGAAGAAAACCCCGTCAGGGAAGGGTGATGCTAACAGGATAACTACATGCTAAGAACATGCTAAAGAAACGTCATGATTCACAGCCGAGACTGACTCAGGATTGGTCGAGAGCACAGTCACTGATCATCTTTATATATGCTCGCCGACATGAGACGCTCTGATTCGTCATGGTGTGGTTGAGATACATGAGGGGGCGGAGCTTGTTTAAATAAATGATGTGGTTCCTTTAACTCAGCAGCAGCTTCATGTTAGTGTGAGAGAAGAGACACCAACAGACCTGGATCGACCTGAAGAACACGTGAAGAACACGTGAAGCAACCAGGTCATGTGACCTGAACACGTGAAGCAACCAGGTCATGTGACCTCTGTTATTGAAACTAATAACTTAGTGAGACCAGAGGTGAGACCAGAGGTGAGACCAGAGGTGAGACCAGAGGCCGAGTGGACCACAGTGAGACCAGAGGTGAGACCACAGGTGAGACCAGAGGTGAAACCAGAGGTGAGACCAGAGGTGAGACCAGAGGTGAGACCAGAGGTGAGACCAGAGGTGAGACCAGAGGTGAGACCAGAGGTGAGACCAGAGGTGAGACCACAGATGGACCAGAGGTGAGACCAGAGGTGAGACCAGAGGTGAGACCACAGGTGAGACCAGAGGTGAGACCAGAGGTGAGACCACAGATGGACCAGAGGTGAGACCAGAGGTGAGACCAGAGGTGAGACCACAGATGGACCAGAGGTGGACCACAGGTGAGACCAGAGGTGAGACCACAGGTGAGACCAGAGGTGAGACCAGAGGTGAGACCAGAGGTGAAACCACAGGTGTGACCAGAGGTGAGACCACAGATGGACCAGAGGTGGACCACAGGTGAGACCAGAGGTGAGACCACAGGTGAGACCAGAGGTGAGACCAGAGGTGAGACCAGAGGTGAGACCAGAGATGGACCAGAGGTGAAACCAGAGGTGAGACCAGAGGTGAGACCAGAGGTGAAACCAGAGGTGAGACCAGAGGTGAGACCAGAGGTGAGACCAGAGGTGAGACCACAGATGGACCACAGGTGAGACCACAGGTGGACCAGAGGTGAGACCAGAGGTGAGACCACAGGTGAGACCACAGGTGAGACCACAGATGGACCAGAGGTGAGACCAGAGGTGAGACCACAGGTGAGACCAGAGGTGAGACCACAGGTGGACCAGAGGTGAGACCAGAGGTGAGACCAGAGGTGAGACCAGAGGTGAGACCACAGGTGAGACCAGAGGTGAGACCAGAGGTGAGACCACAGATGGACCAGAGGTGAGACCAGAGGTGAGACCAGAGGTGAGACCAGAGGTGAGACCAGAGGTGAGACCACAGGTGAGACCACAGGTGAGACCACAGGTGAGACCAGAGGTGAGACCACAGGTGAGACCACAGGTGGACCACAGGTGAGACCACAGGTGAGACCACAGGTGGACCAGAGGTGAGACCACAGGTGAGACCACAGGTGAGACCACAGGTGAGACAGCAGAAGAGAGAGAGCCAACCCAGAGAGAGGGGCGGGGCTAAGCTGCTGCCGTGTCAGAGGACTTACAGGTATGGAGCGGCTCAGGTAGCGTCCTGACGGGCCCTTCATAGCACTGCAGGGCCCGGGGCCTCTGCAAGGGCCGAAGTCCTGGGGCCCTGGGCGGACAAAGCGTTTTCCTGCAGGGGGCACTGTGGAGCTGAACGGACTGCTGTTGTTGTTGACTTCGTGCTGCATACCGCGAGGGCCGTTACCATAGCGACAAAGAGAAGACGGGACCAGGGAGGAGGAGGAGGGGCTTAGAGGCAAAGAGGAGGAGGAGGGAGGAGGTGAAGAATAATGATTTGTTGTTTCCTCCTCCACATAAAGGTCAGTCAGAGAACTGGCCAATCGAGAGCCAAGGGCTGAGCTGATGGGAGGAGCATATTAACAACATGTTATAAACAAAACAATCAGAGGAGGAGTCACAGACACAGGTGATGAAGAGGAGGAGTCACAGGTGATGAAGAGGAGGAGACACAGACACAGGTGATGAAGAGGAGGAGTCACAGGTGATGAAGAGGAGGAGTCACAGACACAGGTGATGAAGAGGAGGAGACACAGGTGATGAAGAGGAGGAGTCACAGACACAGGTGATGAAGAGGAGGAGACACAGGTGATGAAGAGGAGGAGTCACAGACACAGGTGATGAAGAGGAGACACAGACACAAGTGATGAAGAGGAGGAGACACAGACACAGGTGATGAAGAGGAGGAGTCACAGGTGATGAAGAGGAGGAGTCACAGACACAGGTGATGAAGAGGAGGAGACACAGGTGATGAAGAGGAGGAGACACAGACACAAGTGATGAAGAGGAGGAGACACAGACACAGGTGATGAAGAGGAGACACAGACACAAGTGATGAAGAGGAGGAGACACAGACACAGGTGATGAAGAGGAGAGACACAGGTGATGAAGAGGAGGAGACACAGACACAGGTGATGAAGAGGAGGAGACACAGACACAGGTGATGAAGACGAGGAGTCACAGGTGATGAAGAGGAGGAGACACAGGTGATGAAGAGTCACAGACACAGGTGATGAAGAGTCACAGACACAGGTGATGAAGAGGAGGAGTCACAGACACAGGTGATGAAGAGGAGGAGACAGACACAGGTGATGAAGAGGAGGAGACAGACACAGGTGATGAAGAGGAGGAGACACAGACACAGGTGATGAAGAGGAGGAGACACAGACACAAGTGATGACGAGGAGGAGACAGACACAAGTGATGAAGAGGAGACAGACACAGGTGATGAAGAGGAGGAGTCACAGACACAGGTGATGAAGAGGAGGAGTCACAGATGATGAAGAGGAGGAGACACAGATGATGAAGAGGAGGAGACACAGACACAGGTGATGAAGAGGAGACACAGACACAAGTGATGAAGAGGAGACAGACACAGGTGATGAAGAGGAGGAGTCACAGGTGATGAAGAGGAGGAGACACAGGTGATGAAGAGGAGGAGTCACAGATGATGAAGAGGAGGAGACACAGATGATGAAGAGTCACAGACACTGACCTCCTAATATTCGAGGCCGTTGATGACGCACTCCTCCCGATCCTCTTGGCCGCAGCTGAAGCCGAGGACGATGGGAACCTGAAGGACTTTAGGGGGGAGGGGGGGGGGCTCCCATCGATAACCTGAACACACACACACAGTCATGGTTTGATGTGTTGTGGGAGGAGTCAAGGACTGGTTCAGACGTGTCATGGTGACAGCTGATGTCACATGACGTAACAGGAAGTGGGCGGTACCTGAGCGGCTGAGACGCTGATCTGCTGTGAATCTTCATGTCGTCCATCCTGAACAGAAACACGGAGTTAACATGTGACCACGTCACCTCCTCTCAAACGCTCTGACCCCCACCCCTCCTACCTCAAAGGTCCGGTGGTGGCGGGACGGGGGGGGCGTCGACTCTTTAATGCTCTTAGTTTGTCTCCCTGAGTCAGAGGGAGCCCACCGTCTGTTAGCTCCCCCTGGTGGATAAAACAAATGCACCATGAGTGTGTGTGTGCGCACTTGTCTATCTATAGTCACAAGACCAATTTTGGTTTAATACGATGGTGATGAGGATGAAAGGGCGTCTATGACCTTGTGTAGAAGGTCAGAGGTCGTTGATCTGCTCGTGTTGCTGTTTTGGGCGGAGTTTAAGTTGAGGTCGTCCATACTGGTGATGAGGTGAGACACCCCCCTCTCCTCCAGCTTGATCCTCTGGGCGCGTTCACTGTCGCCGAGCAACCACAGCGCCGCCTGCTTCCTGTGAACACACACACACACACACACACACACACACACACACACACACACACACACACACACACACACACACACACACACACACACACACACACACACACACACACACACACACACACACACACACACACACACACACACACACACACACACACACACACACACACACGTTGTTTGTGACGTTAGAAAATAAAAAAGATGAAAACATTCTGTTGTCTCAGTCACAGATGATTTATCCAGACTTTTCTACAATCTAGTTCTTGTTCTGCATCTGGCTATGGTTCTGAATCTGGTTCTGAATCTGGTTCTGAATCTGGTTCTTTCCCTCAATAACTACAAACAACATCCAGTGACTCACTCTTCCAGGAAGTTCTGCTGAGGTCCAATCACAGAGCCCGGTCTGCAGATCCGGATCCAGGCTATGGCCTCGCCCACTGTGAAGCGATAATGTTTCATCAGGTAACAGCCAATCAGAGTGCCTGTCCTGCCCAGACCAGCTGACAGAGAGAGAGAGGTTCAAGATTCACGTTATTAACTGAGCCAATCAGATGATTACGTCCACATCGTCTTTTGTTTTAGTTTGTCTGATTCGCAGACTAGAGAGAGACGGACGAGAGGGACGGACGAGAGGAGAGGGACGGACGAGAGGAGGGGGACGGACGAGAGGAGAGGGACGGTCGAGAGGGACGGACGAGAGGGACGGACGAGAGGGACGGACGAGAGGAGAGGGACGGACGAGAGGGACGGACGAGAGGGACGGACGAGAGGAGAGGGACAGACGAGAGAGACGGACGAGAGGGACGGACGAGAGAGACAGACGAGAGGGACGGACGAGAGAGACAGACGAGAGGAGAGGAGAGGGACGGACGAGAGGGACGGAGGAGAGGAGAGGGACAGACGAGAGGGACGGACGAGAGGGACGGACGAGAGGGACGGACGAGAGGGACGGAGGAGAGGGACGGACGAGAGGGACGGAGGAGAGGAGAGAGACGGACGAGAGGAGAGGGACGGACGAGAGAGACAGACGAGAGGGACGGACGAGAGGAGAGGGACGGACGAGAGGAGAGAGACGGACGAGAGGAGAGGGACGGACGAGAGAGACAGACGAGAGGGACGGACGAGAGGAGAGGGACGGACGAGAGAGACAGACGAGAGGAGAGGGACGGACGAGAGAGACGGACGAGAGGGACGGAGGAGAGGAGAGGGACGGACGAGAGGGACGGAGGAGAGGGACGGACGAGAGGGACGGACGAGAGGAGAGGGACAGACGAGAGAGACAGACGAGAGGGACGGACGAGAGGGACGGACGAGAGGGACGGAGGAGAGGAGAGGGACGGAGGAGAGGAGAGAGACGGACGAGAGGAGAGGGACGGACGAGAGAGACAGACGAGAGGGACGGACGAGAGGAGAGGGACGGACGAGAGAGACAGACGAGAGGAGAGGGACGGACGAGAGAGACAGACGAGAGGGACGGACGAGAGGAGAGGGACGGACGAGAGAGACAGACGAGAGGGACGGAGGAGAGGAGACAGACGAGAGGGACGGACGAGAGGAGAGGGACAGACGAGAGAGACAGACGAGAGGGACGGACGAGAGGGACGGACGAGAGGGACGGAGGAGAGGAGAGGGACGGAGGAGAGGAGAGAGACGGACGAGAGGAGAGGGACGGACGAGAGAGACAGACGAGAGGGACGGACGAGAGGGACGGACGAGAGGAGACAGACGAGAGGGACGGACGAGAGGAGAGGGACAGACGAGAGAGACGGACGAGAGGGACGGACGAGAGGGACGGACGAGAGGGACGGAGGAGAGGAGAGGGACGGAGGAGAGGAGAGAGACGGACGAGAGGAGAGGGACGGACGAGAGAGACAGACGAGAGGGACGGACGAGAGGAGAGGGACGGACGAGAGAGACAGACGAGAGGAGAGGGACGGACGAGAGAGACAGACGAGAGGGACGGACGAGAGGAGAGGGACGGACGAGAGAGACAGACGAGAGGGACGGAGGAGAGGAGAGGGACGGACGAGAGACGGACGAGAGGGACGGAGGAGAGGAGAGGGACGGACGAGAGGAGAGAGACGGACGAGAGGAGAGAGACGGACGAGAGGAGAGGGACGGACGAGAGAGACAGACGAGAGGAGAGGGACGGACGAGAGAGACGGACGAGAGGGACGGAGGAGAGGAGAGGGATGGACGAGAGGGACGGAGGAGAGGGACGGACGAGAGGAGAGAGACGGACGAGAGGAGAGAGACGGACGAGAGGAGAGAGACGGACGAGAGGAGAGGGACGGACGAGAGAGACAGACGAGAGGAGAGGGACGGACGAGAGAGACGGACGAGAGGGACGGAGGAGAGGAGAGGGATGGACGAGAGGGACGGAGGAGAGGGACGGACGAGAGGAGAGAGACGGACGAGAGGAGAGAGACGGACCAGAGGAGAGGAGAGACATGGACATCATCAGAAACAATGAGTCACTTCAGGAGACAGGACGTCCTCACCTTTGCAGTGGACGGCCACAGCTCCGTCTGTGCTCTCACAGATGTGCAGGAAGCGGCGTGTGATGGTGTCGCTCGGCGTGCTGCCGTCTACGAAGAAGAGGTCATAGTGGTCGAACCCGGCGTCGGTGAAACGTTTGGAATCGTAGATCTTCTTGTTGAGACGGACGATGGTGGTGACGTTGTGTTTTCTGAAGTAGGGGAAGTACGCCTCGGGGGCATGGAGAGGGTAACCTGCAGGGGGCAGAGCCGGCACAGGTGTTACAGAACCCTAACCCTTTATGGGGGGGGGGTTAATGATTTTAATTCTCACTTCCTGCTCCTGTGTTTGTATGTGCATTAACAATAATATATTATAATAACACAATTATATGCGTTACATATATATATATATGTGTGTGTGTGTGTGTGTTCATTGTCTGAAGAGAACATTCTCTGATGGTGGATCACAGACTGTGATCATGGACCATAGGTCCTGATGGTGTCAGCTGATCGAGGACTATGATCACAACAAGACTTCTTGATACACAACATGTCTCCTCACATCTTCTACCATCAGGAACTCCTCAGTTCCTCTGCTCCTTCATCTCCATCAGACATTCTGTATAAACACTTTAAACATGAAGTTACAAACTGGTTCTTCTCATGTAGTGAATCCTGTTGTGTTGTTGTGTTGATGTGTTGATGTGTTGTTGTGTTGATGTGTTGTTGTGTTGATGTGTTGTTGTGTTGATGTGTTGATGTGTTCAGTTCCATCAGCAGCTGTTGGACCTGTGTCCTGGGAGAGGATCCTCACATGGGACTGAGCTTTATTCACTGATCATGAAGTTTCTGTTTGACTCTTGTTGAGTTCAGAACAGAGGAAGTTGCTCCTTGTTAACGTCTGTGAGACAAATACAAATAAAATGTAATTGATTGATTGAAGTCACTTCCTGTGAACTTACCGTTCTCCACTTTAGTTTTCGGGTGAGGTCCGCTGAACGCCACAAACTTCCCCGGGACGATCCAGTTCAGGTCTCCGTTCTCCACCCGCTACAGACCAGGAAAGACGAGGTCACACACGTTTCTTCAGTTATCTTCCTTGTGGTGTTTCTGTGTCATGTGACTGAAGTCTGGAGAATGAGTGACCTTCGACCTTATTCTTCTGAAGAAGAGTCGAGAGACTCACCTCGTAATGTTCATACTCGTCCACATCAAAGGTCTCGAAGTCAAAGAAGCCGTGCTGCAGAGCCTGAAACACAACCACATATATACACAGCCACTGTAAGTGTGTTTGTTTTTACACATCATCATAGTGGGCGTGTCCAGTCGCCAATTGGCTGATTCAGCCAATCAGAGTGAAGAACTCACCTTCCTGATGCCCTGAAGACAGTCAAGCAGAATGAGACTGTAGCTGCAGGTTCCAAAGGACGCATCCCTGCAGAGACACAAAGACATCATCAGTGACTCGTGGTCCAGCAGACCTCTCTCTCTCTCTCTCTCTCTCTCTGTGTGTGTCAGAAGGAAGACTGAGTTTTCAGGAGGTTCCTGAACGCCCCCTGCTGGCCACACAGTGACAGAGTTAAAGGTCACAGGTAGAACAGGAAGTAGTGTGGACACTGACCTGAAGGGCAGGTAGGAGGCGTTCGATCCAGAGATCAGAGCTCGGTACGCTTCTTCTGGAGTTTTCTTCAAATAAATCACCTGAGACACAAAGACCAGTCATGTGATACATCATGTGACCAGCAGACTAAATCAATTGTGAGTTTTTATCTCAGCTTGTTTAATGTTTAGTCAACAGGAAGTGATGCACTCACAGCGTATCCTCCAATCAGAACAGCAGCGTTGGATCTCTTCCTCTGGTTGAAGCTGGTGTAGTGAACGATTCGTTTCCTGGTCAGAGTGAAGGACTGAGGAAGAGGAGCACAGCTTCATCAGGTTTCTGTTTGTGTCTCGACGTCTCTGTGCTCATGTGACAGGTCATGTGACAGGTCATGTGACAGACAGCGTTTGAAGCGTCACCTGTTTCCTCATTAGTGACTGTTATTGACCTGCAGGTTCTGATCACGACTGAAATCAACTCGATGACGAGCTGCAGGTGAACAGACCATGACCTCCGACCTCTGCATATAAACTCCCACGCTGAAAATTCAACTGACACTCACAGTAAGTGATGTCACCAAATTCAACTTGTTAAAAACATTTGTTTTGTTAGTTATATTTTGTTTGCGTTACAGCTCCTGTTTCATTTGTGCAATGCAACATGGGAAAACTGCGCGATGACTCCACACGCCATATTTAGACTGAACACAGTTTACTGTGAGCAGACACATTTCACTGGATCTGGACCTAAACGTGTTCTGGATCAGAACCAGGACATGTTCAGGGTTCTCTGCTGGTTTCGGGTTGGTTCAGGTACGACTTCCTGTTATGTCCGGTCTGCTTGTTGTTATGACGATCAACAACAGTCAACCAGAGGAATGTCGTCACCATAGCAACAAAAAGATAACACAAAACATACATTTAACAATCTGAAAAAGCTGCAAAGTCGATACACACACATACACACAAAATAAAATACATGTGTGTCTACTAGAGCAGGGGTCCCCAACCCCCGGGCCGGTACCGGGCCGTGGGTCATTTGGTACCGGGCCGCACAGAAAGAATAAACAACTTACATTATTTCTGTTTTATTTATTATCTGATTCTGAACGGTGTTTTATTTTGAAAAATGACCGGATCCTCTCCGTTATGACTCATGCTTTACGCATGTCAAGACGCTTGTCTCGGTCACGTGACTTTTCCGCTAAACACAAACCCACACGGTAGCAAAAAACAAACGTCTCTGGGTATTAACAATTCGTTCATTTCGTTCAATTAAAAGAAAATCTCCCGCTGTCACCAGAGGCCGTACCAGAGGGCCTCCGCAGTGAGGCTCCGTAGCCACAGCTAAAGGCCGGTGTGGGACCGCTGGACTAGAGAAACAATGAATGAGTAATGATCTGTGTCAGCTGACTGCGGTCTGGTCGTTTGATTGGTCGTTTGAGTGAACACGTAACTGGTGAAACTTTAATAATGGAGTCATGTATGTCACACTCTGAATGAGATGTTGTGTAACAAGTGTCCTGTTGCATTCTGGACATTCCTGCAATGGGAGGGGTGAAACTCACCTTCAGCTTCTTGTTGAGTTTGCAGCAGAATCTGAACAACATGGACAAGTTGAGAGGCCCGAAGTCTGCATAGAAACTGAGAGAGACACACAGAGTCAGAGTGTGTACACACACACACACACACACACACACACACACACACACACAGAGTCAGAGTACACACACACACACACACACACACACACACACACACACACACACACACACACACACACACACACACACACACACACACACACACACACACAGTCCTCAGAACACACTTGTTCAGATGAAGTCACATGACAACAGATGGTTTGAACTCCCATGATGCAGTGCGGCAGCAGAACGTGGACTTACTTCTCGTAGACGAAGTCTTCGTCGGTGCAGAAGTAGTGCGTGTTGGCCGTGCTCTTGGGTTTACTGCGTAACGTGGCGAAGTACAGACGCTCTGAAGGAGACAGAGAAACACATCGTTTAGCTTTTATCCAGAGTGACTCACAATAAGTGCATCAGGGAACAAAACCAGAACAACAAGAATCATGTGAGTACAGTAGCTTCGTCTACACTTCAGTTTCAGTGTAGACGTTCAAAACAAAACACATCACTGACTTGTTTAGTTTTATACTTTAATCTTATTTTAATCCTTAATTTGAATGTATATTGAGACTTTCCTCTACGCAGGATCAATAAAGCTTCAGCTCATCTTTTCTTCTAAACAAATATCATGATTCCTGTGTTGGATCCATCCTTTGATCAGCTGATCACTTGTTTCTATAGTTTGACTGAACTCTGAGTCTTTGAGTCTTTGAGTCTTCGAGTCTTTGAGTCTTCGAGTCTTTGAGTCTTACCTCTGATGAACTCTGCCGCCCCCTGCAGCTCGGGGTCCTCACTCATCCTGAACAGGTCTCACTTCCTCAAACTTTCCACACTGCTAACACGTTAGCCGCTAACATTTAGCAGCCGCAGCCGAACTGTTTGAAAAGTGAAGAACTGTCTGCTCTGTTTCCCATCAGGCAGTGCGGCGGCTCTTCACTCACTCACATACTTTTTATTCCGTTTCCGTTGTTTCTTCTTCGCGTTTTAACCGATAAATCTCCCGGTTAGCCTGTTAGCCTGTTAGCCTGTTAGCATCGCGGCGGCTCGAGTCTGAGACTGTGATTGATCCTCAAGACACGCATTACCATAGTAACGCTCCCTTAGCAACCACAGCCAATCAGCGAGCAGAGCGCCCTGTGCTGCCTTCACGGTCAGCTGGGAAACATCACGTGACTGATGTTCCAGGACACAATCACGTTCCAACAGATCTCCTCTGAAACGACCGGGAATCGAACTCTGATCATTAGAGACTCTTAACAGACGTCAGGTCAGCGACCTCAGTCACATGCAGGGGGCGACACCGAGCACAAACTGAAACTGCTCAACGTAAACACAATAAGATTCACGTCAGCAGCAACGACTCCAACGAAGATAGAAGGAGATGTTAGTGATGAGATCCACGGCGGCATGGCAAGGCACCATCAGCAGCAGTGACTCCCTGCAGAGGAGCTCAACCATTTCTCCACTGCTTTGAGATGACTGAAGCAAATCTTGGGAATCAATCACCACTAACACCAGACAGCCCAACACTCAGTGTGTAACCCCCAGGTGCTGGTCCTGATGGCCTCCCAGGGGGCGCACTAAGAGACTGTGCAGACCAGCTGGCAGAGGTTCAATCTCTCCCTGTCCACATGCACTGTCCCAGAACGCCTCATCTGCAACCATTGGGCCTATCCCCAAGCAAGCATCCATCACCAGCCTTAATGACGACAGACCAGTAGCTCTCACACCCACTGTCATGAAGTGCTTCGAGAATGTGAGGATGCTGTTTTTAGATTTTAGCTCAGCATTTAACACAATCACCCCCAGCAGAATGGAGAGCCAACTACCGGGCCTGGGTATGAACCAGCACTTTTTAACCAACAGGTCACGGACGGTCCGGATAGGGACCCACCATTCTTCACCCCTGAGAACCAGCACCGGAGCCCCACAGGGGTGCATGCCGAGTCCTCTCCTGTTCTCCCTCTACACACATGGTGGTTGGCTTGATACACAATGGTGATGACTCGCCTGCAGGGAGGAAGTCTGCAAACTGACAGAATGGTGATCCACCAATAACCATAAAACAAAGGAGATGATCATCAACTTCAGGAAACAGAATGAGGAACCTGCTCCCACACATGAGGAGACCCAGTGGAGACTGTGGCCTCACATCTCCCAGGAACTCCCATGGACCACAGACATCAGGACTCTGGTGAAGAAGGCACAGCAGCTGCAAAGAGCCGACCTGTCCCAGCAGCTGCTTCTCTCCTTGCTCCATTGAAAGCATCCTCACAAACAGCTGGTGTGGTTTGTTAGCTGCACTGATTAGACATGAACGCTCTCCAAAGAGGAATTCAGACTGCACAACAAATCACAGGAACACAGTTACCAACACTAAAGGACATTGACACGCGTGGTCTCAGCCGAGCCAAAAACATAATCAGAGACTCGCCCCATCGGGTCAGCACCTCTTTACTCTGCTGCCCTCTGGGAGGCGCTGCAGGTCTTTAAAAACCCGCACTTCCAGGTTCCAGAACGGTTTCTATCCAAGTACAATTAGAGAACTACATTCTGCTCAAAAGCCCACTGTGAAATAATCAAGTATGGGTTAGTGTTTCCCTAACTGCCATCATGTGACACATTTTGTAAGTGCAATACAGAACTTGTGCAATTCAATTTTTAACTCTAGACTTTTAACTTATTGATATAGTTTTTACATGTCTGTTTTTATGTGTGTATGTGATCCACTGTTTTTGATGTGTGGGTATATGATCCACTGGAGACACTTAATTTTGTTGTGCACTGTAACATGACAACAAAGCCATTGAATTGAATTACTGTCCTGGAAACACTCTTGCTGAACGGTAAAGAATATTGACGAAGAATTCCCATTTCTGAGTTGTCCTGTAAGGCATCTTCGATAAGTCTCTTTATGTCACTACAACAGTTCTTGTGTTTCAGAAGGTTGGCGTTACGGTTCCTCTCTTCCTGGCTGCATCAGAGGAGCTACATGAAGAGAGCAGTGATCTGAAGTGGTGCAGGGGACATTTCACAGTTTAAAATCTGACAAACAATTGAATCTGCCACTAACCAGTAGTCAATTCTGGATTTGATTGTGGTTTTGAACCAAGAAAAGAGTCTCCTAGGGAATCTGTCAATCATCTAGAACAGGGGTTCTCAAACTTTTGCAAGCTGGGCCCCCCCAAAGCTGGTTAGGGGTAGTTGGGGTAGTTGGGGTAGTTGGGGCCCCCCGCCACCAGCGCCCTCACCATATATAGATAGATAGCATATTGTTATTGATAGGCCTGACATGTCAAGGTTAGGCTATTGTTATTGTTAGGCCCATACAGACAATTATTACTATTTTACTATTTATTATTATTATTGTTATTAATCAATGGATGATTGAAGATGTAAAGGTAGGTGTTAAGGAGAAAAGGGCTAGCTGCAGTTGGAAGAAGTTAGCTAGCTAGAAGGCTAGCTCTTGGGGCTACGAGCTTTCTAAAAAGACTGGAGCAAATGACTCCTTAGATTAGGCCGACTGCAAGTGCAGGAAGGGATTACTAAGGAAGGAGTGAGTTTTAAAAAGACTGTTCATAAAGCAATGAATATCTGAATGATAGAGGAAACGAGCAATCGCACAAACCGCAGGGTGTGGTCTCAGTGAGGGTGAGCGCTGACCATGCCTGCGTGCAACTCGCGTTCAAATGATCCTCTTGATTGGTGGACCAGGAAGGAAACAGTATTTGATTTGTTTGTCAGTCCAGCCCTTTGCATTTCGCCACCGAGGGAGCTTTCACTAACCAGTGACAGGTCGGCCCCCCTGGAGAGTGTTCGCGCCCCCCCACTTTGAGAACCACTGATCTAGAACCATGTTGCAGTCACCACCTAATAAACATTTTCTGTAACATATCTTTCTGTAAGTTTCTTTGACCTCTGCAAGTAGGTTTCTATTTTTCATAGTGTTGCATTAACCATTGTTTCCAGAATTAGATATAGTAGATTTGGGTTTCCCGTGTGAAAAGAGGAAGTTATCGCCCCGTTGTGTGGAGCAGCATTTCTCATCCAGATCATTTGAGTGCTTCCTGGAGGGATGTACAGTTTGGCCTCTAGAGTTAACTCATGAACGTTTAAGGTTGTTTCTCAATGACATCAAAGAAAATGAAAAAGATAAATTAAATAACTAAAGTGCAAAATGAGATAAGGTTTTAACAATAACTGAGCTTTGTTGCTCAGGAACTAAAGGCAGGTCCCTAATAGGGATTTGGAATTCGTCACAAAATAGCATTTTATCAACAGTTCTTAGAATCATGAAGTTCCCATCAGATGTCGGTGGTGAACTCTAAGTCTTAACCACGCGTCCTGCTGGATTTTCAGCCACAGTTCTTCTCTTGCCAGCAGATCTTGCTGCAAGTGGAGCCTTTGTTCTGCTGCCTCCCGGTGGAGCCTCCTCTCAATCACGATGACCTGGCGGCGCCGTACTTCTTCCCTCCTCCCGACGCAGTGAACAGAGTCGAACACATCTCCGATCTTCTCACTCAACTGCAGAAGGATTGTGAGGAGAAGCGCTTCAATCTCTTCCCTGATGTTTTCTCCTTCTTGTAGCTTGAGCCCTCAGTCGTAGATTCCAGCAGCGTATATTCCCACTTTTAATATTCTTTCTTCAAGTCTGAGTGCTCTTTATCTTCCATGTTGGACTTGCTGTACGTTGTATGATGCTGGCAAACATCTCAGATTTCTTTCAGTTGTCTCCCAAAATCTTTCACTTTGTTGTTCAGATATTTTATTGCAGTCTCTGCGAATCTTGCAGCTGCGGGGAAGTTTTCCTCGTTGGCAGCCAACAGTTTTTCTTCTGTGAGGCAATGACGATGTTTTAGAAACAGGACAATTAGTTCAAGTGTGGGACCGAAACGAAAGGCTCATAAAAGTTGTCATGTGCCCTGTTCGCCATTTTAAATCTCACATTAGATCTTCAGTCTTTTAGTTTGTGTTAAACTCACCTGCGATCAGAGAGATCCAAACACGGTTTGTAGCTGGAGCTGGTCCTGACCCAAGTCCTGGCCCCAGCCCTGGTCCTGCCCCTTGTCCTGGCTCCGGCCCTGGCCCGAGACCTGGTCCTGGTTGGAGGATCCGGGGGTCGTCCTGATGTGTACTCCAGGCCCCGGTGACCGCCATACTGCAGGGCTGCAAGCAAACTGTGAGGACAGGGCCGGACTAAGAGGAGGTGTCAGGTGATCCAGATCCAGTTACTTCTGGTTCCAGAGGGGACAGAGGTGTGAGTTTACAGCCTCCTCAGGTTTCAACACACACTCAGGTCTGTGCATAACTTCCTGCTGTACACACTGTACCCGACTGAAAGAGGGACAACAACACACTGACATCACGGAAAAGACGAGACGTGCAGGTCACCTGTCGTCTTCCTGCGGGGACAGAATCTCACCTGTCAGAAACAGACTACAGTTCCCAGAATCCAGCACTGGTCACATTTTCAACATGTCACAATATTAATTTCTTCATCATGTCAGTTTCAGACGACACCCACCTCACCTGTCAGGCCCAGCTGGGGCCTGCAGCTGACCTCACGTCAGCGCCCCCTGGAGGCCACACAGCTCATCATGGTGTCCTGAGGTTCACGTCTTTAAAGTCTCGTTTCCATGTGAACAGGTTAAAGTGTTTCTGATGTGTTCGTATGGACATGTGAACTCATCACAATCTGTGTTTTATCCAATTCGATTTTTTCATGGAACTCAGTAAAAACAGAAACAAAAGTGAATGTTGAAAATACTTTTATTTGTTTTTTACAGTATTTAATGAAACACCCGAGAAGCTGAGCGGATCGGCCATGACAGAGCTGCCGAGTCCAGACAACACAGGCTGCTGTGTTCCGGCTGTGTTCCGGCGGTTTGTCGGCGCTGTTCCAGGCTACAGGTTGCGGTTCTGGACTCCGGATCCTTGACACTCGATGACGTAGGTTACGCTGGTCAGCTCATCTTCACACTTTGTTATCGTGAACTTAGCCTGAAACATAAAAACATGTGTGAATCCAGATGTAGAGACAGAAACAGCTGGAGGCAGTGATGAGCTCATCACTCAGTGAATCCTGTCGTTTAGTATCTCACTTCAGTCTCAAGGGACAAAAAACGATAATATATATGTAACAAAAATCAATCATTCGTTTTAATTTACTCGTTACTGACGATTATTTAAAACTTTACTAGAAAGTTCTGCTGAGTGCGTGTGATTGAGCGAGTCTGACCGAAGTGAGCTGCTCTGCGATGTGTATGGCCGTCTGCGTGTGCAGCGTCACTGCACCCGTTCTGATCCGAGACGTTCCCTTCGCCAGTGCCATGAAGATGATGAGCTGAGGAGGAAGAGGAGGTCATGTGATTCACAGTGAGGTCACAGTGAGGTCACACTGAGGGCACAGTGAGGTCACAGGCGTGTGTCTCACCTGGTCCTGCAGGAACTCGTCCACGCAGCCGTTATGTCGGATGTTTCTCAACAACATCTCAGCTGCTTCAAAACCAATTTCATCAGCATATACACCTGACACACACGGAACATAGCAAATACTGTTAGCCACCGGAAATGCGAACATGCTATCTCACAGGACGTTATACCCACAATAATCTTCACTGCAGCACAGACCGCTAACCTACAGACGATAACACCCGACACCCCCCCAGCACAAAACGTCCTCGGAGGGGCAGCAGCCCGTCTCTAACAGCGCCGCTGCATCAACAGCAAACAGTCACTAACGCCACTGATTCGGGTTGTTGAACATGTCGTTGTGTATTGTGTCTATAGTGTCGACAGATTACGCTAATGTTTGTGGTAGCTAATTCAGTTGAGATCATTGGTTACCTTGGCAATGCTCAGGCATGGAGCTTCTAAAGGAACAGTGAGAGGAGGGGGGTGTTTGTTTTCAAACTGTTGTTCCTCAGAACCACTATCACTGCCTTTAATGAACAGAACTCTTTAATGACATCATGTAAATGAGGGGTGTGCCCCCTGCTGGTTCAGGTTTATGCTCACCTTTCTTCCCCAGAGCGGAACCTGCGAACATACAACCTGTCGACGACTCAGCAAAGATTCTGAAACGACAGGAACCAATCAGAGAGCAGCACATATAAGTCACTGCTGCAGTGTGATGTCGGCAGCGGGTCCAAGCTTACATGATGCCGTTGCCGTTGCCGGTGGCCTTTTCCTTCTCCTGCAGCGGCTGAATATTGACGTACAGCTCTTTGATCTCCTTCCTGATGGTTCGAACCGCCGCCGCCGCCATGTCTTTGGCCAACTGAGGAGAAAGTAAACACACGTTAAGTTAACACATCAGTTTCTGAACATTGTCTCTGATTTCTTTGGATCTTGATCTAAAGTTTAGTGAGTGTGTGTGATTGTACAGATTGAATTTAAAGATGTTGTTTGCTTAATGACTAGTTCTCTTCTTTCATTTGACATTTCTTTATCACAGATTCACATCCAAGTGTCAGCACGACAATAATGTAGTTCCACCGCCAGTCAGCAGAGGGCAGAGACTGACCAAGACCTGATTAGATTGAAAGATTTTACAACAGGAAGCAGCATGAACGTGAAGAGCGCTCACTCCGACAGAAAATGTCCTTGTTTAGGAGGCCACGTCTCTGTCCTCCATCACTTCCTGTCTGTGACCCTGTGCAATAAAAGCAGTAACTTTACCCTGTAGGGCAGGACTCCAGCAACAAAGGCTCGGCCGTGGATCTTGGTGATGTTTCCTCTCTCCATCATGGTGACGGGCTGCAGCTCTTTGATTGGATTTACCTTCACCACCACCTCACCCCCCCCTTTAGGATAGTACCCTCTGAAACACACACACAGTTAATACACACACAGACACACTCAGTCTCTACCATCTCCACTTAACAGACTTGACCTCTGACCTCAGTCTGACGTCACAGTCAAAGTTGACACCGAACTTTTCAACGATGGGTTTAAACACCTGAAGAAGAAACACAGAAAATCAACTGAGTGTGTTTGTATTAACTTTGAGTGTGTGTATTAAATTTGTGTGAGTTTGTGTGTATTAACTTTGAGTGTGTAGTCAATCTGAGGAGCCATCTCAGCGTTTGTTCCTCCTTTCAGAATCAGCTGTGAGGAGGCGTCAGCGTACAGAGCACAAGGCAACGCAACCTGCAGCAGCAGACCCACACTCCTGAGAGAGAGAGACACAGTTTAGTGATTCTGTAAATCAATACTTTGGGCCTGGTTCAATCTGTGGTTGAGGATCGAGACGTCAGCTGACGGTGGATGATGATTATAACCAGATGACGTAGATAAACAATATAACTGACAATGTCTCCATCATTACATCTGTCATCACTTTATCTCTCAGACTTTTTCTTTTCTACAAACATTTCAAACATTGATACACCTCTTCATTTATGTTAAACTGTCTTTTCTCATCGATGTTGGAAACAACGAGGACGTGATCTTCCAGAGGCTGCGGGCGGAGTAACAGAGTCGGACACTGTTACTGCTGGTAGCGTCAGAGACGAGAACAGAACGATCTGCAGATTTGGATTTTGAATTGAAATCCTCGTGTTTCGCTTGAAGAACAATGAACAACGAAGTTAACTGAGATTAGTTTCATCTGAAAAGGAAAACTAAAGGGTGAGGTGAATTCATTTATTCCACCTGCAGAGGGCGCTCTCACCCCGCTGTCTGCGTGTCGGCCGTGTGGTTTCCAGACCGGATCTGACCTGGAGTCAGACTCACGTCAGTGGAGCTGATGGTGGCTCCCTGCAGAACACCACAACACAGATCTGAGACCAGCTGCAGGCCGCTGAGGTGCTGTGGCCTGAACAAACAAACACACGCAGAACACACACGATACAGAAAATGAATGAACACTTAACAACTGACCGAAGTTAATTTAAATAATAATTGACAGTGTGTATTGTTGTTTGTTGATCTGTAGTCTAACATTAGCCTGTTAGCTTGTTAGCATGTGAGCTAACCTGAGCCCCGGCGAGCTCCTGCCGGCTCGGATGTTGCTGATCTTGATGGCCGAGCCGGTGATGCAGCTGAGCGCCGCGGACACCCGCAGGATCTGCCCGCCCTGCGGAGGAGACACACCGGGAGAGAGAGCACACATCAGCCGACACACACCACAAGCTGCTGCTAGCCTGCTGCTAGCCTGCTAGCATGAGCATTGCTCCGGTAACAAAGAGCGACTCACTCCCTCCATCAGGCTGCCGTCGATCTGCTGCTCCGACCCCGGCTCCATGTTCAGCGGCTCCATGTTCAGCGGCTCCATGTTCAGCGGCAAGCACTCAGTGATTCCCCGCGAGACGATGACGATGCAGCTTCTTACTCTTACTCTTATTCTTTCTTTTATCTCTTCTTCTTCTGCTGCTTCTTCTGCTGCACTGCTGCTGCGGCTGCGGCTGCTGCTTCTTCTTCTGCTGCTTCTTCTTCTGGTGCAAACCAGCTTATAGGTGCATGACCGCCCCCCTCTGGACTGGAGTGTGGCGCAGCAAACTAAACAGGGGGGGGGGGTTTCAGGCGTAAACAGTGTTGCAGCAGAATCCAATACATTTGAAGAAAATAGTGACCGATTCTTCAGAGGTAATAAAATAACAGAAAAAACATAACCTGCCTCCATATCTGCTCCTGTGATGTCATCAAGTGTCCACAAGCCCTGACATTCAAATCCACTAGAGACAAGATCATTGACACCACGTTTTAAGCGTTAGTGTATGATTTATGTATGATTAATACTTCTTGATACACAACATGTCTCCTCACATCTTCTACCATCACTGACAGGAAGTCCTCAGTTCATCTGCTCCTTCATCTCCATCAGACATTCTGTAGAAACACTTTAAACATGATGTTACAAAGTGTTTCTTCTCATCAATGTAGTAAATCCTGTTGTGTTGATGTGTTCAGTTCCATCAGCATTGTAATGGAACATTTTCATTTGTGGATGTGATGTTGCATGAGCAGACGTGAATGTGGAATATTGACCAGATTGTTCATCTAAAAGGCAACTTTAGGTTTACGGTTATTGCTCAGGGACTTTTACTTCATGGCCTCTTGAAGCCTTAACTTTATGGTGTCTCTTTGCAAATGGTTGGGGTCTCACATCTGGGGTCTCACTCCAGGGGTCGTCCACAGAGACATGAGGGCAGGATGTGTCCCACCCTGATAAGACATCAGGAGGGTAATGAATACCTGTACATACCCAATGGGAGGGGCTGTGGGTTCAACTCTCATCTCTGTTCTTTGCTCATTTGTCATTCAGGTGATGTGTACTGTGAGTCCATCTGCAGATGCTGGATTAAGTGTTTGACTTTGTGCTGGATTCACAGAAATTGCCACCACAGCATCTTTTGTACTTGATCCTCACATGTGACTCTGAGCTTTATTCTCTGGTCATAAAGTTTCTCTGTAGTTTGACTCTTGTTGAGGAAAGAACAGAGGAAGTTGCTCCTTGTTAACATCGAGGAGTCAAACTGGGAATATGAGACCAACTGGGAATATGAGACAAACTGGGAATATGAGACAAACTGGGAATATGAGACAGATAAAGTGTGATTGATTAATTGAGGAGACAGACTGAAATAAAAAAATAAAGGCGTTTGAGTCTCAAGGAATTTTTATTTTATAAAACCAGAAGCAGCAGCAAAGTTGATACAGATGAATGAGACACTTATGCTACCCCTGACAGAAATGCTAACCCTGAAGCTAACGCTAACCCTGGCGCTAATGCTAACCCCGAAGCTAATGCTAATATGATATGTCAGGTGTCTCAACATGACAAGTACAAAAGTAAAAAGCTTCAGAAGATACAAAAAAATGGGCCTGGTTTTATTTAACAGGAAGCAGGAAGTGATGTCATATTGTTAAAGGCGTGGTTTAGGTTAGTGGGTGGAGTTAACGTTTTACTTGTATTAATATATTAGATTGTAAAGCAGTGCCCCCTTCAGGATCACATGATGCTGCAGCACTTACACGCCTGCTTCTCCTTCTGTAAGTCCACCACTCGTCCCTCGGCCTCCCCCGCCGACTCCCTGTTACTGGCTGGCGTCGCCGCTGGAGGTCTGGTGGTTGTCAGTGGGGTGGAGGTGGTGGAGGGGGCGGAGGCGGTGGAGGGGGCGGAGGGGGCGGAGGCGGTGGAGGGGGCGGAGGGGGCGGAGGGGCGGAGGCGGCGGGCGGAGGCAGCGGGATGCTGTGTTGTCTTGGCTCTGCTGTCGCCATCATCCATCCCTCCTCCTCCCGGTGACGTTTTGCCATCGGCGTCGTCGATGAGCACGAGCTCGGCCGTCACCGTCCCCTGCAGCCCCAGCACCTTCTGGGTCTCAGACTCGTCCTCCACGCTCTGGTATCCCATGAACACCATGGTGACCGGGTTCTCTGCGCTGGCATCTGCCACACTTGGCTTGGAGAGAGGTTTTGCCTCCAGCCCTGTGATCTCCACCGAGATGTGTGGCAGCTCTGGCTCCGCCTCCTCCTGGTACTCCACTGCTGGTATCGAGGTCACCGTGGAAACAGTCTGTGACATCATCAAAGCTTCGTCTGCTTTGAGGATGAGCTCATCAACCTCCGAGGAGCTAAGCAGGTGGACGCCGTCCTCACCGTTCACCTCATGGACGACTAAGAGACAGACACAGGATCAGGACATCTGCTCGTTACAGGTCACAGCTGATCTCCAGCTGAACGACCAATAGACCTGTAGTGATGTCACAGTGTACTGTCATACACTGTGACATCACTGCATCCAGGTAAGAAGTTCACCTGAGTACACAACAAGGAAAGAGGCTCTTCAAAGAATCATCAGACCTTCAGCTGGAGACTCGTCACTGTCAGGTAATTAGTAGATGACTGACAGGTGACTGACAGGTGACTGACAGGTGCGTGCACATGAAGCTGAGTCAGTTTCACTTTCAGAGAAGTCGACATCTTTCGGTATAAATTCTTAATATTTTCAGAGGAAAGTTCAATGCTTAAACCACAGACAGTAAATAACGATGGACAACATGACGACTGCATCGCCCCCTGGTGTCTGGCTGCAGTATAGGTCATAAACCTCTCCTCCATGTTAACAGATGGGACCTTGACCAAAGAAAAAATATCAAAGTAGACGTTAAATAAAAGTTTGTCAATGATGTTTTCTGTCATTTCAGGTCGTTCTCATCTCTCTGATGTTTGTTCAAGTGTTTCTGGTTAGTTTGGTTTGATTTAGTTATTTGATGATATAAAAACAAGATGTCATGATTGACAGCTGAGACTGACTCCTGATTGGTCGAAAGTGTGATTGATTGATTGATTCTTATTCATGAAAAAGATCCATAGGATAACATGTTTAGGTTAAATAAACTTATTTCCAACATGGTCCCAATATGTCAAGACAACGAATCTAAAACCAAAATAATCTTAAAATCATAAAAGGTACGATTCAATCCGAGAAGAAAATAATTGAATCCACATCAACAAGGAAAAGCCGAAATAAAAAAGTGATGCATATTACTTCAGAAATCTGCTTCTTAAAATCTTCTGGACCTGGGCGGGGCCCGATGCCATGCCTCCGCCATCACTGCTGTACAGACTGTTAATGACGTCATCACCACAAGGGGGCAGCGTTTGTATCTGAGATATTTTAGCTTCTGGAGGAAGTGGAGACGTGTCCTTTATTTATAGTCTGTTGTTTATATCTGGAAACTTCTACTAAAGCTCTGCTCCTCTTTCTTTGTTTGTTTGTTTACTGGAGTCACCTTTCTGCTCGTCCTCATAAACTTTGACCCCTTGCTGCGAGAGGTCAACAGGAAGTGTGGTGGTACTGGACAGGACCCGGCTTTCCCCCGTCTGTCTGTCTCGCTCGACCTTAATCTCCACTGAGTACATCGCTGAAAGGGTAGAGACAGACAGGTAGAGACAGACAGGTAGAGACAGGCAGATGAAGACAGACAGGTAGAGACAGACAGGTAGAGACAGGCGTAGAGCGAGTAAGACAGCAGGTGAAGACAGCAGATGAAGACAGACAGTAGAGAAGACGAGACAGAGTAGAAGACAGAGAAGCGTAGACGACATAGACAGCGGTAGAGACAGACCGATGAAGACAGACAGATGAAGATAGACAGATGAAGACAGACAGGTAGAGACAGACAGATGAAGACAGACAGGTAGAGACAGGCAGGTAGAGACAGACCGATGAAGACAGACAGATGAAGATAGACAGATGAAGACAGACAGGTAGAGACAGACAGATGAAGATAGACAGATGAAGACAGACAGGTAGAGACAGACAAATGAAGATAGACCGATGAAGACAGACCGATGAAGACAGACAGATGAAGACAGACAGATGAAGATAGACAGATGAAGACAGACAGGTAGAGACAGACAGATGAAGATAGACAGATGAAGACAGACAGATGAAGACAGACAGATGAAGACAGACAGGTAGAGACAGACAGGTAGAGACAGACAGGTAGAGACAGGCAGGTAGAGACAGGCAGATGAAGACAGACAGATGAAGATAGACAGATGAAGACAGAGAGGTAGAGACAGACAGGTAGAGACAGACCGATGAAGACAGACAGATGAAGATAGACAGATGAAGACAGACAGGTAGAGACAGACAGATGAAGACAGACAGGTAGAGACAGGCAGGTAGAGACAGACCGATGAAGACAGACAGATGAAGATAGACAGATGAAGACAGACAGGTAGAGACAGACAGATGAAGATAGACAGATGAAGACAGACAGGTAGAGACAGACAAATGAAGACAGACAGGTAGAGACAGATGAAGACAGACAGGTAGAGACAGACAGATGAAGATAGACAGATGAAGACAGACAGGTAGAGACAGACAGATGAAGACAGACAGATGAAGACAGACAGATGAAGACAGACAGGTAGAGACAGACAGATGAAGATAGACAGATGAAGACAGACAGGTAGAGACAGACAGATGAAGACAGACAGGTAGAGACAGACAGATGAAGACAGATGGGTAGAGACAGGCAGATAAGGACAGACAGGTATAGACAGGCAGATGAAGATAGACAGATGAAAACAGACAGGTAGAGACAGATGAAGACAGACAGGTAGAGACAGATTAAGACAGACAGGTAGAGACAGACAGATGAAGATAGACAGATAAGGACAGACAGGTAGAGACAGACAGATGAAGACAGACAGGTAGAGACAGACAGATGAAGACAGACAGGTAGAGACAGACAGATGAAGACAGACAGGCAGAGACAGACAGATAAGGACAGACAGGTAGAGACAGACAGATGAAGACAGACAGATAAGGACAGACAGGTAGAGACAGACAGATAAGGACAGACAGATGAAGACAGACAGATGAAGACAGACAGGTAGAGACAGGCAGATAAGGACAGACAGGTAGAGACAGGCAGATAAGGACAGACAGGTAGAGACAGGCAGATGAAGACAGACAGGTAGAGACAGGCAGATGAAGACAGGCAGATAAGGACAGACAGATGAAGACAGACATGTAGAGACAGACAGATGAAGACAGACAGGTAGAGACAGACAGTAGACAGACAGTAGACAGAATGAAGACAGACAGGTAGAGACAGACAGATGAAGACAGACAGGTAGAGACAGACAGAGATAAAGAAGACAGAGTAGAGACAGACAGATGAAGACAGACAGGTAGAGACAGACAGATGAAGACAGACAGGTAGACGACAGGACAGAGAGAGACAGACAGGTGAAGACAGACAGGTAGAGACAGACAGATAGACAGACAGGTAGAGACAGGCAGATGAAGACAGACAGGTAGAGACAGACAGATGAAGACAGACAGATGAGACAGACAGATGAAGACAGACAGGTAGAGACAGACAGATGAAGACAGACAGGTAGAGACAGACAGATGAAGACAGACAGGTAGAGACAGACAGATGAAGACAGACAGGTAGAGACAGACAGATGAAGACAGACAGGTAGAGACAGACAGATGAGACAGACAGTAGAGCAGACAGTAGAGACAGACAGGTAAGACAGACAGGGTAGCCGTAAGACAGACAGTAGAAGCAGATAGAGACAGACAGGTAGAGACAGACAGATGAAGACAGACAGGTAGAGACAGACAGATGAAGACAGACAGGTAGAGACAGGCAGATGAAGACAGACAGGTAGAGACAGACAGATGAAGGACAGACAGGTAGAGACAGACAGATGAAGACAGACAGGTAGAGACAGACAGATGAAGACAGACAGGTAGAGACAGACAGATAAGACAGACAGGTAGAGACAGACAGATGAAGACAGACAGGTAGAGACAGACAGGTGAAGACAGACAGGTAGAGACAGACAGATGAAGACAGACAGGTAGAGACAGACAGATGAAGACAGACAGGTAGAGACAGATCACCTGTCTTCATCTCCTCCGTCGTTTCTCTTGATTTGTTCATTCGAGGACTTTCGTGAGCTTTGCAAAGGATCATGGGAAGAAGGAGGAGTCACAGTGAGTCAATCACAACACACTGTAATCTGATTACTGTATTCATACTAATATAGATAATTACTGTAATATGATTACACTGCATTGTGACTACAGAACCCTCAAATGTAATAAATAGTGTAAGATGACTTTTACATTCTGATTACTGCTAACTGAAGATGAAGATGATGATGATGATGAAGATGATGATGATGATGAAGATAATGAATATGAAGATGATGATGATGATGACGATGACGATGAAGATAATGAATATGATGATGATGATGATGAAGAGAGCGATGAAGATGATGATGAAGATAATGAAGAATGATGAAGATAATGATGATGAAGATAATGGTGATGATGAAGATAATGATGAAGATGAAGATGAAGATGAAGATAATGATGATGATGATCATGATGAAGAAAAAGAAGATGATGATGATGATGATGAATGATGAAGATGATGATGAAGAAAATGATGATGATGATGGTGACTTTAGATCAGATTAGATCAGATTATTTGGATCAGATTAGACCTGTTGATGGTCTCTTCCAGGCTCCTGGTTTTACTTTAGATCAGATTAGATCAGATTATTTGGATCAGATTAGACCTGTTGATGGTTTCTTCCAGGCTCCTGGTTTTACTTTAGATCAGATTAGATCAGATTATTTGGATCAGATTAGACCTGTTGATGGTCTCCTCCAGGCTCCTGGTCGTGGCCTCGTCCTGCTCCAGTTGTTTCTTGACGTTATCCTGGTCTGGTCCAGCAGAGGGCGCTCCGTCTAGAAGCCATCGCTCCCTCAGAGCCTTTGACTGAACACAGTAAACTCGTCAAACATTTATCTGTATAAATACTATATAAACTAGGGCTGCACGATATTAGGAAAACATGCGATATGCGATAACGATGTTTGATATCTGTCTGTCTGTCTGTCTCTACCTGTCTCACCTTCAGGTGCTGCAGAGTTCTCCTGTCGTCCTCCAGCTGTCGTTTCCTGCTCTCGACCTCTGTCTGCCACTTCCTCTTCTCCTGAGGCATGATGGGAAACATAGTGAGGCAGACGGCTCCCAGCTGTACATATTAATGGAGCCTGATGAATCTAATCCCTTAGTTCAACTTCAGGAACTAACTTAACATTAACTAACCCCAACTATCCAAAACTAACCCAAACTAACCTCAACCCTCTTAAAGAGATCAAGGCCTGGTTGACCCAGAACTTCAGACTCAGCTCATTGGCTCTAAACATCTCAGAGAAACTGACCAGATCACCACCGTGGTTTTAGTTTGGTTTCAGCTCCACTGGGAGGAGCCTGAGTCATTCTGGACCAGAACATGTGACCCACATATTAAACAAGTCTCTCGGACTGCTGTCTTCCACCTGCTGTGTGTGTGTGTGTGTGTGTGTGTGTGTGTGTGTGTGTGTGTGTGTGTGTGTGTGTGTGTGTGTGTGTGCTCTTGTACAGCTATCTTTTTGAGGATCAGTTTGAGTCTACAACCTACGGAGTGAGGACCTTTTGGCCGGTCCTCACTTTGTGAGGTTTAGGTTAAGTTAAGGGTTAGGCATTTCGTTTGGATGGTTGGGGTTAGGGGCTAGGGAATGCATTATGTCAACCCTAACCCTCACTAAGATAGATGTACAAACATGTGTGTGAGTGTGTGTGTGACTCACTGTGATGAGCTGCAGTCGATCCTGCTCACAGAGATCCTGACTCGCCCTGAGAGAGAGAGAGAGAGAGAGGTTAGGATGTGGGAGGGGGCGGAGCTCTTTACTTTCAGACTGAGCTCCTCAGTTCTCTGGATCTTCTCTGGAGGATCACACTCAGTTTGTCTTCCTCCTCCTGAGCTCCTGTATAAGTCTAGATCCAGGATCAGTGTGAACACAGCAGAGGATCCTCCACTGCTTCACTGAGGGGGAGGGGGGGGGGGGGGGGGGGGGGGGAGCTTCTAACACGGGACACAAACATGAAGAAACTAAAACAAAGATCTCTGGTGAAGAAGAGCTGACACACACGAAGAAGACACAGACACAAGAACCTGTTTGTAACTTAATGTTTAAAGTGTTTATACAGAATGTCTGATGGAGATGAAGGAGCAGATGAACTGAGGAGTTCCTCTCAGTGATGGTAGAAGATGTGAGGAGACATGTTGTGTATCAAGAAGTCTTGTTGTGATCATAGTCCTCGATCAGCTGACACCATCAGGACCTATGGTCCATGATCACAGTCTCTGATCCACCATCAGGACCTATGATGTGGCTGCAGCTTTGATCCTGGATCTACAAACGATGAAGCAGCAGGACTCTGGTGAAGAAGTCACGTCAGTAACATGTTGATGAGACATTAATGTGATTGAGATGGAGAAGAGGAAAGAGAAGCTCCATGTGTCACGTGTCCCCGACATTCTAAACCTACAGCAGCAGAACTAAGGTCCAAGACAAACCTGGACCGGCTCGCACTATAACTTTATCCTAAAGGAAGGTTTGAATCTTCAACGTACAGAGGGAGTCTGCCTCCAGAACTGAAGCTGAGATGATTCCACAGGAGACGAGCTTGATGCTGAAAGCTCTGGCTCCTCCTCTGCTTTAGAGACTTTAGGGACAACAGCGTGAATTCTGGGTAAAAAGGTCCTGATATCTTCCTACGAGGTGCGTTCACTGACCCTCGGACACACCATGGTGTGGCTAGTCTGCTAGTTTAGCCACTTCCACTGGACATATAGGCTTAAAACATAATGATCTTGTTTCCAGTTGAACGTCGGGGCTTGTGGACGCTTGATGTCACCACAGGAGCAGCATGGAGGCTTGTTCTCCTTTTTCTGTTGTGTTATTACGTCTGAAGAAGAGGTCGCCTGGGCAAACACTTCACCCCCCCTCCATCCACATAGTGGTGAGTAGATAACGAGTGGATTTTCATTTTTCGGTGAACTATCCCTTTAACAGGCAAGATGGAAGATGTGACAGCTCTCAAAATTGAAGTTGAATTATCTCTATCGCCCCCTGGTGTCTGGCTGCAGTATAGATCATAAACCCGCCTCCTCGATGTTAGCATATGGGACATGGACCGAACGTAAAAAGTCAAATTAGATGTTAAATAGATCAGAGCAGTACAGATAATGACCTGTCTGTCACCTCCACAGAAACTAAAACAAACGCACAGGAAGTAGCATCAGCCTTCAATAAACTACATTTATCTGATCTTAAAAAAAAGGCCCATGTTTAGGAAGAGAGGACTCAACTAAATCTATCATAGAATATGACAAAAAATCTAGAATAGAACATCACAGGAATTCGATCTATCTATTTTATATATCTTTAAATTCCTGGAGTTCATTCAGCTTCATGCTTTTATTTTGAAGAGAAGTTCATGGCTGCTATTGATCACAAATCAGATCCTTCATTAAAAAACTGATCAATGTTATTATAAATTATTGATGTGTGATCTGGTCCAACACGTTCACTTCACTGACTTCACATACACATACACACACACACACACAGACACACACAAACAGTACACACGCAGACAGACACACAGACACACAGTACACACACACACACAGAACACACACAGTACACACAGACACACAGTACACACAGTACACACAGAACACACACAGTACACACACAGACAGACACACACACAGTACACACAGACACACAGTACACACACACAGACACACACACTTGCCGCAGTTTCCTCAGCCGCTGACTCAGCGGTCTGATGCCGCACTATGACGTCACATAAACAGACCATTTAAGATGTCAAAAGAGAATAAATAAAGAGATGTACTCACTCCATCATTGTCCGATGAGTCCAGAGTCAACTGAGAGATAGAGAGAGAGAGAGAGACGGCTCGAGAGGAGAGGGGGAGAGAGAGGAGGACAGAGAGGAGAAAAACTGTAATCTGACTACTTCCTGTCTGTATTCCAATTACACTCTGGATGTAATCTGATTACATGACTACTCTGATTGCAGTGTCGTCACCTGACCACACGAGGCAGGTTTCCAAAGCCACTGACGCAATGTACAACCATCTCAGGATTTTCACAACAAAAGACAGCAGACTGTGTTAAAGGGCTTTTATTTTGACAGAATCTGTAAAATATGTTTTTATATTTAATACACAGTGTGTGTGTGTGGCATTACCAGAAGATTAGATCATTTTCATTTTGTCTTAAAAAAATTCTGAGTCACTGAACATGAATTAAGTTTTAATAGGGAGTCAATGCTGTTTTGACCAGAAATTATTCTTTCACACAAATTATTAACTTTAACAAGAATAAAATGTCATTAGTATTTTGAGAAATAAAATCACAAATTAAAATAAAAAATATGACTTAACTAAAACAAACAATACAATTTAAACGTTTCAATTTCAAGAAAAAAATATTCTGAATATTTATAAACCTTTTAAAATTCTATCTGTAAATATTTTTCTATGAATAATGTAATATTAAAAACCTTTGTAATATTTACAATAGATTGTGTAGCTGGAGCTTTATTAGAAACAGTAACTTGACAGTTCACTGGTTTCTAATAAAACCGTTTTCATATCGATCAGGATTTTAACGTCTGTGAATAAAACATTGAAACTCGTACCAACGTCGTGGAAGTGAAACAATTCTGAATTTAAAAAAGGTAAATAAATAAAAATTGAAACTTTCTGATGGAAAAAAAATCCGGATGGTCGAGTTTTCTCTTTGTGTTGGTTTTATACGTTTTACACAGAAAAACATTAAACACTCAAACCATAATAATAAAATCTCACGGATACAGCTCATTGATGAACTAATCTAATCACATGAGGAACAGCTGATCAGCATCTTATGGATGAAGGGGAAAAAATTGTTATTTCCTGTTTTTATTAAAATAGAAACAAAAACATACATAAAAATGATATTGAAGAATGATGTCATCATTTTGAAACGCATGACACGGACGTCAAAACCAGATGTGATGAGAAGATAGTGATGATGTCCAGACAGGAAATGACATCATTACAAAATAAAAGCTCGTTTCTTTGGGAAAATTCTGTGGAATCTTCACCTCAAACATAAAAAACTGAAACTTTCACTCTTACGATTCATTTAAATCTTGAAGCTTCATCTCAGTGAACATTAGTGTTAAATGATGAATTTCATTTTTCACTAAGTAAGAAACATAGATTTAACTAAACCGATATAAAAACAGATTTTTGATCTGAAACTCTTTTACAGGAGACATAACACTTCATGCTAACATGCTAACGAGGAAGTAACAGGACATGACCGGTGGGAACTGTAGTGACATCACAGGTGAAGAAAGGGTTCTTCCTGGAGGCGTGCCTCATCTCCGACGAAACTCTAGTACAGTGGAAATCACGTTTGTCCCAAATTCATCACTTTAAGGGTTTGATTACTATAAAAGAATTGTGTGGCTTCTGTATGATGGACTCAGAGAGAGACACACACACACACACACACACACACACACACACACACACACACACACACACACACACACACACACACACACACACACACACACACACACACACACACACACACACACACACACACACACACACACACACACACACACACACACACACACACACACACACACACACACACACACTTAAAAACTGTGAAATAACTTTTCATGGTCCAAAAAGTCTCATCGTCTGCCTGGGGGGGGGGGGGGGGTCTCAGAACTCGACCTTGCAGGCGGGGAAAGTCTCCTCCTGCATCGCCACGGTGCTGTTGCTGCCCAGCACGGTGATTGACAGCTCCCTCTGCCGGTCGTGAGTTTCCTGGTACCATTCGTGCATCGCCAGCGAATCATATGTCGGGATCAGAGTCACCTGTGGACAGTAGAGTAACGGACCAATCAGGGATTAGATAATGAGAAGGTGAACGACAAACATGACGTCAGCTTTTTCACCGACCTGGACCTCAGCCCAGCTGCTCTTCCCCTCCAGCAGCGAGTCCAGGATTCTTCTCATTGCCGCCTCCTTCAAAGGATCGTCTCCGCTGATGATGTAATACGAGGAGCGAATGCGTTTGAACAACTCTACGTCCACGGTGGAGGAGGCACCGCTGGACGGGAGGTAGGCCAGGTCCACGTAGATCGCAGAACCCTCAGAACCCTCAGAGACTCTCGGAGCTAAAACCAGCAAGAACATGTGAGATTCTACAGATACCACTTCGTATAACGGTCTCTAGAGGGAGCTGGGACACATCTAGAGTTCTTCATGAAGCTGACAGAGACATGTCAGAATGGGTTTCAGGCGTTTTCAGAATGGGTTTCAGGAAGTTTTTCACAATTTTCAGAACGTGTGACAGAACAATAAAAAATGTATATTTCTACCATTATCTCATTATTCTCCGGCTGATGCCTACCTGACGATGGAGGTTTTAAAGTTCCAATCCTTGATCCACCAAGTGAATTTCTCGATGATGACTTGGCGTCGAGGCTGGTCATCATCTTCAATGACCCCGAGGAGCTGCCGACCTTGAACTTTCCGTTCTGGGCTGTGGCTCCTCCAGATGTTAACTTCTGGGTCAAACCTGATGGCTTCTTGGTCTTCGCAGCTGAACTCTTCAGACTCTTGTTCGATGCATCAGCCTGTGCGTCTGCCATGCAGGCTCCAGGCTGGGGGGGTAATGGTGGCAGATCTTTGATTAGGGCTGGTGGCAGGTCATGGGAGGAAGGTCGTCCCTCCTGGTGGATGTACTGCAGACTGTGATGATCCTGAGGATGACTGGAAGGAAAATGGTCACTGGCCTCTTCATCAGAGTCGATGTCTGCGGTGATGGTAGGACAGTCCTCTGTGCCGGGGGGGATGTCAGAATCTGTGATCGTCAGCGCAGAGTCGCTGGTTGATGTGGGAGGAGTTTCCTGGCTGAAGGCTGAAGGACATTGGCTGCGGTCCTGGTCCTGAGAGTCATTGTTGTTGTCGGACATGTTTAGTGAAACAGCGGCGTTGACGTGCTGCTGATGGCTCTCTGGGCTCCTGGGATGTTGAAACTCACAAGGTGAAACCAGACACAGATCAACATCATGTGGAACATCTGAGGGGAGGTCGGAAATCCTGTGAATGCGCTCCTCTAATCCATTTCCATGATGGGACGACCTCATCCCTGTGTTGGAGTCTAAGTCATTGATATGTCCATTGGCGTCTACTCTGTCTCCCATGGATCCTTTGGGTGACGCAGTAGTAGGTGGCGCCACAGATGAGTCTGGCATCACGTCCCTGAAAGGACTGAGGGTCAGGAGGCTGGAGGTTTCCAGAACGTCCCTCAGGGAGTCTGATGTCCGACAAGAACTGAAGCCAAGACTGGACTCTCTCGCCACAAGGCAGCTGTGCTCACCCACACACTCAGCGTCTTCTTCAGGTGACAGATGGAACGCAGTCGAAGTGATATCAAAGTTTACACCGAGATTACTCTTTGGTGTTTTGGCAAGAGACAAAAGCGCAGCGGGCATTTCCTCTTCTATCTCCATACAGCGAAACATTTCGGGACTCTCGACAGTTGACGTCTGACTTCCTTTGGCCTTCACGCCATCAGAACTCATGTTCTTTAACCCGACGTTTGCATTGTCATCTTCCAGTTGAAGTCTTTCAAATTCAGCAGTCATGTCCTCAGGTGTGGACACCTTGGAGCGATCAGCCTCCATCTGGTTTGAATCTGGTTTAGTCTTTGTCCCTTTGTTCAACGTGTCTTTCTTTGGAATGGACACGTCTTTCTTCTGAGTCTTACCTGAAGGTTTTTTTGGTTCAGTTGCTGTTGATAAAGCTGCACTTCCTGGTTTTTTCACATCTTTAGCGACTAGTCTTGTAATTTTCTTCTCCTCTGTCTTTACGCCCCTCTTACTGTCTTTCTTTGGTTCAGGTCTAATGTCTTTCTTTGGTTTGAAACTCAGACCTTCCTTCCGTTTGACTTCCTTCTTCTCCTCTTTTAACACCACATCTTTCTTGGGAGCAATCTTCTCAGCAGTTTTCAGTGGCTTTAATTTGACATCTGCATCCTTTACTTTAGTTTTTTCTTCTCCATCCATCTTGTCTTTGTGGGCAGGGTCACCTGCTGCCTTCGGCTTCATTTTAACCTCATGTTTTTTTACCTCTACTCGTCCAAGCTTGTCTTTCTGTAAGGCACTGCTGGGTCTGACGTCTTTAGAACTGGACTTAAGGCTTTCACGACTCTCTGCTCTTTTTGGTTGTTTTTCAGTTTTGAGTGTGTCGAGATCTTTCAAACACACTGTTGGATATTTGAGGAAATCCAGATGTTTGAGTTTTTCGAGTCCATCCAGAATTTTGTTCTGTGGCGTGCACCCTGGGAAAAGGACACGGATGATCTTCTCCTGAGGACTGGATGGATGCCACACCAGCAGAGCACAGATGGAAACGAGGCACGTTAGAGGAAGATTGGGCTCTTTACATTCGATCCACTGTTTGGCCAAATCTGCATTAAAGCTTCAAGTTCTTTGCTTCCATTGACAGGATTCAGAGTGTAGAGCTCCAAACGGCCGACTCCCATCTTCTGAAACAAAATGACTGGTTCTATAATGGGTCCGTTAAACCGACTGAGAGGTTCAGGTTTGATCGCCAATCTCTGCAAGTACTGACACGTTAGTGCCACCTGGTCACAGCTCCGCAGCTCACTGGGATCATCCTGAATAGACTTGACTCGGTCAGGAACGTTGAGGAAAACCACACCGATCTCAGGAGAGATGAGATTTTTTATCCCGTCCTCTTCAGTCTGAGATCCAAACTCGTTCACCTGCTCAGCCACTTTCCTCAGCAGGAGACTGTTGAGTCCAGGGAGATTGTCGACACCGATGTGGGTCAGGAGCACAGAGTCGATTCTGTCCAGGTGTCGAACCAGTTTCCAGAAGCAGGAGCGGGGGTCCGAGCCGCCATTCACCAGAACATTAAAACCATTGATGGCAAAGAAGGCAGAGTCCCCCCTCCCACCAGGGAAGATGTAGCAGCAGGGTCGAGAGAGTTTCAGGAAGCCGACGGTGCTCGGCGGCTCCAGGAGGTCAAAGGGCGACTCAGGCTCCAGCGACTCAGAGAGATACTCTGTGAACTCCTGCAGACCCTCCATCTGAGGGAGGACCAGGGGAGGGTTGACCTGGATGTTCATGAAGTCTTGAAGGTTGTGTTTCTCTGAAAAAGACTCCGTCCATAGACCTTGGTTTGGACAGCAGAGCGTGAGACTGGCCTTCACCTCTGTGTCTGACGACTTTAACAATTCTGTAACCTTTGAAAACACAAAATACTTGTTCAACAAGCAGAATCAAATATTATGCAATACTTTTTAAATATTGAAACCAGTTATAAACAAACCTTAGTGACAACTAGAAAAAAAAGGATTAATTAAAAGGAATTTGTGCCTGAGACCCAACGACAGTGTGACCGGTTCTCACCTCATCCTCAGTGAAGATGTGGACAAGGTCGCTCAGAGAGAAGCAGCCTCTCTGCAACACGATGTCTCCGCTCAGCTCCACGCACTGACCGACCACCACCAGCAGCTTGTGTCGAGACGAATCACAGATCAGCCGTCGGACCTGAACCAACAGGAAACGCATTCATAAGTTCTCAGAGCTCCGGAGCTTTTCAATGATGTGGAATAAATGATGACAGATTCTGAGTGTGACGCTGAACAACAGCGTCCTTTCACATTTCAGCTCATGTGACCTACTACAGGAAATTAAGTTTAGTTTCCGCTCGGTTCCCACCTCAGAGAGGACGAAGTCACGAACTGGATTCACCACGACCTGAATGTCCAGGATGTCTCCACGGTGACGCAGCGTCCTCTGACCTGCAGCAACAAGACACATGAGACAAGTGTGTCCTCCGGCTGCTCAGCAGTCTCAGCTGACTGGGTTTATCTCTCACACACACTGGGAATGATTATGTCATTGTGACTCTGTGTTTTAATATTTCAGTTTGACGTCAACAGAAACAACATGAACAGTAAACAAACATCTTCCCTGATCTCTAGTACTGTTTCTCTACTTCATCTCTACTTCCTGTTTATGAAAACGTTCCAAGTGAACATAAAAAGTTGAAAGATGAGGAATACATGTTATTGTGAAAGGGTGCCGTGTTTGTCTTCCTCTCACCTGGGACGTGTTGTGACACGAAGGCCGAGTGTCTGGACACAAAGAGTTTCAGCTGCTGATCCACGACGGCCACGTCCAGATCCACACTCCAGCACCGCACACCTGAACACAGCACAACGGATCAGAACCAGCACCGCACACCTGAACACAGCACAACGGTTCAGGACCAGCACCGCACACCTGACACACAGCACAACGTTTCAGGACCGGTTCAGGACCAGCACCGCACACCTGACACACAGCACAACGGTTCAGGACCAGCACCGCACACCAGCACCGCACACCTGAACACAGCACAACGGTTCAGGACCAGCACCGCACACCTGACACACAGCACAACGTTCAGGACCAGCACCGCACACCTGACACACAGCACAACGTTTCAGGACCGGTTCAGGACCAGCACCGCACACCTGACACACAGCACAACGGTTCAGGACCAGCACCGCACACCAGCACCGCACACCTGAACACAGCACAACGGTTCAGGACCAGCACCGCACACCTGACACACAGCACAACGTTCAGAACCAGCACCGCACACCTGAACACAGCACAACGGTTCAGAACCAGCACCGCACACCTGAACACAGCACAACGGATCAGAACCAGCACCGCACACCTGAACACAGCACAACGGTTCAGAACCAGCACCGCACACCTGAACACAGCACAACGGATCAGAACCAGCACCGCACACCTGACACACAGCACAACGGTTCAGAACCAGCACCGCACACCTGAACACAGCACAACGGATCAGAACCAGCACCGCACACCTGAACACAGCACAACGGTTCAGAACCAGCACCGCACACCTGAACACAGCACAACGGTTCAGGACCAGCACCGCACACCTGCCACACAGCACAACGGTTCAGGACCAGCACCGCACACCTGCCACACAGCACAACGGTTCAGGACCAGCACCGCACACCTGACACACAGCACAACGGTTCAGGACCAGCACCGCACACACAGCACAACGGTTCAGGACCAGCACCGCACACCTGCCACACAGCACAACGTTCAGGACCAGCACCGCACACCTGACACACAGCACAACGGTTCAGGACCAGCACCGCACACCTGAACACAGCACAACGTTCAGGACCAGCACCGCACACCTGACACACAGCACAATGGTTCAGAACCAGCACCGCACACCTGACACACAGCACAACGTTCAGGACCAGCACCGCACACCTGCCACACAGCACAATGGTTCAGAACCAGCACCGCACACCTGCCACACAGCACAACGGTTCAGGACCAGCACCGCACACCTGACACACAGCACAACGTTTCAGGACCAGCACCGCACACCTGCCACACAGCACAACGTTTCAGGACCAGCACCGCACACACAGCACAACGTTCAGGACCAGCACCGCACACCTGCACACAGCACAACGGTTCAGGACCAGCACCGCACACCTGCCACACAGCACAACGGTTCAGGACCAGCACCGCACACCTGACACACAGCACAACGGTTCAGGACCGCTTCCTCCTCAACTAACAGGAAGCTGAAGATATCTGATGACATCACTTCCTCTTAACTTCACCCACAGAAGAGAGGCTGAGATGAAGAGGAGGAGGAGGAGGAGGAAGGATTCAACTGAAGAGTCTGACATCATTTAAAGTTATATTTAAAAGACGACTTTAACGAGTGTTAAACAAGTTTTAACATCGCTTCAACAGGTTTAGATGACTTTAATGTTTAATGTTGTTTAACAGTTTAACGTTGTTTCATCGTTGTTTAAGGGTGTTGAACATAGTTTAAAGTTGTTGAACATAGTTTAAAGTTGTTGAACATAGTTTAAAGTTGTTTAAGTTGTTGAACATAGTTTAAAGTTGTTGAACATAGTTTAAAGTTGTTGAACATAGTTTAAAGTTGTTTATGTTGTTGAACATAGTTTAAAGTTGTTAAAGTTGTTGAACATAGTTTAAAGTTGTTGAACATAGTTTAAAGTTGTTGAACATAGTTTAAAGTTGTTAAAGTTGTTGAACATAGTTTAAAGTTGTTGAACATAGTTTAAAGTTGTTAAAGTTGTTGAACATAGTTTAAAGTTGTTGAACATAGTTTAAAGTTGTTGAACATAGTTTAAAGTTGTTGAACATAGTTTAAAGTTGTTGAACATAGTTTAAAGTTGTTGAACATAGTTTAAAGTTGTTGAACATGGTTTAAAGTTGTTGAACATAGTTTAAAGTTGTTGAACATAGTTTAAAGTTGTTGAACATAGTTTAAAGTTGTTGAACATAGTTTAACGGTTTTCAGTTTCCCGGACCCGGATGTAAAACCCGGGGTGGAACGTGACGGACGAACCGTTTGAAGCAGCAGCTGCTGTTTCCCGGTTTCATTGTGAAAGGCCCCGCTGACTTCCCGCCTTGTGGACCGGGCAGCAGGCACCTCGGTGTCCGGTCCGCGGCTCCGGTACCGGACACTTTAGCACAACTCACCCGAGTCGATCTGCCGCAGCAGCCGCTCCAGCAGCCCGGAGGACCGCAGCGCTCCCACCACCACCAGCACCGAGTAGTCCGCCGCAGGCCCCGAGGAACCGGGGGAAGAACCGGGGGAAGAACCGGGGGAAGAACCGGGCCCGACGCTCCGCTCCGCCGCCGCCATCATGGCATGGACTGTCCACTGATGACGTCAGCGGGACGCTCCCACAGGGCCCCGCCCACCTGAAATCAGAGGCGGGAAACATGATAACGGACATAGAAATGGACCAATAGGAGAGCAGAACTGAGCAGGCCAGTGAATTCCTATTGGCCCTTGTGTGTTGGGGGGTGGGACCTCCAGGACGCCTGTGTGAGCGGGGTTCAGGTCCAGTCTGTATTTCACTAGTTTACATGTTGAGAAGTATATCAATATAAATGTTTAATAAGAGGGACACTTGAATATAACCTGATAACCTGCCGGCGCATGAATTCATATTTGTAACTCGACTGAGGATCTAGACCTGTTTCCTCATGTTGCCATGGTGAATCCATTTATTTTGATATGCTCGTGCACGCGCGTGTCTCAGGTATAATTCAGGTTAAAGGTCAGTTTGTTAAACCTGATTTCTGAAACAGTCCCAGTTTCCACTTTGTGTCCATACATGTAGAAATTGTTTCATAAATAAAACTTGTCAAATATAATTTATAATATACTGGAGCTGTTCTGTGTATTTTAGTTCTGTCATAAATATGTTTATAAAAACTATATAAATTCAAAATCAAAGATGATATATTTATACAACTGCTAAAAAAAATTAAGGGAACACTTACGTCACAGTATAACATCAAGTCAATTAAACTTCAGATATCAATCTGTCCATTTAGGAAGCACAAGTGATCATGAATCAGTTTCACTGCTTTGGTGCAAATTAAAGTAACAACAGGTGCAACGGAGAAGCAAAATCAAGAGAAACCCCAAAAGGTGTGCTGGCCACAGACCGCTGCTCGTTGTCACTACTGGTAACATGAGGCAGCAGCACCATCAGGGTGCTGCAGGTAGTCCAGCTCCTCCAGGAGGACACATACATACGTGTGGTCACAAGAAGGTTTTTGTCTCCCAGCACATTACATTACATTACACAATCTCAAGAGCCTGGAGGAGACACTAGTAGACGTTACGCCATGAGAAACCAGGATACTGGCAGTTACACCTGGAGAGCTGGACATGGCCGTAGAAGGGCATCAACCCAGCAGCAGGACCGGTATCTGCTCCTTTGTGTAGGAGGAACAGGAGGAGCACTGCCGGAGCCCTAAACGACCTCCAGCAGGCTACAAGTGTGCATGCTTCAGACCAACCTGTCAGAAACAGACTCCATGAGGAGGCATGAGGGCCCAATGACCTCTAGTGGGACCTGTGCTCACAGCCCAGCACCATGCAGCTCGATTGGCATTTGCCAGAGAACACCAGAATTGGCAGGTCCGTCATTGGTGCCCCGTTCTCTTCAGAGATGAGAGCCAGTTCACACTAAGCACATGTGACAGGCGTGAAAGAGCCTGGAGAAGCTGTTGTGAATGTTATGCTGCTGTAACATCATCCAGCATGACCGGTTTGGTGGAGGGTCAGTGATGGTCTGGGGAGGCAGATCCTTGGAGGGTCACACAGACCTCCATGTCATAGCCAATGGTTCCCTGACTACTGTTAGGTACTGGGATGAAATCCTGAGAGAGATTGCCAGACCTTAATCTGGTGCAGTGGAACCCGGGTTCCACCTGGTGCAGGACAATGCCTGGCCTCATGTGGCCAGAGTGTGTCTGCAGTTCCTTGATGACGAAGGCATTGATACCATTGACTGGCCCTCTCGTTCCTCTGACCTAAATCCAATTGATCACCAATGGGACGTAATGTCGGTGCATCAGACCCGCCAAGTACCACCACAGACAGTCCAGGAGCTCACTGATGCCCTGATCCAGGTCTGGGAGGAGATCCTTCAGGACACCATCCGCAAACTCATCAGGAGCATCATGTCCAGACGTTGTCGGGTGTGCACACAGGCACGTGGGGGCCACACACAGTACTGGGTCACATGATGAGTTCTCGCGATGAAATTCACGCAAGTTGGATCAGCCTGTGATTTCAGTTTTTGGGATTTTTCGGTATGATTTTGAATCCAGCCCTCAATGGGTTAATGATTTTAGTTTCCATTGACCGTTGTTACATCATTTTGTTTAAAACAAATTATAGAATGTTCATCAGTAAAGTTTTTCTAATTGAATAATTCGTTCATCAAGATCCGATGTGTTATTTAAGTGTAATTTGTTTGGGCAGTGGGTTCCCGGCATTTCCCACAGTTCGGTGAGCACCTGAACGCAGCTCGTACTTCCTCCAAAATGGCGGCTCCGGAGTTCTGCGGCTTCTTCTTGGAGAAAAAGAAACGGTTCTGTAAAATGATGGTGAGCCGAGGAAGAAGGTTCTGTGGGGAACATGCGACCATGGTGAGAACATGACTGTTTACATGGACATGATTAAATCTACATGTTTCATATCAAAAAGATTAAATCTGTGTGATTGGATAGTGAGCAGGGGGCGGAGCTGTTAACTACCGCTGGGAGCAGTGTTGAGCTGCAGCGGAAGTTGTCATGGCAGCAGACCTCAGGCTAACCTAACCTCCGTAGTACTGATAGTACTGATAGTACTGATCAGTACTATCAGTACTAAGTACTGATAGTACTGATCAGCCAGTAACCTCGCTTCGCAGTAAAGACCCTGATATGAACACGAGTCATGCGCGTGGCCAACTGTCATGTTTCCTGTTTTCAGGAGGAAGGAAGCAGCTGCAGAAGAATCGTGTGTCCTCTTGACCCCAAACAGTGAGTGTAACTGGTGGATCCGGTTCTCACAGGCTACCCTACATCAGGCTAACCCTACATCAGGCTAACCCTACATCAGGCTAACCCTACATCAGGCTAACCCTACATCAGGCTAACCCTACATCAGGCTAACCCTACATCAGGCTACCCTACATCAGGCTAACCCTACATCAGGCTAACCCTACATCAGGCTAACCCTACATCAGGCTAACCCTACATCAGGCTAACCCTACATCAGGCTAACCCTACATCAGGCTAACCCTACATCAGGCTAACCCTACATCAGGCTACCCTACATCAGGCTAACCCTACATCAGGCTAACCCTACATCAGGCTACCCTACATCAGGCTAACCCTACATCAGGCTAACCCTACATCAGGCTACCCTACATCAGGCTACCCCTACATCAGGCTACCCCTACATCAGGCTTACCCTACATCAGGCTACCCTACATCAGGCTAACCCTACATCAGGCTAACCCTACATCAGGCTAACCCTACATCAGGCTAACCCTACATCAGGCTAACCCTACATCAGGCTAACCCTACATCAGGCTAACCCTACATCAGGCTACCCTACATCAGGCTAACCCTACATCAGGCTAACCCTAACCTACATCAGGCTAACCTACATCAGGCTAACCCTACATCAGGCTAACCCTAACCCTACATCAGGCTAACCCTACATCAGGCTAACCCTACATCAGGCTAACCCTAACCCTACATCAGGCTACCCTACATCAGGCTAACCCTACATCAGGCTAACCCTACATCAGGCTAACCCTAACCCTACATCAGGCTACCCTACATCAGGCTAACCCTAACCCTACATCAGGCTACCCTACATCAGGCTAACCCTACATCAGGCTAACCCTAACCCTACATCAGGCTAACCCTACATCAGGCTAACCCTACATCAGGATAACCCTACATCAGGATAACCCTACATCAGGCTAACCCTACATCAGGCTAACCCTACATCAGGCTAACCCTACATCAGGCTACCCTACATCAGGCTAACCCTACATCAGGCTAACCCTACATCAGGCTAACCCTACATCAGGCTAACCCTACATCAGGCTACCCCTACATCAGGCTACCCCTACATCAGGCTACCCTACATCAGGCTAACCCTACATCAGGCTACCCTACATCAGGCTAACCCTTCTACTTCTACTGTGTGTGTGTTCAGTACTGTGAGTGAAGACAAACTGGACAAACACCTGAAGAAGTGTAACTCCAGAGAAAAAGAAAAACCCGTGAGTCTGAACTTGTTCATTTCTGTCTGAAGTTAAAGGTCGGGGGTGTTTAATGTGTTCAATGCTCCTCAGGTTTATTATGTCGCGAACATAAACGCTGGATCAGCTGATGGAGACGAGTGTCAGCAGCAGGTAACGTGATCAGCTGATCAACTCACTCAACAACCATGTGCACATGTTGTTGCTCATGCTAACGATTCTGTGTCAGGTGAGTCTGAGTGAACGGAGCAGGACGGAGTTACACTCTCTGCTGGACAAACTGAGGACTGCAGTCACAGGTGAGCTGCTGCTTCTCCTCTACCTTCAGGTGGTGGAGTTAAACACTCGTGGAGATTCGGTCTCTCTCCACAGTCTCATGTCATCACTGTTGTTGTAGATCTGCAGTGTAACGTGGAGGACAACGTTATGTGTCATCCTGTCCTCCAGGGGGAGCTTAATAACCCAAAGAATGGAGACTCCGCCCATAAACACCTGAAACAGCAGGTACAGAAAAATGTAACTCACCTGAATCACATTCTCCTTCAAGAGGCAGAGATGGATCAGGTCCCGTCTAACCTGTCAGGTTTGTCCAGTCTTCTATTTTAGGTCACCTAGAGGAGCTGGGACTGCTGGGAGGGGGGCGCTGCTTTGTGGAGTTTGGGGCAGGTCGAGGGAAACTGTCTCACTGGATCCACGAAGCCCTGAAGACCTGCGAAGACCTGCAGCTGCTGCTGGTGGAGCGCTGCAGCACCCGCTTCAAGGCATGAAGCAACCTTACAACTCCAGACCATCGACTTCAGACTTCCTGCATCCAGATTCAACATTTTAACTTCCTGAGTCCAGATTCACTGACTCTCGATTCTAAATTTCACTCCAAAATCCAAATTCTCCACACTAACCCCTAACTGCTAACTGTACTTAATTCCAAACTATCCCAAACTAGACTGCTTGAATCCAGAATCACTGACTCCAGACTCCCAGAGTCCAAACTCCAGATTCTCCAGGCCAACCCAATCACCAATCACTTTAGATTCCTAGCTCCTTGACTCCAGGCTCCTGGAGTCCAGACTCCCTGACTCCAAATAACTCAACCTGGTCTCTGTTCTGCTTTAGGTGGACGGGAAACATCAGGATGTTGGAGTTCAGTTTGAGAGGCTGCAGGTTGACATTCAACATCTGGATTTAAGTAAGAGACAAACATCCGGAGACCCTGATGGTTTTAGATCTGAATCCATATGTTCATGGTCTTCTGTTCTGACTCTGTGGACGTTTCCAGGTAAAGTTCCTCTGCTCAGGAAGAAACATCTCCCATTAGTCGGAGTCGGCAAACACCTGTGTGGAGCAGCGACAGGTGAGAACAATGTGCTTCACTGTCTGAGCTCAGCTCGGTCAGCCGGGTCCACAGGTCCACTAACTGATCTGCCTTGCCAGTTGCAGCTGAACATTAACAGGTTTCTGTCTCAGATCTGGCTCTGCGCTGTTTGTTGGACACACCAGGACTGAGAGAGGAGACTGAACCACCACCAAAACGCCTCAAAACCTCAGAACCAGCTGGTGGTCCAGACACAGGTTCTGTCTTTAATGATACAGGACTAGTTTCTGATCCTGGTCCTGTCTCTGGTGCTGTCCTTGGCCTGGCAGTGGCGCTGTGCTGTCACCATCGCTGTGAGTGGCGCCACTACGTGGGTCAGCAGTTCTTCTTGCAACGAGGACTCGGAGCTTCAGAGTTCTCCGCTTTCTGTCGAATTTCCAGCTGGGCCACATGTGGACTCAGACCGACCAATCAGGATGCAACCAAACCGGGAGGAGACGAGGAGGAGCACGAAGCAGCAGAGGAGACCGATGCTGTGAACGGGTAACTCTTTAAACTCAGACCCCTTCAGGTGGTCGCAGCAGCAGTGTCAGTGTAAAGATACATCAGCCATCCAATCAGAGACAAGTACTGTTAGCAAGTGTTCAAGAGCAGCACCAACACGTGACTGGTCCAAAACCAAGAACCTCAATCAATCAATCCACTGGGGCGGGGTTATCTAGTTACCAACTTAAACCTTTTAACAGCCGTTTTTTAAATGTGTAAATGTTTATTCAGCTTGGATTTAAGTCACAAAGACAGAAGAACATGGACGACGTTAGCGTTCATACAGTGATGAGGATGATGTAGCGCCATCGCGGCTCTTTAGCCTGTGGCGCAGAACTAGCAACTCGGTTCATGTTGGTGTAAAGAGGCTATGAACAGAATGTGAAACGTTTGTCCTGAGGGGGGCGCTAGAGGGCAGGAACAGATCAGTAACATTTAATGATAACCGATTCTGTCTCTGCAGGTTTTTGTCGGCAGCTGAACGAGAGCAGGTCGGTCGACTCTGTAAACTTCTCATCGACAGCGGCAGAGTTCACTTCCTCACAACTAAAGGATTCACCAGCAAACTGAGCCGATACGCAGACGCTCGTGTGACCCTGGAGAACGTGTTACTGACCGCCGTCCCCTCCCCACGGCCCCGGTCCTGAGGTGACCCTGGAGAACGTGTTACTGACCGCCGTCCCCTCCCCACGGCCCCGGTCCTGAGGTGACCGGAGACGTTACTGACCGCCGTCCCCTCCCCACGGCCCCGGTCCTGAGGTGACCCGGACGACTGACGGTCCCCTCCCCCGGCCCCGGTCCTGAGGTGACCCTGGAGAACGTTCTACTGACCGCCGTCCCCTCCCGCCGGCCCCTCCCGCCGGCCCCTCCCCACGGCCCCGGTCCTGAGGTGACCCTGGAGAACGTGTTACTGACCGCCGTCCCCTCCCCACGGCCCCGGTCCTGAGGTGACCCTGGAGAACGTGTTACTGACCGCCGTCCCCTCCCGCCGGCCCCGGTCCTGAGGTGACCCTGGAGAACGTTCTACTGACCGCCGTCCCCCTCCCGCCGGCCCCTCCCGCCGGCCCCTCCCCACGGCCCCGGTCCTGAGGTGACCCTGGAGAACGTTCTACTGACCGCCGTCCCCTCCCGCCGGCCCCTCCCGCCGGCCCCTCCCCACGGCCCCGGTCCTGAGGTGACCCTGGAGAACGTGTTACTGACCGCCGTCCCCTCCCTCCGGCCCCGGTCCTGAGCTCGGGTTCAGGGATTCAGTTTGATTCCCAGTTTTAAATTTACAGTCATATAAAATGAAGATCAAGACATTTTTAAATGTTACCTTGAAACTTTTTTGAGAAATGAGACTTACATGTTTTTGTGAAATCATGAGACTGAGTTTAATGTTTGATAAAGTTTCTGTTAAATAATTTTCAGTTTCCTGTTTATGCGTTTTGACACATCACAGCAGGAGAAGGTGAAAGTTCATTACTATAATGAAGTGTCAGCAGAGTTGACTCTTTCAGCTCTCGTGACAATAAAACGTTGTTTTGATTTAAAAAGCTGCAGAAGAAGAATCATCTGCAATATTCAGAAAAGAAACTATTAGTTATTCATCAGTTAATTATCAGGGATTTATAATCAAATACTTTATAGTAAAACATCCTGATGAGTATTTTTACCATTAAGAATATGATTGATTATACATTTTAGTGTCATGTGTCATCAATTACTGTTATTGTTAATAGTTGTAGTCATATTGAAGTTATTTAATTTTAACTGAAGGTGTTTCTCTCGAGCTTCTTCAGTAAATTAACTGACTCAAAAACACAGGAAAAGAAGTTTGAGTTTTAACAGAAGAAAACAGAAACACATTTTTATAAATGACTTACCGTACACACCTGCTTTTAACGTGTGTGTTTTATTTAAACTGTAAAAAACAAACAGAAGTGGTTTGCTCTGTAAACAAATTAACACATTTTGATTTGTTCTTCTTGCTGCTTCCTGCGGTGCATCTTTGCGAGAAGAAATGATGTACGTATTTATTTGGATCCATGAAGTAAGATCCAATCACAAGACACAAGTGGGGCCACATTTTAACGCCAGGTGTGAACACACGCACTCTGAGCTGTCCACTTGTGACTGGATCACAAAAAAAGACATTAATTACAGGTGTGAACCGGGCCTTCGAGTCACACTCGTTGACTCTGACTCCTCCATGCACACACAGGTTAGTCATGGAGTTCCACAAGGTTCTGTCATTGGACTGATACTCTTCGCCTTTTACATGTGGTGGTTGCGAGTCGAGCGAGTGCGGTGAAGTGTTGGCACTAACGGTTGATGCGGTGCATGTTGAGCACAGCGTACGACCTCTTCCTGGCCTCCTGGATGTAAAACTTCATGAACTCTCGTCCAAACATCTCTCTGTCATCATCATCTTCATCATCCTCAGCCTTCATCTTCCTGCATGGCAGCGTCACGTCCAGAGTCAGAGGGTTGTCCCGGAAGTTCACAAACCTGCTCAGAAACAAATACAGAAGACAAACGGAGACGACCGAGAGGTTTATACTGAACATGAAGGAAAATTCAATTCAATTTTATTTGTATAGCGGAAAATCACAATATACATTACCTCAAGGCTCTTTACATAGAAGGTCAAGACCGTAACATTTTGAATAGAGAAGCCCACAGTTCCCACAATGAGCAGCACTTTGGCGACTGTGGACCTGAGGTTGGACATGTTTGTGGACAGACTGACCTGAGGTTGGACATGTTTGTGGACAGACTGACCTGAGGTTGGACATGTTGGTGGACAGACTGACCTGAGGTTGGACATGTTGGTGGACAGACTGACCTGAGGTTGGACATGTCATCCATCAGAGGGGGGATGTCTCTCAGTCTGTTGCTGCTGAGGACCAGCGTGTCCAGACTGGACATTCTGCTGATGTTTTCTGGGAGTTTCTCGATCTCGTTCCTCTGGAGCCACATTGTGTGCAGCTTCTCCATCCTGAACACAGACATATCTCACTGTTGATTGGCTGATGATGAAGGGGCGGGGCTCAGAAGGTTTGTCCCACCTGTGTATGTCTTCAGGTAAGTGCTGCAGTTGGTTTCCACCCATATCGAGCCACTCGAGCGCTGGAAGTCCAATGATACAGTCTGGAATGGAGGTGAAGAGGTTCATTGACAGGTCCAGGTGCTGCAGCTTCTTCAGGTTCCTGAACTACACAGAACAAAACAGATCTTAGGTCAGCTAGATCAGAACCTGTCAGGAGCAGGAGTCGATTTGAGCCTGAAACTGGTTTACGTTAGTGCTGGTTCCCTAGAAGCTGGTTCAGGTTTTGGTTCGTACCTGGTCTGGCAGGTGGTCCATGTCCCGGTTCATGGCAAGTTCCAGTTTCTCCAGATTTTCACAGCAGCTCAGCTCTTCGGGAACAAACTGAACTCTGTTGTAGCTCAGCAGCAGCTCTCGAAGCCGGATCAGCTTTCCTGAGACCAGAACCAGGACACCAGAAGAATCAACACACTGACACCTGTGGCTAAACCTTGGCTTCATCTATGACGACGGAGGGGTGTCTGTAGAGGAAGTGGGGGTCGGACTGACCGATCTGTTTGGGGATCTCTGTGATCCCGTTACGGGACAGATCAAGAATCAGAAGGTTCTGGAAACTAGATATGAAGTGAGGGATCTTCTGCAGTCCAGTCCGGTGGATCTGCCACTCCTGGACCTGACTGAGCTGGACCAAACAGTCTGGCAAAGACTAGAAGAATAAGAATCATGAGAAACACATCAGTTATCTGCAGTCCTGGGGCCAGAACAGATCAATCTAGCCTCTGTTCCATGTGCCGGTACCTTCCACTCCTCCTGCTCGATTCGGAGAATCAGTCGTCCGTCTTCTGTCTGCAGCTTCTGTTTGAGTCGAGCCAGAACCGCCCGGTCCTCCCAGACACCCACGAGCAAACTGGACCACAAACATCCAGAGACACGAACAACAAACATCATGAACAACAAACATCTCGAACAACAAACATCAAGAGACATGAACTTTGACCCTTGTTGTGAAATATGAGGCTCTGCTGTCAGTCAAGCTGTCCATGTCTGTGATTGGTCATACGCAGTAAACTCCGCCACGTTCATGTGAGTTGACAACCAGCGTCATGTGACCACTTAGCCTGACAGTGATTGGTAGGTTAAGTTCAGCTGGATAACAGACAGACATCCTGGATATGTTGAACTCAGGCCTCAGGAGTCCACAGTCACAAGTGGGTGGAGTCTGACCTTCCAGTGACTCCGCCCCTGGCCGTCCTCCATCTGTGCTCCTCCTCCTTCCTCCCCCTGATCATCCCCTCCCACAGAGCCTTAATGGCGCTGACCGAGACGCACGCAGACACGCCCATCATGATGACGGCGAAGGTTTACAGGTGAGATGACCTCTGACCTCGTCTTCTAGCTGAACACCCTGTTACACATTGTTTATGACGTTAAGTCGCATCAGAGAAAACTATTTTATCAACTTGTTCATTATTTAATAGAATCATCTTTGATGATGTAAAGATAAATCATGTACGACAAAGACCAAAAAAGTAGTAAAGTAGTATTCACTTACTGTAGTTTAGCAGTGTTGTAGCCCAGAGGTATTGTAGTATTTAGATATTGTAGTTTTGAAGTATTGTAGTTTTGAAGTATTGTAGTATCAGTTCTCACCTCATGGGACCGAAACAGTAGAAACATAAGAAACAGAAACAGTTGTCCTCCATGTTGTGTCCTCTCTGCTGAAATCTGACCTCAGGCCTGTGATGATAATTTTAGCTTTCAGGTCAAATGACCCCGCCTACAGTCACATGACTCCGCCCACAGTCACATGACTCCGCCCACAGTCACATGACTCTTCTTCATTGCGTGACCACGCCCACAGTCACATGACTGGAGCCTCACGTCCAGACGTTGTCAGGAGAAGACACGAGGAGGCCACACCCACTGAGTCACATGATGACTTGATGAAGTCACACCAGTTGGATCAGCCTGTGGTTTCAGTTTGTTACTGGGACGTTCAGTGTGGTTTTGAATCCAGTCCTCAGTGGGTTGATGGTTTTAGTTTCCATTGATCGTTGTTACGTCATTTGGTTCTCAACTAATAAACAATGTTCATCAGTACAGAGTTTATACTTGAATCTTCATTAAGATCTGAATTTAAAATCTGATTCAACTGTTCCCTTCATTTTTTGAGTGTATAAAAGCAAAGGTTATTTATCACAATGTGATGTTTCATCACTTTACAGTTTGTTTCTCAGTCAACTTCGTTGTTTATTGTTCTATGTTCAAAAACCCCGGGATTTCCTAAATATCGGTTTCATCTGCAACAACAAAAACCAAAGCCGCGAGATCGTTTGTTGTTCTCGTCTGTGACGCTACGAGAGGTCAGAAGTGCCCGCCCCCTTCAGACAGTCCAAGTCGAACTTTACCTGAAGCTGCTGCCACGTGATTGGCTGACTGGATGATCACATGACCAAGCAAGCGATCCCAATGAAGTGCTCAGTGAGTGTGAAGCATTATGGTTTTATGATCGAGGTCACCAGAGTTTAAACCTTTTCAGTCAAATTAGATCTCGTCGTTTCGATCAGGTTTTAAACTTTATTCACATTCATCTCTTTACATGTAGTGTCAATAAAAACAAACACAAAGCAGGAAAAACAGTTTGTAACAGACGACCAACACCAAGTGCTTTTCACCCAGCAGCCCCCAGGGGGCACTGAAGAAGTCCAGGTGAAGAGACGGAGACGTCAGGCACAGCTCGAGGAGGAGGAGACCAAACACTGGAGCGAAGTCCATCAGGGGACACAAACATTACTCCACAGGGACCAACATGTCACTGCCCCCTGCTGGTCACAATCATACAGCTACACTAATGTAATGAGCAGCAGGGACTATTGATACAGCAGCTGTTCAACACCAGATCAATATAGTAATAAATATATCAATATCATCAATCTGATTAGTTTCTAAAGAATCTGATCAATCACTTCTGTGCACGTCTGTTTCCTGGAGACACAGATGATGACTGCCTCCAATGTCATGATTAATATTATTATTATTATTAATGGGCGGGGTGGGAGGGTGTTTTGAATATAGTTTCTGGTAAATTTATTGCAGATCGATTATTGAACCAGGAGTTCACTTTAACCTAACTAATCTCTGCGGTTGATAAGTCATCATGAAAACAACATGACTGACAGACGGACCTCAGCCACCCCCCCGCTCAAAGGCAACAAGGAAACGATGGCCATCAAAGGTGAAGGCGTCCGGGGGAGGATGGGTGAAGGCGTCCGGGGGAGGATGGGTGAAGGCGTCCGGGGGAGGATGGGTGAAGGTCTGATCGCGTGGCGTCTCCGGGCTGATGGGAAACTATCCTCTCTATTTCAGGTCCAGCACCATGCTCGCCGGGTTCTCCAGGTACTCCTTCCACAGGTTGGAGAAGTGACTCATGGTGGCACCGTCGATGATGCGATGATCTGCCGACCAGCTGACCTTCATGATGCGAGCCGGGACCACCTGACCGCCGGCGTCGAACCGAGGAAGAACCTTAACAGGAACATGAAGTAGGCGTGAACATAGTTATTGCTCATTGATCAGTTTGATATGATTATTAATCTAGACACTGATGTTTATCTTGTGGAGGACGCATCATTCTGTTGTCATGGTAACGGGGCTGATGAAGACCATGGCGATGGAAAGTTCAGGGACAGGAAGTGTGTCGTAACTGGACCCACCTGGATTTTCCCCAGAGCTCCGATGGCGACCTCCGTTGGAAGAATCACCGGTTTGGCGTAGGTCCCCCCGATCTGTCGGACACCAATCAGACGACAGACAGAGGTCAGAGGTCACTGCTGTGTCGTAATGTAGTTGTCAATCAATCTTTAAATTTGTGTACAGAGCAACAGAGATGGGTAGACACACACACAAAGTTTTTACTTTTGGTAAGTAAAAACGAAGAAGCGACGCCCCGTTTATCCAGGAACATAAATATGAATTCAGTAGATGTTTATAAAGATCAGTTCTAAGTGTGGTGCAGTGGTGCTGCTAAGAGAGCCGGGCCGAAACTAATCCGTTTCTTTAACACACAAGCCTTAGTGCACTGATGTGGAGAGCGTCAAAATAATATCACTATTGATTTTATTATCTATTCATTTATTTCTTTGGGGGGGGGGGGGGGGGGGGGGGGGGGGGGGGGGGGGCCTGCTAAAAAAAAAAAAATCCTAGAGGAAACACTGATGATTCAGTTGATTCTTCCAACATCAACCAAAGTCAAAAGCTCTTGAAGATGCAGGCGCAGTATTTGTTGTGTTTTTAAAACTCTCTTGTTGAGGTTAAGAACAGAGGACGTCTCACCTTGTTAAAGCCTATGAGACAAATTGTGATTTGGGAATATGGGCTATACAAATAAAATTTGATTTGATTTAATAAAAACATGGAGGAAGCAGCATCAGGTGAAGCTGTAACAGAACTGTATTTCTGGTCATTGCTAACATGCCATGTTGAACAAACTCTGTGGGGTCGACGTCTGCACTTAACGTAACAAGTTGTCAACCTTCAATTAATAATGAAAATACTATCAGTTTTATTGATAGTATAAATTGTCAATATAAAATGACTAGTTTGTGTATCAATAATTTTTGAACATTTACAGAACATTTGAACAATTCAGCAATAATACCGTTTCATCTCGAATAGCAATATACTTGTCTGTTAGTTAAATAATAGATGCGCGTTAGTTACGTATTAGTGACATAGCTGGACTCACTGATCCGATGTTCGACAGCGTGAAGGTTCCTCCGCTCAGCTCATTGGTTCCCAGCTGGCCCATTGACCCCAGCCCCTGCAGACGGTTCAGTTCCTGTGCGATGTCGAACACACTGAGCAGCTGCACGTTCTTCACGTTGGGAACCAGCAGACCCTGACTTGTGTCCATCGCCAGCCCGATGTTATGAGATGCCTGAGGAACAGGAAACACCGTCATGACCGCCACCACCACAGCAGATGACGTGGAGCCACAGAGCTCAGATTCGTGTGAACCAAAACGTTCATGTGTTACTGATCTACTGACTCGCACGCTACCTTGTAGGTGATGTTCTGGCAGCTGTCGTCCAGCGAAGCGTTCAGGATCGGAAAGTGTAGGAGACCCAGGGAGGCAGCCTGAGCCAATGAGAGCACAGCGTCAATGGGCCTCATTTACTAACACGTGCACAGAAATGTTCTTACTTGCGCAAAATAAGTGCTTGCGCAAAATCACAGCCGGATTCATGACACGTGTGCATCAGCTGATTTCGTTCTCACCACCGTGCGTATGTTTGGGAATCAGAATTATTCTTAGTTTACAGGCGCGTGTCCGCTCTCTGCAATTAGCATATTGCCACGCCTCTATTTCTCCATATAAGGACATGTGTTTGTCATGAGGAGAGTGTGCTGGGTTAGGAGACGCCCACAAAACACAAGAATCTCACAACAGCAGAAATTGTGGACGACACAAAATACACACTTTTCTGTAGCGTGTCCTCGAAAGTGATGATGTTTGAGAAAAATGAAACCTGGGCTGTAATAAGTGCGGCGGTGAATGCTGTGTCCTGCAGAGCTGAGCTGTGGACATGTCTCTTAGATGCACCGTGACGTGGACTCTGCTGAATAATTATAACATCGCTGCTTCAGGAACAGACGCACATTAAAGGTCCGGTCTGTGTCGGAGTCTCTTTCCTCCTCACTTCTCTGCGCTCACTTTACACTTTAACAATAAACACTGAAAACAAGTCATTAGGACACAATCAGCATGCACCTCGTAACGTCCTGTGTTACCTTGATGAAGAAGGGCATGTAGCTGAGTTTGACCCCTCGACCTTCAGCCACTGATCTGAGTTCACCTCTCAGCGCCACCAGGCGGCTCAAATCGACCTCGTCACAGTAACCAAAGTGAGGAATCATCAACGCCGCCGTCATCGTCTTCACCATCGCTTTGTGGAAACCTCCAGAAAATAATATTTAGTTCAGCGACTGAAACTGCTCACACTCTGATCAGATTACGATCTGGGTCAAAGTCTGGATTACATTGGTAAATGATCTGTTCGAGTCTTGATGACCACTCAAAGCTCTTTACATTGCAGTTTGTCCTTCACAAATAAAAATTATGATTCAATGTCTGGACTTCAGACTTAATTAAAATCTGGATTCAAATCTGGATTTCAGTCTGGATCGAGGTCATGACTACAGTCTGGGTTTAATTCAGGATTAAAGTCATCATGATAACAGTCTGGTTCAAACCTGAACCGTCTGGAGATAGGTTTAATTCACTGATGACCTCTAACCTTTCAGGGGCTCTGTGACGTCCTTCCCGGTGAAGACGGGTTTGGATGTCGTGGGCGGGGGTTTGATGGCAGCCGGAGTGCTCACGGGCCTGGCGCTGGCAACCTGGGCCGGTCCTGGAGTCTGGATCTCGTGAACTGGGGTCGGAGGTAAGATGGCTCCCGTCTGCTTCGCCAGGTAGTTGAGGATGTCTTCCTTCAGGATCCGTCCATCTTTACCTGTCCCCACCACCTCACTTAGCTTTATCTGAGAGGACAAAGTAGAACCAAGACCAGGTTATACTTATGCAGAGGATGAGGATGGACTGGAGACAGACTGAGGAGGACTGAGGACGGACTCACGTTGTTCTCCATGGCAAGGCGTCTCACGGCGGGTGTGGCCTGGGTCTTGTGTCCTTTGATTTCCTGGTGGGTGTGTTCTTCTCGAGCCATAGCGGGCGTCTCGACCACGTCCTCCTCCTGGATCACCTCTGAACCACAACAGACCAGTGAGTCTGGATTTGAACTCGGGTCCACACTAAAACCAGGACATGAGGTCGTCTCACCTGAACGGGACTCCGTCTCGATGTCCACCAGCGGTTTGCCCACTAACGCAGTGCCGTCCACGTCGTAGTAGAGTTTCTTGATGACACCGTCGTAGCGGCTGGTGATGGTGACGGACGCCTTGTCGCTCTGAACCTCACAGATGCTGTCAAACTGAGAAACCTTATCGCCCTCCTTCACGTACCTGAAGGACAAGAACAGGTCTTGATGAAGATGATGTCACAGGGGCAGTTTTATTGTTGGGGAGGTACTCTCAGTACTTACCACTCCTTCACCGTCACCTCCATGATTCCCTCTCCGATGTCCGATAGTTTGAACTGGACGATGGGTCCTCGACTTGCTGAGGACAGAACACACTACATATCAGAAGACATCATTAAGGCTAAGCTAGCGTATGTAGCAACACGATGGTGTGTCCGAGGGTCCGTTCACGCACCTCGTAGGAAGATATCAGAAACATTCAGGTTCAAAACTTGGTTTAAATGACGTCGTTTCGAGTCAAATGTGAATGTCGGGGGTTATGGAACCTTGATGACATCACAGGAGCAGCATGGAGGCATGTTGTGTTTTGTATCTGTTGTTTTATTACGTCTGAAGCTTTGGTCACTATCGACTTCAGTTGTGTTGGATTCTGCTGCAACACTGTTTACACCTGAAACTCCAAAAGTGTTTTGTGGACTCAAACACTTCCACACCCCCCCCCCCCCCCCATCATAGTGCTGAGGAGATAGAGTGAATTTTCAGTTTCCTGTGAACTGCGTTTTTCAACAACGTTATCGCATATCACATGTTTTCATAATGTTGTATAGCCCTATTTGACAGTGTGTCTCTGATTGGACAGTGTCTCTGGACAGTGGCGTGTCTCTGATTGGACAGTGTCTCTGGACAGTGGCGTGTCTCTGATTGGACAGTGTACAGGTGGCGTGCTGCCACTTCTTAAGTGAATAAAGTTTTGTTGTAAGTTTGAATTACAGTCTGTCAACTTCCTGATTCCTGAAAACCTGAATGTGGTTCGATGTGATGTGAGCACCGGAAGTTCAGACTTTCACAATAAAAGCACAGACGGTTTTAGAGGACCTGTGAGGACCCGGGTCCGGACTCACCCACAGCCGCGTGCAGCGTCCTGCAGCTGAACGTCCACTCATCTCTGTCACGTGTGACCGCGAGCAGCGGCAGCACGCGCTGTGACCTGAGGCTCTGCAGCCGGAAGCACCTGCCGCGGTACTGATGAGTCAGCTGACCGGAAGACAATCACATCAAAACTTTATTAACACAGGTAGAGTCAGGTACAACACTGACGTCACTGATGACATAGGCTGCGTTCCCGACAACTCGGATATTCCGACTTCCGAGCGTTCCGGTGCACGGTGATGACGCCAGACAACCGCTGCTCCGTGACGTTTCCCCGAGTTCACAAGTTCGAACTCCGACTGTGAGCAGTCCGCTGCACGTGTTTAAGTAGGAGGTCGGAATATGCGAGTTGTCTGGAACGCAGCTTTAAAGCTCGTTCACAGTTCCGGTTCAGTCGGTCCTGCAGTTGTTAGCCTGTAGCCTGTAGCCGCTGTTTGACCCCTGTGTTGTTGTTTACTGTTGGTCTCTTGTTGTTTGTATTGTTTCTCATTGATGTTAAACTCAACTTTCCCGCCTTGAATCAATAAAGTTTGATTTCTTCTGCAACTGCAGTATGCTACTGAAGCTAACAACCAGCCGGTGGGTTAGCGTGTACTTTTAGTTTGTATTTCAACCAGTAAGCGTTAGCATCGGAGTTAGCACGGCAGCTAACGGGCTAAGCTGGAGCGCTAACCGGGTGAGGACATGGCTTTAGCAGGGTTAGGGTTAGGGGGTCACACTTGTTATTTCCTCACCAGCCGTCTGAGCGCACTGAACGAGCCTCTGGTCACCGCCGCCATCTTTCCTCTCTGTTCACGTCACAGCCTCACGCCCCAGTCAGAGACCAATCAGCGCACAGACTTCTTCTTCTGTTACGTCAGCAGTACACATGACGTAACGCTGCCACCGCGCGGTCAGTGGAGGAACAACAGAAACACCATTTCAACTTTTTAAAAATGTGTTGACTTAAATCAACAATTTAATAATAAAAACGCTAAATACCACAACATGTATATGATTTAATGAAAATCAAATGTATTTATAGTAAGACGACTACATCCATACTGTAATATAATTTATATCATTAATTTACAAATTGATTCAATTTAATTTTACATTGACTTCAGTGCCATGAATTTTTATGATCTGATATTGACCTCAACCATAAATAAATTGAAATAAATGTATATATACACCGTATGTTGTGTGTGTGTGTGTGTGTGTGTGTGTGTGTGTGTGTGTGTGTGTGTGTGTGTGTGTGTGTGTGTGTGTGTGTGTGAGAGATGGGCGTGGTCAGTGTGATGGGTGGGGCCTCAGATGAGATGATAACTGATGAACTTTGTCAGTTGTTGTTCAGACAGTTTTTGCTGCAGCAGGAAACTGAAGGTAAGAGAATCATGTTCAATAATCAACAGTTTTAATTAGATGTGCAACTTTTAACGATGTAAGACAATAATTTATAATATTTGACCTCTGACTTCAATATGACACAAATATGATCATAAGTGTTCGGCTGCTCTTTTTGTAATTTTACATTAAATCTTTAATGTAAAATAATTTTCAATGTAACAATCTTAGTAATGTTCCTGCTGTAGAGTTCACTACAAACACCAAATCTTTTATTTAAAAACTAAGAGTTCATGGTCCCTGACATCAGAGCAGTCACATGATCTGTGATGTCATCAGCAATCCAGTAAATGGCCTTACTAAGTACTAATCTAACGTTTTCCAGGTCTAACACGGTTTGTCCTAAATGTGTCGCTGTTCAGATTCACTGATGTATTGTAACGGTTGACCTCTGACCTCTTGTCCATTCAACCTGTATGTGTGTGTGTGTGTTATCAGCCCACCAACAGACTGACTTATCAGAGACTAACAGCCTGAACTAAAACGATCGTGACACAAAAACCTGAAATAGACGTTTTAAATGTTAAATGTTACTCATGACCTGTCACATGATACATATTACACATCCATATTTCCTTAGTGTGTTTCAGGAAATATCTGCAGCTTTAATTTGTGAATCGAGCAGCAGACTCTTATCAGTAAATAGTTACATTAAACCATTGAGCACTCACATGATTTACTCAAGTTAAATTAAGTAGAGAACTTGAGTAAATGTGCTTAGTTACTTTCCACTCCAGTTACTGAGAGAGGTTCTATCTCTGTGACATCATCTGAACCTTTGACCTAGTTAAGATTCATGTAGATTTAAGGTTCATCAGTGATTTAAAGTTTCAGTCATTTAAAATACAGATGTGATAATAAAGTGAATCCAGCTGTTCAGTCACATGATTTCAGTGAACTTCCTGTGTCATCACTGATCGATCAGCTCTGAAAAATCTTTACTAATGTTTCTGTCAGTCAGAGATTCATTCACCATCAATGAGTCTGAATTAAAGGAGGTTTTAAAGACTCTAAATCCCATGATGCTTTGCAAAGGCCCTCAGGAATGAACTCATCATTACTTAACCAGCTCACGTGTAAAACAACATCATCCAGAGTTCATAAGATCCTGTGCTTGATGCTGCTGTTTCCATAGAAACCAGTGACCTGTCCTCACCGCCGTTTCAGAATAACAAACCGCTTTCCATGGAAACCAGCCTGTGGTCTTAGCTGTTTCCATAGAAACCAACAAATGCTCGCTGCTGTTCTCATCCTCTCTAATGTTGCCATAGTAACTAGCTCAACTTCCATAAGATTGGATTGATCCCCCAAATCACAGCGGATTTGGGGGATCAGGGGGGTGCAATTTCATCTCCGTCAAACTAATTGTTATAATGAAACAAGATGTAATGATGCTAATGATAATTTTATGAATATTATTTGAATTCATTGTATATCAACTTGTAACCATCCTATCTATTGTTGTTTTAAAGAATGATTGTCAGCATGAATTGACTCTTCAGTTCTGGTCGCCATCTTTGTCCATCAAAATCATCACCCACCGTCTCCACAGCTCCTCCTGCAGCTCCCTGCAGCTCCTCCACAGCTCCTCCTGCAGCTCCTCCACAGCTCCTCCTGCAGCTCCTCCACAGCTCCTCCTGCAGCTCCTCCTGCAGCTCCTCCACAGCTCCTCCTGCAGCTCCTCCTGCAGCTCCCCCTGCAGCTCCTCCTGCAGCTCCTCCTTAGCTCCTCCTGCAGCTCCTCCTGCAGCTCCTCCTGTAGCTCCCCCTGCAGCTCCTCCAGCTCCTCCTGCAGCTCCCCAGCTCCTCCTGCAGCTCCTCCTGCAGCTCCTCCAGCTCCTCCAGCTCCCTGCAGCTCTCTGCAGCTCCTCCCAGCTCCTCCTGCAGCTCCCCTGCAGCCCAAGCTCCTCCTGCAGCTTCCTGAGCCCTCCACAGCTCCTCCTGCAGCTCCCCTGCAGCCTTGCCCCACTCCTGCAGCTCCTCCTGCAGCTTCCACTCTCCTAGCAGCTCCTCCTGCAGCTCCTCCTGCAGCTCCTCCTGCAGCTCCTCCTCAGCTCCTCCTGCAGCTCCTCCTGCAGCTCCCCCTGCAGCTCCTCCTGCAGTTCCCCCTGCGACCATGGATAGCACCCCAAGGAGGTGGATTCTGAAGCCTCTGTCACCCCTGCTGCAACCCTCAGACCTGCGGACCATTGCCGGCCCCACCCGAGGTGACGCCCCTGACCTGGACAGTCCAGTCTTCAGCTCAGACAACATCTCTGTCACTAGCAACCATTTGGTGGTCTGCGCTTCCCAGCAGGACGATGGGTCCCCGGACAGAGGGAGCATCAGTGACGAGTGGCAACCCAGCGGCCCCAGCAGCCCCAGCAGTAGTTCAGGCTCTCACTGTGGCTTCTACTCCTTTGTGGAGGATCCATCGAGTCAAGAAGCAGAGCTCAATGAAGCTTGGATGGTTTCACCACAGCGGCAGGCTCAGCTGCTCACCTTGAGGGAAGAGAAAGGATTCAAACTACAGACCTACACCAGCAGCAGGAAGCCAGAGAGCCTATTCTCAGAGAGCAAAGAAGACTCACAGTACAAAGTGGATCCAGAGAATGTCATCAAAGTGGTGGGGGAGGAAGAGGAGAAGCAGCTCCGCAAGGAGATCATTCACAGCCAAGCACAAAAGAAGAGCCCAATGTTCAAAGATCCGCTGCATGTTCTGGAGAATCTGGATCTGAGCAGATCCACAAACCAACTGATAGATGGTTTCAGTTTGAGCTATAGTCCTGTGAGCTCCAGGCCAGAACCTCCTAAACCAGCTGAATCTGAGGCAGTCAACAAGGAGCAGATCAACTTCAGTGCTGTGCGACAACAGTTCCTGAAGATGGAGCAGGACCTGTTGATGCCCGTCCTCAACCCTCTAACGTCCTCAGCAATACACCTGAACTCATCTTTTCAGCAAGATCCTGATGTGTTCTTGTCTAGGCAGGTGGAGACATTCGACAGTGTGGAGGTGAGTGACGATACAGATCAGTTTAAGCCATCAGAAGAAGATAAGGCCTACCCAGAAAGGAAGGTGACAAGGTGCCAGATTGAGGAAAGTCAGAGGAGGAAGAGCAGTGTGTTTGATGACCTGGACTCTGGCCTGGAGGAGCTGTTGGTGGAGGTGGGCGGCGGATACACCAGTGATGAAGGCATGTTCAATGACAACACTCAGCATGAAAACATCGGCTGCAAGTCCACAGCTGAGTCTGAGACTCCAATTGAAAGGGAAATCCGATTAGTTCAGGAACGCGAGGAGAATCTGCGACATTCTCGCGGCCTGAAGCACGCTGACAGCAAGAAAGAGATAGTCGAAATCAAAACCAAACGTTTACAGTCATCGCTCACACCGATCAAAGTTAAAGAAAAGACTTGTATGAGCTTCATTATTCAGCGAGACATTCAGAAGGAGATCGAGACTAGTGAGGAAACTCAGCAGCAGGGAGGGATCCTGGGACAACACAATCTAGATGTTCCACAGCAGCTTGAGGAGGTAAAGTGCAAGATTGACCAACAAGACACGGACAGGAGGGCAGAGGAAAGACCTCCGTCTGTGTCTGGAGAGACAGATGTCTTCTTGTCTCCCTGCTGTCCTCATAGACACCCTGAAAAAAAACAGCTGTCCATCACTCAAAAGGACTTGATTGTCCAGGGGTCAAGACATTTGGACCAGGATCCAATTACTCCATCACACCCCACCTTGCCCTCCTCCCCAGCGCTGACACCTCAGCATAAACTGACCTGGACCATGCCTCAATCTTGGAGGGAAAACCTGGAGTCCACTGGCCTGCAGTCCAGAGGACAAGGAGCTCCAGATTTCATAGAGATGGAGATCGAGGAGGCCCTGAGACGGGAACAGGAGCTGAGGGAGTCCAGGGAGAAAACCAATCATCAGCTCTTCTCTCCAACTCCTGGGCTGGAACAGGCAACCAAGATGGCTGTCAGTCAGTTCTACCCTTCTGCAAATACAGGTATGTGGTTCTTGTCAAGGTCTGATTACCAACCCAGGACAATTGATCTGATTCCACAGGAGAGGAGCCTGAAGGTTCTACCTCCTGTTCTACTCTTACAGACTCTAGAACCACAAGAGAACCTTCAGTCATCCAGTCTAGATGGAACAAATGCATGGAATAGTTTCTCAGCAGATACAGGAGATTTCTAATTTTCAAAATAAAGCTCAGGGGGGAAAAGTCTGTCAGTGCCTTTTTTTTGGAGTGAACAGTTGCTTTTGAGTAATTTGATAACTTGGGACTTGGGATTAAGTGAAAGATTATATTTATGTGCTGACCCAGAATTTTGAACATTTTCTAACGACTTTATTGCTCTAGTTAATTTGTGCTGAACGCTAACTTTAGCACCTCCTGCCTGAGGATCCCTTCTACAACAAGTAGAAGGAAACTTTACACCCAAATGTCTGCAATGTATATACATATATAAAGGTACAGCCAGAAGCTGGTTAGCTTAGTTGAGCATAAAGACGGGAAACAAATACTGTAGATCACCTGGTTCTATCCACAGCAAACAGAAACCTTTATGATTTGAGGTCTAGTGTGTGAGATAATGAGTAACTTAACGAGGCTGAGGTCAGCTTCAGTTTGACTGATGATTAACTGGATCAGAGCAACGACCTTCAAACAGGCAACTACAGAAAATCACGTAACACAACGTGAGTGTTGATCCGATGATCCGATAAAGGATTTGATCAAAGATGAGGCGATAAATAAATATTACAGTTTATCTTCAGTTCATTTGACTGTAAATATGATGCTTTCACCTGCATGATAAGAGAGAGAGAGAGAGAGAGAGAGAGAGAGAGAGAGAGAGAAGGGAAGAGAGAGAGCGGAGAGTAGGAGAGAGAGAGAGAGAGAGAGAGAGAGAATAGAGAGAGAGAGAGAGAGAGAGAGGAAATGAGAGAGAGAGAGAGAGAGAGAGAGAGAGAGGAGAGAGAGAGAGAGAGAGAGAGAGAGAGAGAGAGAGAAGGAGAGAGAGAGAGAGAAGAAGACAGGACAGAGAGACAGACAGAGAGACAGCAGACAGACAGACAGACAGACAGACAGACAGACAGACAGACAGACAGACAGACAGACAGACAGACAGACAGACAGACAGACAGACAGACAGACAGACAGACAGACAGACAGGAACAAGTGATCGTTGTTAAACTGTGACTTTAGGTGATGCTGCAGTTACTTCGTCTTTTTGCATCTGAAGGACGAACGTCAAACGTAACTAAACTTAAAGTTTCACATGATGTCACTCATGATGTCATCTTCCTTCCTGTTGTGTTTCAGATAAACCCGTCAGTCTGTGCTCGTCCTCACCTTGTCCCCCTGTCCGTCTTTCGTCGATCTCCTTTATCACTGCCCAGCCCTGGACCTCCTCGCCCCCGACTCCCCGCTCCTCCACCTCCTCCACCTCCTCCCCTGTGGTGGCCCCATCGGGACCCCTTCCTCTCAGGGGCCTCACAGAGACCCTGCTGCAGAACTTTGAGGACAGACGAGTTAAGCTGAAGCTGGAGGAGAGCTCAGTGAGTTCATAACAAGGCTATTTATTTTGGAGATTTTTTTATCCTGTCAGTGATATTTCAGAATAAAGCCCAGGGGTCTCATTTATAAAACAGTGCGTGGGATTCATACTAAAAGTGTACGTGCTCACGAAAGACGGAAATGGCGTACGCAAAAGAAAATTCCTATTTATAAAACCGTGCGCACGCACACCTGAACGCAATGTTCACTTTATAAATCACAGTCCACCTGGAAACGTTTGTACTTTGATCTGCATCATACTCTGCCCTCTACAATCTATAGAATTTAGAAGAATTATATTTATAAGCTTGTGTTTGTCCTGGGATGGTTCGGTTCCGTCAGTCGATCTAATACTGGACTCAGTTCAGCTCAGAGATCACAGATCTATAGAATCTATATCAACTGATCAGTCATCGCTGAACCCTCGTTTCCTCCTCCTCCTTCCATTCACCTGCATCCATCACGCAGACTCACTGCGGAACACACAAACCTTCGCGCGAGCACAACTATTATGATGAAGTGGATCAATAATCTGCTTCAGTTCACCACCTCACGTCTGCATCGCCACTTTCCCGTCTCCAAAACATTCGTACGCACGTTTCAGACGCAACGGTTATAAATGAGACCCCTGGTCTCCGACCTATGTCTCCGACCAGTGTTTCTATGGCAACAGGTTCACATTCATGAAGTATAACTAAATAATGAGTATATTTTAATATGACTCAGCAGATATTCAATCAATCAATGAATCAGCTCAGTTATGATGACATCATGTTGTCAAAGCTAACAGGCTACAGCTGTTTAACACTTTGTAGCCTGTTTTTTGTAAATCAAATAAAGAAACTTTCAGAAGAATTTTCAAATTTGATCTCAGAAGAAAAATTAAGTAAATTGTCTGAGTCGATCGCAAGCTGCATTTTCTATGTGAAATGTTTTCATCCAGCTCAATCACTTAAATATTCTCTTTAATGACGAGGAATGAATCTCCCTGTTTGTGTCAGTACGCAGGAATCCAGCCGACGGACGACGTGAACCACGAGGTACGATCACAACGCTTTTACTCACCTTTACTATTAGTGACGTCTGTTTCTTCCTGCTTGCTGTCTCTATGCTAAGATACCCCATTGTCTCAAATGTTTATGATAAATTAAGTTAGCTGTTTCCCATGCTCTCTTTATGCTAAGCTCAGCTAGCTGTAACTTCTCTAAATGTTGAACTGGTCCTTTAATATATTCAAACCTCTTCTTCTTTTTCTTCTTCTTCTTACCAAAGTTCTTACCCGAGACACGTGGCTCAGAAAATAAATACATCAGGCTTTAGCTATACTTTCAAAAATTCTAACATACTTTCTCTCTGTCTCTTTATCTCTGTCTCCTGGTATCTTCGTCTCGTTGACTCTTTGTGTCTTTATGTCTCTCCTCAGGTCGTTGAGTCCACTCGTGTCATTCTACATAAAAACCAGCGAGCTATGCGATGGGAGGCCGGAGTCTTTACCAACCAGAAGGACCAGCAGGACTAGATCCAGGAACAGGATCTGAAGTGGGACTTTCAAATGGTTTAAAACCGTAGCTGTGTCTCAATTTAGGAGCCGCATCCTTTGCCGGCTGCATTCGTAGACCGATCGCGTCACATGGTGCGACTAGACTGTCCCAATTGGAAGGCTCCTCCAAATGTGTCCTTCCCACCCGAGCCACCAGGTGGATCCTTCTTCGGCACAACCAATCCCAGGATTCATAGCGCTTCAGTGAAAGTTAATTGTTAACTGTTTCTTAAAGAGGTGATGGCAGAAAAAAGGGAGGCGAAACCATCAGGAGAATTTATTTCTTAATTTAAGTACTCAACAGCTATCAGTGCACATGTTAAAAAAACACATTTTCAACATTTTTAATCAACTGAACAACATTTACCGTAACTTTGTTGCTAGGTAATGGTTGTAACTGCGGGACAAGCTTGTGACATTGGTTGTGAAGACGTGGTCCTCCACAGGACGTCAGTGTAGACCTGGTCCTCCACAGGACGTCAGTGTAGACCTGGTCCTCCACAGGACGTCAGTGTAGACCTGGTCCTCCACAGGACGTCAGTGTAGACGTGGTCCTCCACAGGACGTCAGTGTAGACCTGGTCCTCCACAGGACGTCAGTGTAGACGTGGTCCTCCACAGGACGTCAGTGTATACCTGGTCCTCCACAGGACGTCAGTGTAGACCTGGTCCTCCACAGGACGTCAGTGTAGACCTGGTCCTCCACAGGACGTCAGTGTAGACCTGGTCCTCCACAGGACGTCAGTGTAGACCTGGTCCTCCACAGGACGTCAGTGTAGACCTGGTCCTCCACAGGACGTCAGTGTATACCTGGTCCTCCACAGGAGGTCAGTGTAGACCTGGTCCTCCACAGGACGTCAGTGTAGACCTGGTCCTCCACAGGACGTCAGTGTAGACCTGGTCCTCCACAGGACGTCAGTGTAGACCTGGTCCTCCACAGGACGTCAGTGTAGACCTGGTCCTCCACAGGACGTCAGTGTAGACCTGGTCCTCCACAGGACGTCAGTGTAGACCTGGTCCTCCACAGGACGTCAGTGTAGACCTGGTCCTCCACAGGACGTCAGTGTAGACCTGGTCCTCCACAGGACGTCAGTGTAGACCTGGTCCTCCACAGGACGCAGCTGCTGAATGTAGGAACAGCCCACAACACTCCAACAGGAGAGGCTGCTCCTGATTGGTCCTTTAAGATGACATCTCCCATCATTCAATCAGTAGAGACAAAAAATGTTGTGTTGAAAAAGATTACAAACTGAATAGATATAATAATACTGAATGAAGCTTTACCTGTCTCTACCTGTCTGTCTCTACCTGTCTCTACCTGTCTGTCTCTACCTGTCTCTACCTACCTGTCTGTCTCTACCTGTCTGTCTCTACCTGTCTCTACCTGTCTCTACCTGTCTGTCTCTACCTGTCTCTACCTGTCTGTCTCTACCTGTTCTACCGTCTCTACGCTGTCCTACCTGTCTGTCTCTACTGTCTCTACCTGTCTGTCTACCTGTCTCTACCTGTCTGTACTGTACTGTCTCTACCTGTCTGTCTCTACCTGTCTCTACCTGTCTCTACCTGTCTCTACCTGTCTCTACCTGTCTGTCTCTACCTGTCTCTACCTGTCTGTCTCTGTCTGTCTCTACCTGTCTCTACCTGTCTGTCTCTACCTGTCTCTACCTGTCTCTACCTGTCTGTCTCTACCTGTCTGTCTCTACCTGTCTCTACCTGTCTCTACCTGTCTGTCTCTACCTGTCTCTACCTGTCTCTACCTGTCTGTCTCTACCTGTCTGTCTCTACCTGTCTCTACCTGTCTCTACCTGTCTGTCTCTACCTGTCTCTACCTGTCTTTCTCTACCTGTCTGTCTCTACCTGTCTCTACCTGTCTGTCTCTACCTGTCTCTACCTTTCTGTCTCTACCTGTCTCTACCTGTCTGTCTCTACCTGTCTCTACCTGTCTGTCTCTACCTGTCTCTACCTGTCTCTACCTGTCTGTCTCTACCTGTCTGTCTCTACCTGTCTGTCTCTACCTGTCTCTACCTGTCTCTACCTGTCTGTCTCTACCTGTTGTCCAATCCAATTGTTCCACCCAAACACTGAATAGATGTGTTGATGTGTTGCATCATGGGAACAAGCTCTTTCTGATTCTGATCATTTGGTTAAGATTGTAACTTCGTATGTCGGACATCACTAAAGTTAACCTGGTGTGTGCGTTAACTTTACAACGTTAACTTGTATCAATGAACTGCTTAAATAAAGTCACTGACTGTGTGGGCGGATGACAGCATCCACACTGTTGCTATGGAAACTGAATAATGAGCCTGGAGCATGAGGCAACGTTTGTTAAAATCATGACTGATGAAAAGAAACACGACAAGGTCAGAGGTTAAGTAAGTATTTATACCAGTATTTATACAAGTATTTATACAAGTATTTATACCAGTATTTATACCAGTATTTATACCAGTATTTATACCAGTATTTATACAAGTATTTATACCAGGTTCCTTCAGTCACTCTCTGGTGTCGTACACTTTTTCTTAAGAACATTTTGTGACATCAGTTCTAATCCTGTACTGTAAAAACCCTTCATCTTCAGATCTTGGTCACCTGCCATCGAGAAACTCACCTGTCTCCGCCTTCTAATCTGTCGCCACCTTCTAATCTGTCTCCGCCTTCTAATCTGTCTCCGCCCTCTAATCTGTCTCCGCCTTCTAATCTGTCTCCACCTTCTAATCTGTCTCCACCTTCTAATCTGTCTCCGCCTTCTAATCTGTCTCCGCCTTCTAATCTGTCTCCGCCCTCTAATCTGTCTCCGCCTTCTAATCTGTCTCCGCCTTCTAATCTGTCTCCGCCCTCTAATCTGTCTCCGCCCTCTAATCTGTCTCCGCCCTCTAATCTGTCTCCACCTTCTAATCTGTCTCCGCCCTCTAATCTGTCTCCACCTTCTAATCTGTCTCCACCTTCTAATCTGTCTCCACCTTCTAATCTGTCTCCACCTTCTAATCTGTCTCCGCCTTCTAATCTGTCTCCGCCTTCTAATCTGTCTCCACCTTCTAATCTGTCTCCGCCCTCTAATCTGTCTCCGCCTTCTAATCTGTCTCCACCTTCTAATCTGTCTCCGCCTTCTAATCTGTCTCCGCCCTCTAATCTGTCGCCACCTTCTAATCTGTCTCCGCCCTCTAATCTGTCTCCGCCCTCTAATCTGTCTCCACCTTCTAATCTGTCTCCGCCCTCTAATCTGTCTCCGCCCTCTACGGAAACCACCGGACTCCTCAAACCTCCCAGTCCTGTCTTCTGTTGAAATAAACCACTTTGGGGATTTTACTCAGAACCCTTCGTCTTTGCGCCCCCCCGTTTGTTAAATATAACAAATGTGGGGATTAATACAGAAGAAAAAAGTTCTGTGTTTATTTCTCTCCTGACATTAACACATGGTCACTGTACCCTAACAAAGTTCTCAGTCAACTTCGTTCATTGATCTTTGGGATTTCCTAAACATCTGTTTAATCTGCAATAAAAACGCAGCGAGATCGGTCGTCGCTCTCGTGTCACTGAGCTACGAGATGTAGAAAGAGTGCGACCTAATGACCCCTGCGGCTGCCGGCAGATCAAGACTCAGTCAGACCAAGTTGAACTCACCGTCTGTAAAGCAGCTGCTTGAAACCTTCTCCTCTGAAGGTCTCGCAGGTCTTTCATCTCGCAGCTCTCAGTGGTCGTAAACCAGATGCTCCAGGAAAACCCCGTGGAGGAAGAAGAGAATCTGAGGCTGTGTGAGACGATTAAGATGTTTTTCATTTAACAGCCAATAATAAACTATGGAAGCCTGGTAGTACAACGTGAGAAATATGTTATGATTTGATACTATACAAATAGAATTTAATTGGATTGAAATATGAAGTCATCCACATCGTGACTTTTGCGACATGATAACAACAATAAAAACAGTCCATTTTCTGTCAAATTTTCAAACACGATAACAAATGAAAAATGTTTTTGAAATCGTGAATTTGAACCAAAGAAACAAGTTATAAAAGAAAATGTCAACAATTCATTTTGTAGTTTTAAACTGGAACAATAAAGTTTCATTTGAACATAAGTATTTGAATAAACATGATACAATATTCTGAACACTTCACAAACAGAAACACTGAATTACTTCATTTTGAAGGATGTCATGTCGAAGAAGTAGGAATTTTTTATTGTTCATCAGACGACCACGAGCATGCAGCATCCATCCTCCGTTGATTTTTCAAAGCAGCACATTTTTCTTTTTAACATTTCCCGTCACAACATTAACAGAAACATGCTTTTTACATTCAGTTTCTTTTGAGTTTTCATGAATAAAAAAAGAGAGATGAGGATATCGAGCCGTCGACGTGCAACAACACAAACACTAACAACACAGACACACAAACAATCATCAGCCTCAGATTCACAGATACACTCGTTTAGTTTCAGGTCACTGTGGGATTTTCTAATATTACATCCAAACATATGACTTTTATTCTGAAAGGTTGGACTTTGTGCTCAAAACATTTTGAACAAATTACAACTTTAGGTCTAAACTTCTACTTTTTTAATAAACATGGTTTTAAAACTTCATCAAAGTTTTTGTTTCTTTTGCAGATTCACAAGTCAATATTTTTCAATCTTAGGTTTTTGTTACTAACATAGAAATTTGTCATCCGACAAACTTCTATGCAGATGACACTAACTTGTATTTATGGGTTAAAATGCCTATGTAAGATATATTCGTAACAAAGACATGAAACTTTTAAATCATGGAATGTATCTTAAAATTCTGAATATCATTATCTAGATATATATTTAATCTCATGTTGGTCCATTTTTCATGAATACAAACATTCACATGGACGCGCAGCCTCGACCAATCACAGAGCAGCACACAAACAAACCAACATGCTGAGAATCACTATAGCAACCAAACCATCATAACGCAACACACTCATCCAGGTAATATACAGTCAGTGTAAGATCTCGTGTGGCTGACGCGCCACTGCCACGACATCCTGACGTTAGAAAGCAGTGGGCGGAGTCTTGATGATCTGAACGCAGGAAACAACCACAGGGTCTTCACTGCATGTTTCAGGTTTGTGCTTCCTCACAAATCTTTTCTTTGACTTCAGGTTATTGAAAAACGAGTTGCCATGGAAACTTTCCAGCTTTCTGCTCGGAGACCCGACACTGTGGTCGTCTCGCCGATAAACTCACAGCTGTGTTGTCAGGAAGACATTTTACTGGATCATGATCACGTCTGGATCACGATTCTGACGAGAGGGACGAATAAGATCACTCTGTTCTGTGGGGCGTCGCTGATTTTACTTTGCTAATGGTAATGCTAATGTTAAGTCGGGGGTTTAATGTTAGTGAAAGTAAACGAGTCGCCACAGAACGTTAGCGCCTGTGTGTGATGCTAACGTTCCCTTATTCAAGAAGTCCAACCATATCAGGCTAATTTACAGCCTCATCCCACAACCCCATCCTACACATTCACTCCTCCAACTCTCTGTCATGGGACATGAGTCTGTTTCTGATTTAACTTATTCGTGAACTAGTTTCTTTTTTTGTATTCTGTGTGACGTGTAATAACTGACTGTTTCATTATTATTATAACTTTAACAGTGCCTCTGATGGACGACAGTGGACAAAAATCAGGTTTGATTGAGCCTCCGAGCATCACTGAGTAGGCTCTTTACTGTTAGTGACCAGTTTTAAAATAAGGCTTTTATTTTGAAGGGTAAGAGACTAATCCTTGAACCTCCGTCCCTGCAAACTCTTATAATAGTTTTCCTGGTCACTCTGGTTACGAATCTCTCGATCCAGCAGGACTAGAGCCGTCTTGCGTCTCATGTCGATCTTAGCATCCACCGACATGTCTCCTGGGAGTGAGAAGAGGGCAGGGCAGGGTTGATAGTGGCGCACCTTGAGGTGGATCGGTGTGGCCGGAAGCTGCTGTTGTGTGCGACCGAGTCTCCACGGTTCAGGCTGTTAAGGTCGTAGGTGTCCCGCGAGTCGCCCCCATTGGGTGCCCCCGCCAACTCCCACGGGTTACCATTACCTGTGAGGGATGGGGCCTGAGGAGGGGGCAGGGCCTGGACAACAGGATGGTGGGGGGCATGGGCATCCACTGTGATGATACCCGACCCCTCCCGCTGCTGCTCACAGGCGGGGCGGTAGTGCGGTGAGTTGGTTGTGGAGGAGGCACCGGAGCAGGTGGAGGTGGTCTCAGAGGACTTCTCCCCGGAGGAGGAGGGGAGGAGTCCCTGCTGCTTTGACATGGCAATGACCTGCATGAGTCGTGGCTGGTTAGCAGCAGCACGGGCCAACCCCTCCCCACTCGTCTTCTCCCGGATAGCGAGCCACTTGGCGCGGGTCAGGGCGCTCTTTGGCGACACTGGTGGGGGTCCTGCTTCAGGAATCTGTGGTGGTCTGGGAGTTGCCACAGCTTTGGCGCCCCCTTGAGGTGGAGTAGGGTTTTGACTGGAAGCTGACCTCCCTGACTGCACCACAGGTTGGTAGATAGGAACCTGAGACCCCCCATCGTCAGTCCCCACAAAGTCCACATCCGAGCCGTCCTCGCTGGCATCCCGCTCCGCCTCATCCCGAACGCTCAGGCCTCTCATCTCCATCGACTTCTGCTTCCACTCCGACACCAGCTGCTGCGAACGCATTGGATCCATGGGAACCTGAACGGCCTTCAGACGCCGCTGCACCGGCTGCACTGGTTGAACCGGCTGAACCGGGTCCTCTGGTCTCTCGTTGGCCCCTAAGACCCCGTTGATGCTCATGCTGGCCCTTGGCAGCGTATGACTGAAGGTCAACATGTTCTCTTTCCCCATTGGGCTCCGAGGAGCCAGCAGCTCCACGTCCACGCTGGCCCTCTTCAGGCTCCCCATGGAGGCCTTCTCCCTCTGCAGGGGCCCCAGGCCCTCCAGTCGGTCTATGGGGGGTGGACCGGCCGCAATCTCATCGTTACTTTCCGAGGCGGAGGCAGGTCCCTTGTTATAGACGGACTCGTGTCCTCGCTCTGTCAGCGCTCGAAGAGGGTCTTCTTTTGGAGGAGGGGGAGGCAGGGGTGGAGTGCTGTCATCAGACGACTTGAAGTTAGCCACAGCGTGAAACGCCTGAAGGACGAAAATAAAATAGTGTCTTAAGGACGAAGAAAAGTCGAACTATAAAACATTGGTGGAAAGTAACTACTCTAAAGTTACTCATGTACTATTATGACTACACTCTTTACTCTTTAATTTTTACAGTGCATACACTGTTAAAATTCCAAACTAAAGATCAGTTGAAACTTTTGATTTAAACTGAAGCACATTTGTTTTGGGTCACAGTTTTTTTTTGAAAATATTAAAGCAAAACTTCAACAGCAGAAAAACATATAAACATACAAATGAAAAGACACACACAAAAAAATATTTTTATTAGTGGGTGTTTGTTTAACGTTGTGTGGTCATTGTTACTGTGAAGGTTTGTGTGTTTGTCGTCATGACAACAGACATGGCAGGTATCATGAACAGGAAGTGATCTCACCAGGTAGGTGGCGACAAAGGCTCCGATGAGGAAGCCGACGTAGACGTCGATGGGATGACTGCGATGCTGAGTGATCTGCGTCAGACCCGATAACGCGGCGCTGATGGCGAAGGCGAAGACGAGGACGGGTTTGAGCAGCTTGGTGCTGTCGGAGATGGTCGAGTTAAAATACATCTGACAGAGAGAGAGAGAGACGACTGATCACAGATCAATAACACATCAATTATAATTAGATTTACTGATCAAGTCTCATATTTAAGTTTCCATATTCATTATTGATTATAATGTTGTTTATTGATTATTGTATTGTTGATTATAGATTATGAAGATTTTCCAAATAAAGGGTCTGCTGTGTGAAAGTTTGTCAATGATGTGATCAAACTTTACTCACTGACACATAAACAGCAGCAAAGGCAGAAAGAGTTGCATGCTGGGAAGGAAACGTCTTCCTGTTGGAGAGAGAGAGAGAAAGAGAGAGAGATTGTTTAGATTTTTTAAAAGGTCACTTTATTCTATCAATCTTTCAATGGGGCATTTACACAAACAAACATTCTTAAAACTTAAAACTCCATCAGATTAACTCCACTGAAGAAAAAGAGTTGATTCCTTTCTACAGACCACCAGACGTCACCATGAGCCCAGATCCTTCATCTCTTTGTAACAACCAACGGGAACCTGCATCCAACAGGAGCAGAGCCCTTCACTGGAGAAGCTCCCGATTCAGCAGGAGCTTCGTGTCCTCGGCCATTGCAGCACTAAATACATTGCCGCTGTGAATGTGACTTGTTTGTACATTATGTTTCATGTTCGGTGAGTTGCCTCTGCTGAAATGTGTCCTTGGGGGGTTAGCGGGTTGATTGTACTGAAATGATGTTAGTGGAGCTGAGGCTGAATCGAGAGGGATTACAGCATCCCTGCCGTATCCCCCTCTGAACACTAAAGGTTGCAGTCATACCACCATTCATTTTCAGTAAACTTGCAATATAACGGTACAGAACCTGGATCTCAGCTATGAAACCTGGGCTGAACCCAAGAGCACTGAGTTTGTGCCACAGATACTGTTGTTCAACCTTGAACAATTCATTCGTCACCTCTCGCAGTCTTGAAGCCAAGACCTTGGAAAGGATTTTATAGTCCCCACACAGCAGAGATACAGGTCTCCAGTTCTTTCGATCCTGCAGGTCCCCATCTTATAATAACTGCCATTCTGCAGCTCAGTGGGAGCTGTTCTGTACCCAGACTGTCCTGAAAAACAAGTCTTCACCGACCACTGGCTAGAGCTCAACGGGCAGTCTGTATGCCAGGCGCTTTTCCATTCTCAAATCTTCTGATCTCAGAGGTCACCGTGGAAACACACTCAATGCAGAACGAGTGGATGATCTTGCTCTGTTCGTTCTTTTGCTCCAAACTGAAAAAAAACTCTGATTTCTGTAGAATCTACAAAAAAGTTTTACCACCTCAGAGGAAAAAGCAGATTTGTTTTTCCTGTGTGTTAGGGTTAGGGTTAACCCTTCCTGTGCCCGTCCCGGCCCTGAGCCAGTCCACTCTCGGGCCTCGGGACAATACCCAACAAGATGTCCCTCTGCTCCGCAGCCAAACATCTCATGGCCCCAGAAGTCACAAACACGATATGTAACTGAATCCCGAGCAGCCTCCAACCGACAAGATCTTCACTGCATGTCGGCGTTTCAGCTTCTCCTGCTACGCATGGCTACTGACAACGGGCAGAATGCCCGACTGCCAAGGCCTCAACCTGAACCTACCTGAACTAACATGAAAAACCACAAACTAACAAACAACAACTAAACACATAAACACGTTAGATAGAAAAGTCACAGCCTTCACACTCTAGACACTCCCAGCCGCCACGCTCACTCCCAGCATGCACTCTGACAGAGAGAGAGAGAGAGAGAGAGAGAGAGAGAGAGATCAGCGACTGTATTTATTTAAAGTCTACTTAGATTTTTCAAATTTGGTCCATGTCCCATCCACCAACATGGAGGAGGTCAGGTTTAAGACTGCAGCCAGCCTCCAGGGGGCAATCCAGATGATTTAGACTTAGGTAGCCGTCATGTCATCCATCTTTTGATTTATAGATCATGAAAGGGACTGACCTGGCGGCCATGATGGCGTGCTGGTCGTGTCCGGAGCAGATGTCTTTGGTGATGTACGGGTTCTTGTCACATGACACTCCGGCCTGAGTGTAGTTGGGTTTACAGACGGTGAGGAAGAAGGGGGCGTGGTAACCTGTCGACAGCTGGATGACGTCAGTGACTAGAGCGGTTGCACAAAGACCAAACACATGCACACCTGGAGAGAGAGAGATAGAAGGGTGGTGGGTGGTGTAGGTCTAACACAGCGTGTGGTGCAGGTGGTGCAGGTGTAGCAGGTGTAGCTGGTGCAGTGTGTGGTGCAGGTGTAGCTGGTGCAGTGTGTGGTGCAGGGGGTGCAGGTGTAGTTGGTGCAGAGTGTGGTGCAGGTGGTGCAGGTGTAGCAGGTGTAGCTGGTGCAGAGTGTGGTGCAGGGGGTGCAGGTGTAGCTGGTGCAGTGTGTGGTGCAGGTGGTGCAGGGGGTGCAGGTGTAGCTGGTGCAGCGTGTGGTGCAGGTGTAGCTGGTGCAGCGTGTGGTGCAGGGGGTGCAGGTGTAGCTGGTGCAGAGTGTGGTGCAGGTGGTGCAGGTGTAGCAGTTGTAGCTGGTGCAGCGTGTGGTGCAGGTGGTGCAGGTGTAGCTGGTGCAGCATGTGTAGTGGTGCAGGTGTAGCAGTTGTAGCTGTGCAGCAGTGGTGCAGGTGTAGCTGGTGCAGCGTGTGGTGCAGGTGTGCAGGTAGCTGGTGCAGCAGTGGGTGCAGGTGTAGTGGTGCAGCGTGTGTGCAGGGTGAGTATGTGCAGCGTGGTGCAGTGGTGCAGTGAGTGGTGGCGGTTGGTGCAGGTTGTGCGTGTGTGGTGCAGGTGTGGTGCAGGTGTGGTGTGCAGGGTGGTGCAGGTGGTGCAGCGTGTGGTGCAGGTGGTGCAGGTGGAGCTGGTGCAGCGTGTGGTGCAGGTGTAGCTGTGCAGCGTGTGGTGCAGGTGGTGCAGGTGGAGCTGGTGCAGCGTGTGGTGCAGGTGGTGCAGCGTGGTGCAGGGTGCAGTGAGTGGTGCAGCGGGTGGTAGCTGGTGCAGCGTGGTGTGGTGCAGGTGGTGCAGGTGGTAGTGGTGCAGGGTGGTGCAGGTGTGCGGGGGCTGGCAGCGTGGTGGTGCAGGTGTGTGCAGGTGTGCAGCTGTGGTGCAGCGTGTGGTGCAGGTGGTGCAGGTGTAGCTGGTGCAGCGTGTGGTGCAGGTGGTGCAGGTGTAGCTGGTGCAGCGTGTGGTGCAGGTGGTGCAGGTGTAGCTGGTGCAGCGTGTGGTGCAGGTGGTGCAGGTGTAGCTGGTGCAGCGTGTGGTGCAGGTGGTGCAGGGTGGTGTCAGTGTGTGGTGCGTGGTGCACAGCGTGTGGTGCAGGTGGTGCAGGTGTAGCTGGTGCAGTGTGTGGTGCAGGTGGTGCAGGTGGAGCAGGTGGAGCTGGTGCAGCGTGTGGTGCAGGTGGTGCAGGTGTAGCTGGTGCAGCATGTGGTGCAGGTGGTGCAGGTGTAGCGGTCCAGACGTACCTACAAAGCGCACCGTCCTCCTCAGGAAGGAGTTGAAGTTGCAGCCTCCAGCGTTGATGCTCTCCTCCGCCCGGCGCAGCTTCAGCCTGGACTGCAGGCAGTAGATGACACCTTCAACCACCATGATCTAAAACAAGTGCACCCTCAGTACCTCGCCACCTCTGACTCCTGGAAACACAGTGTGAACGGGGGGGGGGGGGGGTGGTTACCGAGGCAGCAGGTCCGGCGAAGGCGAGGCTCAGCAGCATCAGCAGCGGGATGAGCTCGTCTCCTCCGTCCACGTACGGCAGACTGAGTTCACGGTCATGGCAGCGGAAACCAACCTGAGCCGGCTGCACCACATCCGTCAACTCCAGGAAGTAAAGAGAAACCATGGAGGACGCTACAATGGGCAGCTAAACACACACACACACACACACACACACACACACACACACACACAGACACACACAGACACACACAGACACACACACACACACACACACACACACACACACACACACACACACACACAGGTCCAGCAAGTGAAGCCAAGAAACCTATATTCTCAGGAATGATTCAGCACCGTGCATGTGTGTGTGTGTGTGTGTGTGTGTGTGTGTGTGTGTGTGTGTGTGTGTGTGTGTGTGTGTGTGTGTTGTCACCTCCACAAAATAGAAACATGGCAGCAGAGTCAAACTGTCCTTCGGAGGTTTCTTCTTCGACTTTTCTGACGAATTCATCATCATCATCCTGAAGAATCTGTAACACAATCAAATCATCACCATCATCATCTTCATCATCTTCACCTTCATCATCAACATCACCATCATCTTCATCATCACCATCACCACATCTCCATCATCTTCATCTTCACCATCACCATCATCTTCATATTCATCTTCATCATCGTCATCTTCATCACCATCATCTTCATCAACATCACCATCATCAACATCACCATCATCTTCATCATCATCTACATCTTCATCATCATCATCATCTTCATCACCATCACCATCATCACCATCATCTTCATCACCATCTTCATCATCACCATCATCACATCTCCATCATCTTCATCATCATCACCATCATCACATCTCCATCATCTTCATCATCACCATCACCATCTCCATCATCTTCATCACCATCATCATCACATCTCCATCATCATCTTCATCAACAACATCTCCATCTTCATCCTCACCATCATCTTCATCAACAACATCTCCATCTTCATCCTCACCATCATCTTCATCACCATCATCACCATCATCATCTTCGTCAATTATGTTCCGTCCAATCAGCGCACAGACATCATACATGTACTAGATGGACAGAAAGACGCACACGCACGCGCACGCGCACAAACCGGGAATGTTCCGTGTTTTATTGTATAAATTGTTCAGCTCCTGATTAATGAGTCAGGACGCGGCTCTGCAGACACGCGCACACACAGACACGCGCACACACATAAACACACACTGTGACACTCACACGCGCACAGACACGCGCACACACAGACACTCAAAATCAAAGACGCACACACACGCGGTAGAATCCACTCTCACCTCAGATCATTGATCCGCTTGATTCTCGTCACGCTCTCGCTGCAGCTGCAGATGTGAACAGCTGTTGTTCTGTTTCCGTTTCTGCTTAAATCACAGACCTGAGACCAGTCACCGACTCTGCTGCTGCTGCTGCTGCTGCACGGGGTGTGTGTCTGTGTGTTGCTGTGAATGGGTGTAAGTAGAACTGAGTGAGTGAGTGTGAATGTCTGTGTGTGTGACATATAGATCTATAGATATAGATCTATAGATCTATATAGTATATATATATGCAGAGTATGGCAGGTGATTAGTGCCTCCTCCTCTTAAACAGAAATAAATAAAATGGAATAAAACAAAGTGTGTTTTAATCAGATTCATGGTATACATGTATACCTATATGAAAAAAAAATGTCCCTAGAGATATGATCTCTACTTGAGCTCTGCCTCTCAGTGAACGCTGTCCCAGCCTGCATCTTACCCCGATACTATGTGCTGGACTTTGCACAGCCTGCACCTTGGATCGTGTTCACTGTGGTAGACCCTGCCCTCTCTGGATCTTGTTCACTGTGGTAGAACCTGCCCTCTCTGGATCTTGTTCACTGTGGTAGACCCTGCCCTCTCTGGATCTTGTTCACTGTGGTAGACCCTGCCCTCTCTGGATCTTGTTCACTGTGGTAGACCCTGCCCTCTCTGGATCTTGTTCACTGTGGTAGAACCTGCCCTCTCTGGGTCTTGTTCACTGTGGTAGAACCTGCCCTCTCTGGATCGTGTTCACTGTGGTAGACCCTGCCCTCTCTGGATCGTGTTCACTGTGGTAGACCCTGCCCTCTCTGGATCGTGTTCACTGTGGTAGACCCTGCCCTCTCTGGATCTTGTTCACTGTGGTAGAACCTGCCCTCTCTGGATCGTGTTCACTGTGGTAGACCCTGCACCTTGGATCGTGTTCACTGAGGTAGAACCTGCCCTCTCTGGATCTTGTTCACTGTGGTAGACCCTGCCCTCTCTGGATCTTGTTCACTGTGGTAGACCCTGCCCTCTCTGGATCTTGTTCACTGTGGTAGACCCTGCCCTCTCTGGATCTTGTTCACTGTGGTAGACCCTGCCCTCTCTGGATCTTGTTCACTGTGGTAGAACCTGCCCTCTCTGGGTCTTGTTCACTGTGGTAGACCCTGCACCTTGGATCGTGTTCACTGTGGTAGAACCTGCCCTCTCTGGATCGTGTTCACTGTGGTAGAACCTGCCCTCTCTGGATCGTGTTCACTGTGGTAGACCCTGCCCTCTCTGGATCGTGTTCACTGTGGTAGACCTGCCCTCTCTGGATCTGTTCACTGTGGTAGACCCTGCCCTCTCTGGATCTTGTTCACTGTGGTAACCTGCCCTCTCTGGATCTGTTCACTGTGGTAGACCCTGCCTCTCTGGTCTTGTTCACTGTGGTAGACCTGCCCTCTCTGGATCTTGTTCACTGTGGTAGACCGCCCTCTCTGGATCTTGTTCACTGTGGTAGAACCTGCCCTCTCGGATCGTGTTCCTGTGGTAGACCTGCCCTCTCTGGATCTGTTCACTGTGGTAGACCTGCCTCTCTGGATCTTGTTCACGTGGTAGACCCTGCCTCGGATCTTGTCTGGGCCTGTTTGTTCATGTTAACTGCCCTTCTGGTCTTTCACTGTGGTAACCTGCCCTCTTTTGTCCGTGGTACCTGCCCTCTGGATGTTTCCATGGGTCCTGCCTCCTGATCTTGTTCACTGTGGTAGACTGCCTCTCTGGATCTGTTCCTGGTAGACCTGCCCCTTGTCTGACTGTGGTGACTCCCTCTCTGGATCTGTTCCTGGTGCCGCCCCTCGGATCTGGACTGTGGTGACCCCCCTTGGATTTCATGGGAGAGCCTCTCATCTTGTTTGTGGTAGCCCTCCCTCTCTGACCATGTGGTAGACACCTGCCCTCTCTGGATCGTTGTTCACTGTGGTGAAGACCTCTCCTGCCCTCTCTGGATCGTGTTCACTGTGGTAGACCTGCCCTTGGATCTGTTCACTGTGGTAGACCTGCCCTCTCTGGGTCTTGTTCACTGTGGTAGAACCTGCCCTTCTGGATGGTTCATGTGGTGATTTTTCACTGTGGTAGACCTGCCCTCTTGGATCTTGTTCACTGTGGTAGACCTGCCCTCTCTGGATCTGTTCACTGTGTGTAGAACCTGCCCTCTCTGGATCTTGTTCACTGTGGTAGACCCTGCCCTCTCTGGATCTGTTCACTGTGGTAGAACCTGCCCTCTCTGGGATCTTGTTCACTGTGGTAGACCCTGCCCTCTCTGGATCTTGTTCACTGTGGTAGAACCTGCCCTCTCTGGATCTTGTTCACTGTGGTAGAACCTGCCCTCTCTTCTGGGTCGTCATGTTTCACTGTGGTAGACCCTGCCCTCTCTGGATCTGTTCACTGTGGTAGACCCTGCCCTCTCTGGATCTTGTTCACTGTGGTAGAACCTGCCCTCTCTGGATCTTGTTCACTGTGGTAGACCCTGCCCTCTCTGGATCTTGTTCACTGTGGTAACCCTGCCCTCTCTGGATCTTGTTCACTGTGGTAGACCTGCCCTCTCTGGATCTTGTTCACTGTGGTAGAACCTGCCCTCTCTGGAGTCTTGTTCACTGTGGTAGAACCTGCCCTCTCTGGATCGTGTTCACTGTGGTAGACCTGCCCTCTCGGATCGTGTTCACTGTGGTAGACCTGCCCTCTCTGGATCGTGTTCACTGTGGTAGACCCTGCCCTCTCTGGATCTTGTTCACTGTGGTAGAACCTGCCCTCTCTGGATTGTTCACTGTGGTAGACCCTGCCCTCTCTGGATCTGTTCACTGTGGTAGACCTGCCCTTCTGGATCTTGTCACTGTGGTAGACCCTGCCCTCTGGATCTTGTTCACTGTGGTAGACCTGCCCTCTCTGGTCTTGTTCACTGTGGTAGACCCTGCCTCTTGGATCTTGTTCACTGTGGTAGACCTGCCCTCTCTGGATCTGTTCACTGTGGTAGAACCTGCCTCTCTGGGTCTGTTCACTGTGGTAACCCTGCCTCTCTGGATCGTGTTCACTGTGGTAGACCTGCCTCTCTGGATCGTGTTCACTGTGGTAGACCTGCCCTCTCTGGATCGTGTTCACTGTGGTAGACCTGCCCTCCTGGATCTTGTTCACTGTGGTAGACCTGCCTCTCTGGATCTTGTTCACTGTGGTAGACCTGCCCTCTCTGGATCTGTTCACTGTGGTAGACCTGCCCTCTCTGGATCTTGTTCACTGTGGTAGAACCTGCCCTCTCTGGGATCTGTTCACTGTGGTAGACCCTGCCCTCTCTGGATCTTGTTCACTGTGGTAGACCTGCCCTCTCTGGATCTGTTCACTGTGGTAGAACCTGCCCTCTCTGGATCGTGTTCACTGTGGTAGACCTGCCCTCTCTGGATCTTGTTCACTGTGGTAGACCCTGCCCTCTCTGGATCTTGTTCACTGTGGTAGACCCTGCCCTCTCTGGATCTGTTCACTGTGGTAGACCTGCCCTCTCTGGTCTTGTTCACTGTGGTAGAACCTGCCCTCTCTGGATCTTGTTCACTGTGGTAGACCTGCCCTCTCTGGATCGTGTTCACTGTGGTAGACCCTGCACCTCTGGATCGTGTTCACTGTGGTAGACCTGCCCTCTCTGGATCTTGTTCACTGTGGTAGACCCTGCCCTCTCTGGATCTGTTCACTGTGGTAGACCCTGCCCCTCTGGATCGTTGTTCATGGGTAGAACCTGCCCTCTCTGGATCGTGTTCACTGTGGTAGACCTGCCCTCTCTGGATCTTGTTCACTGTGGTAGACCCTGCCCTCTCTGGATCTTGTGCCTAGGGCCTGTTCTTGTGCTGCCATGATTAATGCCTCTGTGCTGTCTGTCAGACCTTTTCCAACCATTGGTCATATCTCTTGATATCAGCCACTTCCCCTATTTGTCGGTGGTACATGCCCTACAGGGGTTTGTCCTTCCATGACGGTTCCTCTTCCTCCACCTCATCATTGGGTTTCTACTGTCTGAGGTATTCATTTAGCAGCTCGTCACTTGGGGCCATCTTCCTGATGTAGTCCTGGATTTTCATTGCCCCTTTTCTGAATGGTGGCTTTGACTCCCACTCGTCCTCGGCCTCCTCCTTCCTCTTGGTGTCCAGCCTCAGGGAGCTGGACTTGGGGTGAAACCCTGCATCATAGGGAGGAGCTTCCTTGTCTTGTGGTATCCATCTCCTCCTCTGACCAGGTTACGACACCAGCTGATGACTGGTGTATGTGTTGATGGACCTTCTCCTGTCCATCAGCTGACTTTTAAGGACTTCCTCTGTGGCCTCTTCGTGGGATCCCAAGGTATTTGTAGCTGTGCTGAACATGTTATGTTGCATTCTGGAAGTGCAATTCCAATATCGCTGCGATAGATTCTGGTGGATCAGTGAGTCGATGTCACTCTTAGCACACAGCTTGATGTCATCCATATAGAGGAGAAGGCTGATCTGTATCCGTAGCTTCTCTTTGTGAAGATCTGGCTGAGGGGGTTCAGGCCTATGCAGAACAACAGCGGGGACAGAGCATCTCTTTGGTTTAACACACACACACACACACACACACACACACACACACACACACACACACACACACACACACACACACACACACACACACACACACACACACACACACACACACACACACACACACACACACACACACACACACACACACACCAGCTGATTGTGGACTATGATCACATGCTGATCATAGTCTTCTGTTGTGTATCAAGACTTCTTGATACACAACATGTCTCCTCACATCTTCTACCATCAGGAACTCCTCAGTTCCTCTGCTCCTTCTTCTCCATCAGACATTATGTATAAACACTTTAAACATGAAGTTACAAACTGGTTCTTCTCATGTAGTGAATCCTGTTGTTGTGTTGATGTGTTGTTGTGTTGTTGTGTTGTTGTGTTGATGTGTTCAGTTCCATCAGCAGCTGTTGGACCTGTGTCCTGGGAGAGGATCCTCACATGGGACTGAGCTTCCTTCACTGATCATGAAGTTTCTGTTTGACTCTTGTTGAGTTCAGAACAGAGGAAGTTGATCCTTGTTAACATCTATGAGACAAACTGTGATTTGTATAGTCTCGTTGACAAATCAGTCAGTCTCATAGATCTTAACGAGGTGCAACATCATCTGATCATAACTCTCTACAAGAGTTAAACTACCAAAGAAACCCCTTTATTATCAGGGAAACAAAAAAACCCTGTAGAAGCGCCAGAGGCAGAGGTAACGTCACTTCCTGTCCGTTCTGGGACATATTCACAGAGCACATCAACAAATATCATCGGTAACCACCAAAAAACCCCAGACAAACAAACTAACCTCAAACAGCTGCAGTTTAACAACAGAAAAGAGTTTTAGTTTGTCAACAGTTTTATTACAAAATGATTTTTATTTACAGTCGTTCAAACGAACAGATCATAAAAACATAACAGATTTCTAAACTCTGGTCCACTTCAGACCAGACCAGTGAAGACTGTTTAACAGGAAGTGGTGAACATCAGAATATCCAGACCTGATCTACTGGTGTTCACCTCTGACCTCCAAGCGAGGTCAGATGCGGTCAGGTGAGCAATGCGGGGGGGATCCTCCTCCAGAGACCTCCACACAGACAGTTTTTGATCCAGCGTTGCTCCCACTGCTTCATGGCGTTCGTCTTGTTGGGAGAACGAAGCATCGTCACACAGCCGCACCTGCACACGCACACGGACACACGCACACGGACACACACACACACACACACACACACACACACACACACACACACACACACACACACACACACACACACACACACACACACACACACACACACACACACACACACACACACACACACACACAGAGTCATGAGTTTAGATGGCAGCTCTTCATTAACTCCTCATCAGCTCATGTTCACATCAGGAAACACAAAGGGACCACACCTAATGTTCGTCACTACGCAGACAACAATCTTCTATTCTTCAATACGAAGATGACTAGGGTTGTGCGATGTCAACTTAATTGTCATATGACAGTGAATTCAGTGAGTATGGTAGCTTTAGCTCTGCTGCTAGTCACGTTTGATCGGCGGAGATTTTTTAGTTCTCCCTGTTTTTTCACCACCACTTCTTGTCCCATTTTTCCTCTTGGGTCACTTTGTTCCTCTTTACGTGGGGGGGGGGGGGGGGGGGGCGCCAAGACAACAGAAAGTATGGTTGCAATGCAAACAACATTTTCCTCACAATTTTCTCTTTAGTGCTGCCTTCAGGTGCTGTCAAAAACCAAAACACTACACAGAGTACAATCACGCTTAGGTCTCCCGGTATGTGTATTTACTAAAGCATAGCGAGGTTCCTGTATCATTAAAAATAATCATCAGTGTTTAATTGCAGCGTTGTTCGTTCACAGGTTCCTTTCGTCCTAACGTACTGGAACTCATCACCTGCTTGTGAGCTTCTGGTGCTTCTGGTGCTTCTGGTGCTACTGGTGCTACTGGTGCTTCTGGTGCTACTGGTGCTACTGGTGCTAGTGCAGCCAAACGTTTCTGTTGCGTTTGATCGGTGGAGAGGGAAGTAACCATTGTTGGCTCAACGTTGTGATGGCTGTCCGTCATCGTCCATCAGCCCAACCCTACTGACGACTTCTGTTTGTCACTACGCAGACGACACTTTTCTGTTCAGGTTATGCTGGGTTGTGATTGAGTGTTATTGGACACATACAGCGTGTAGGGTTGGGCAGGGAGATGCGTTACAGCCTTACTCTTCACTCGTTTCAGAGAATGAGAACCTGACAGATAACGTGACATCCCGTCCTGCTGTGACATCACTTCCTGTGAACTCACCTGGTGCAGGCTTTACTCTCCTCAGTGGGACAAACTCCCATATGAACACAGCGGAGGTGATCCATCTTCTGAGGACCAGGACTCCTGAGGGGGACGGGGACGGGGACGGGGACACACACACACATCAGACTGATAACATTCATCACTATAAAATATATCCTGACAGGAAGCTACAGGATCATGATCATCACCTGATGAGTCTCGGACTCAGAGACTCAGAGACTCAGAGACTCAGGTTTGTGTTACCTGGTAAACACCTCCAGAGGGGCGGTGCCTCCTCCTCCGGGCAGAGACGAAGCTTTTCCAAACTGCAGTCTGAGCGGGTGTTTTGCCTGCAGCCTCACGATGACGCCGTCGTTCACCGGCAGCCAGTCCATCCCGGGCACCAGCAGCTGACTGGGCAGCAGGCAGCACTCGTCTATCAACGTCTCGTCAGGGTCCTGGGGGGGGCCGTCGTCCCGAGCTGAGACAGAAATCAGAGCTGTTGGTCAGCTGTTTTAATATTTAATAAACATAAATAATAAATTAAGTTTTTATTGAACAGACAATCACATCATCTGCAGACATCACACATGTACGTCTGATACCAACACAGTTCACATGGTCACAAAGTGAATGTGATAGGCTGACTAACATCATGTGACAGATCAAACACATTATTCTGATGTAAGTTCATCGGCTGCTAATCACTGCTAACCCTACCTGCTGAGACACAGTTCAGGTCCTGACGGATCAGACCTGGTCTGATGGTGAGGTTCTTACAGCAGAGCCACAGCTTGGTGAGCAGTCGGAACAGCAGCTGCATGCTGTCCTGGTTGTCAGACGTGGCGGTGAACGTGGGCAGACACCCAGGTTTCAAAAGACCCCAGATCCTGATCATCACCAACATCTCCCTCAGCATCCCCAGAGACACCCCGTCCCTCATGAAGCCGAACCCGGGCCGGACCATGGAGCCCTGCAGGACACAGAACCAGTGGGGTCAGAGTTCAACTCAGAAGTGTACAGTGTGTGTGTGTGTGTGTGTGTGGGGGGGGGGGATGGGTGTTGCTCACCTGGTTGGGCAGGTTGGCGAGCAGGTAGAGGACGAAGTCTCCCACCCACTGGATGAGCTGCTGCAGCGACTGAAGGGGGGGGCCGTCCAACACAAACTCCTCCGTTTTCAGGTTGATCATCACTTTATCAATATCTGAGGAAACAGATCAATAATCACCAGGGGCCTCATTTATAACCGCTGCGTACGATTCTTTCTAACGTACGCCACTTCTCACGCAATCATTGGGATATATGCAAACAAACGAATGGAGAATGTGCGCACTACGGAGACGGGAAAATGATGATGCAGACGTGAGGAAGTAAGAAGCAGATTATTGATCCGCTTCATCATTTACATTAAACCAACAGTGTTATTTGTGCTCGCGCAAGATAACTATTCCGTAAGAACCTTCAATTTTAAAAGATATAAAACAACTTAAAGCAAATTACGGTAAAATATTTCAAATATCAGTTACAGAACCTGATTAATAGTTTTTCACAATATCTTCTGTAACATTGTGCATATATCACCAAGTACGACTAGTTTTCAACTTCCATTTCCAAATGATGTCCCAGAGTGGAGGTTAAGATCCTACTTATGTTTTATATTTATTTATTTATTTATTTATTCGGTCTAAAATAACAATGACAATTCTCATGAATAAACAATTCTGTAAATGAGACAGTTGAGCCTGTAGACCCCGAGCAGGTGTGACGACAAATAAAATACATGAGACGCACACACTTCATAAGAACACATACAATCTTTAAAATCATAAAATCTACTCAGGCTGCTTGAATCTACAAAGTATGGTCACATCTTTCAACAATGATTTTAAATTAATTTTAAAGAAATTAATTTTGAACAATGGTTAATGCACTTATTGTAAGTCGCTTTGGATAAAAGCATCAGCTAAATGATATGTAATGATATGTAATGTAATAACAAAATGTACCACAGCCTCTGATGGATGTTGGCAGATTGTTCCAAGTGTGAGTTGCTCTAACAGAGAATCTCCTCCTACCACTGACCCAGTGTGCACTGGCAGTGATGGATGCAGTGGCAGTGATGGATGCAGTGGCAGTGATGGATGCACTGGCAGTGATGGATGCACTGGCAGTGATGGATGCAGTGGCAGTGATGGATGCACTGGCAGTGATGGATGCAGTGGCAGTGATGGATGCACTGGCAGTGATGGATGCACTGGCAGTGATGGATGCAGTGGCAGTGATGGATGCACTGGCAGTGATGGATGCACTGGCAGTGATGGATGCAGTGGCAGTGATGGATGCACTGGCAGTGATGGATGCAGTGGCAGTGATGGATGCAGTGGCAGTGATGGATGCAGTGGCAGTGATGGATGCAGTGGCAGTGATGGATGCAGTGGCAGTGATGGATGCACTGGCAGTGATGGATGCAGTGGCAGTGATGGATGCACTGGCAGTGATGGATGCAGTGGCAGTGATGGATGCAGTGGCAGTGATGGATGCACTGGCAGTGATGGATGCACTGGCAGTGATGGATGCACTGGCAGTGATGGATGCACTGGCAGTGATGGATGCAGTGGCAGTGATGGATGCAGTGGCAGTGATGGATGCAGTGGCAGTGATGGATGCAGTGGCAGTGATGGATGCAGTGGCAGTGATGGATGCAGTGGCAGTGATGGATGCACTGGCAGTGATGGATGCAGTGCGTGATGGATCCAGTGATGGATGCACTGGCAGTGATGGATGCAGTGGCAGTGATGGATGCACTGGCAGTGATGGATGCACTGGCAGTGATGGATGCACTGGCATGTGATGCACTGCGTGATGATGCACTGGCAGTGATGGATGCAGTGGCAGTGATGGATGCAGTGGCAGTGATGGATGCACTGGCAGTGATGGATGCACTGGCAGTGATGGATGCACTGGCAGTGATGGATGCACTGGCAGTGATGGATGCAGTGGCAGTGATGGATGCACTGGCAGTGAGTGTTCAGACTCTGTCCTCTGTGACATATTCACTCTCACTCACTGTTTTAACAGCAACACGTTACCACTCAGTGTATTTTCTTTGAATGACATCACTGCTGTGGCCATCAAACTATCTGTCTTCTTCACCTCCACCTCCACGTCACAAAGTTTCTTCTTCTTCTCATTGCTTGATGCCATAAATCACCATAAAAACCGATTGGTCAGCAGGACAATATAATATGAGGTGCTTCGCATTGACCATTTATGGTTGAATGTGGGCGGACTTTGAGGCAGATCCACGTATGAACGTTTCCAGGTGGACTGTGATTTATAAAGGTTTTATAAATCTGAATTTATTTTGCGTACGCCATTTTCGGCCTTTGAGCGCACGTAGACTTTTAGTATGAATCCTATGAACTGTTTTATAAATGAGGCCCGTGATCAATATCTGAGGAAAACACAGATCAATAATCACCAGTGTCGGTGTTCTTGGCGCAGATTTCCGTCAGGCGGTCTCCGGGGCTCTTGTCTGGCGTGTTGAGGACGTGCGGTCGCAACAGAGATTTCAGAGTCGAGCTGATCGCCATCAGCAGCAGTTTGGCGTGAAAGTCACAGGCTCGAGCCGCCGTTGCCGTGGAGAGTTTACAGAGTGACGCCTTCACTGCCACGATACGAGTCGCCAGAACCTGAAACACACAGTAGCACTGAGGCATTGTGGGAAATGTGGTTTACTGCTGCTGTTTCTGAGAATGAGAAGGAACCTTAAAAAGAGTTTCCACAGTAACGTGATGTCAGAAGACGTTAGCTGATGTCACATGATTTCAGATGACACTGTTTTAACATGTTTTAAATATTTAGATATAATGTTAAAACAGAATTTAAACTTATTAAAAGATACTTATTATCTTTTTTAATATTTCAACATGTTAAAACTTAAATGTTATATCCCAGAAACGAAAAAACGAAAAAGTCAAATCTCTGATTTAAATTATAGTCGACAGTCAACTCTCCCTCACTGCCAACATTACTGCAACAACCCGTTCCTGTAGATTCATGTTGCACAACATCAGGAGAATAAGCCCCCTTCTCACTCAGAGGGCAGTGCAGCTTCTGGTCCAGGTCCTGGTCCAGGTTCTGGTCCAGGCCCTGGTCCAGGTTCTGGTCCAGGCCCTGGTCCAGGTTCTGGTCCAGGCTCTGGTCATGTCACACCTAGACTACTGCCCCTCCCTCCTGGCAGGTCTACCTGCTGCTGCCCTCCGACCTCTGCAGCTCATCCAGGAAGCAGCAGCTCCACTGGTCTTTAACCTGAGTTCACTCACACTCCTCCGCTCCCTTCACTGGTTACCAGTAGCTGCATCCATTTCAAAACATTAGTACTTGGTACCGTGCTGTGAACGGATCGGGTCCAGTCTACATCCAGGACATTGTCAAACGTTACAGCCCAGCCCGTTCACTCCGCTCTGCATCTGCCAATCGGCTTGTTGCTCCCTCACTGTTTCCTGTCCTGGCTCCTAAACGGTGGAACGACCTCCCCAGTGACATCAGGACAGAAAGTTTACACATCTTTCTCCGCAAACTAAAAACACACCTCTTCCGACTATACCTTGAATTAAAAAAAAATTGCTAAAAATAAAAGTACCGATTTAGTAGCACTTTGTAGTTTAGCTTTCCTGAAGAAAATTGTACTTCCTTGATTCTTGTTCTGGGTTTGTTCCTCATGGTTGATCCACTTATTGTAAGTCGCTTTGGATAAAAGCATCAGCTCAATGAAATGTAATGTAATGTAATTAAATTAACAATGTTTTATAAAAAGACAGATGCGGCCTGTGCTCCCATGATGCCTTGCTGACCTGCTGCAGAGCCTGGTTCTGCCTCATGTACTCTTCGTGCAGTTTCTCCACCAGGTTGTGGACCATGGTCGGCTGAACGTGCAGCAGAACGTCCCACCAGTCGTAGCCTGTCACCATGCAGTATTCCAGCAGGAACAGCAGGTGGCGCAGTGTTGTATTCATCTCCAGCACCTGACCCATAGAGGGCGACACCCGCAACATGTGGAGCTGAGGACAAAACCACATGTGACACATTATTTAATCAGTTTGTTCATCAGGTCAAAGTAACAACCAGTGGAGCATCGACTCTAACGACGCAGAGACACTAGAGCACTGAGCTCCCAGAATTCAGTCTCTAAAGCAGAGGAGGAGCCAGAGCTTCAGCATCAAGCTCGTCTCCTGTGGAATCATCTCAGCTTCAGTTCTGGAGGCAGACTCCCTCTTCTCCATCTCAATCACATTAATGTCTCATCAACACACGTTACTGACGTGACTTCTTCACCAGAGTCCTGCTGCTTCATCGTTTGTAGATCCAGGATCAAAGCTGCAGCCACATCATAGATCCTGATGGTGGATCACAGACTGTGATCATGGACCATAGGTCCTGATGGTATCAGCTGATCGAGGACTATGATCACAACAAGACTTCTTGATACACAACATGTCTCCTCACATCTTCTACCATCAGGAAGTCTCAGTTCCTCTGCTCCTTCATCTCCATCAGACATTATGTATAAACACTTTAAACATTACAAACTGGTTCTTCTCATGTAGTGAATCCTGTTGTGTTGTTGATGTGTTGATGTGTTGTTGTGTTGATGTGTTGTTGTGTTGATGTGTTGTTGTGTTGTTGTGTTGATGTGTTGTTGTGTTGATGTGTTGTTGTGTTGTTGTGTTGATGTGTTGTTGTGTTGATGTGTTGATGTGTTGATGTGTTGTTGTGTTGATGTGTTGATGTGTTGTTGTGTTGATGTGTTGATGTGTTGATGTGTTGTTGTGTTGATGTGTTGATGTTGTTGTTTGTGTGTTGTTGTGTTGTTGTGTTGTTGTGTTGTTGTGTTGATGTGTTGTTGTGTTGTGTTGATGTGTTCAGTTCCATCAGCAGCTGTTGGACCTGTGTCCTGGGAGAGGATCCTCACATGGGACTGAGCTTTATTCACTGATCATGAAGTTTCTGTTTGACTCTTGTTGAGTTCAGAACAGAGGAAGTTGCTCCTTGTTAACGTCTATGAGATAAATTTGTGAATATGGGCCATACAAATAAAATTTGATTGATTATTTCCACTCCATAAACTCCTTGTTTAATCGTGGCTCGTTAATCGTGCAGCTCATCCATGCACTAGACGAGTTAAATGAGAATCATTGTACTGTGGATGTTTGTCTCCACCAATCAGAGCAGTTTCTGTCACATACATAGCACTATATAAATCTGACGTTGTAATTCTTTACTGACATGACTTCGGTCTTTATCATGTATTGATCATATGTGAACCATAACTCCGACTCTGCGACTGCTGTGGCTCACCAGGTTCACGTCTCCTCACCTTTCCGTGGTTGTCGACTCCAGTTAGAGCCAGAGACGTCCAGGAGAACTGAAGGGCCTTGAAGTGGAGTGCAGGACCTCCGGTTCTCTGTCGCTTGATGGCGGACTCGTCACCGGGTCGCTGACTGGATGAGGAGGAGGAGCCGTAGAAAACGCCCATGGTGTGAAGAGACAGACGGTGGAGGATTTGAATACTTCCATCATGAAAAGCCAGAGCCAGACCTGAACATGCAGGAGGAGAGTCACGATTCAAACAAACTGAATGAATAAAGATCCATATTCCTAAAACATCTGCACTTTAAAATAAGAAGAGAGCCAATCAAACGCAGACGTTAAAGTCTGGACATTTTCTGAAACTTTTCCTGCTTTTTCTGGTGAGGTGTGTAAACATAGGTGGAGTCTCCTTACCAAGTCCAGGACAGAACTTGGTGTCTGACGCCACCTTCAGGTCGGTGTTGGAGATGGAGATGGGCAGTTTGGGCAGAGCAACAGCCGAGACTCGCTCCAGGTCGTTAGTGGTGGTCAAGATCCTCCACTTCAAGATGGTGGGCTGCTTCTCCCCCACTGACAAACAGGGGGGTGTTAGCGTTAGCGTTAGCGTAGCTCATCATCTCTTCACATCAGCAGAACCAGTGTTTGTTGGTTTCTTACCAACTGGTGACCGATGCTGGAAGATGTTGTTGACAGGAAGTCCCTCCTTCCTCAGAGACCAACACTCCACAATACTGCCACTCTGATGAGACGCACAGAGGAGAACCTACACACACACACACACACACACACACACACACACACACACACACACACACACACACACACACACACACACACACACACACACACACACACACACACACACACACACACACACACACACACACACACACATCAGAGCTGCTCATTGTTGGTTTCTCTATAGTTTGTAACATCTTGACCTTTATATGTAAAGAGCCTTGAGAGAATTTATTTTATGATTTGATGCTTTACATATAAATAAATAGTTATCTCAGTTTAAACTAGTTATCTCTGGTTTAAGAAGTTGCCTGTTCAGAGTTCTCTCAGGTTAAACTAGTTGTCTCTGGTTAAACTAGTTACCTGTTCAGAGTTCTCTCGGGTCAGGAACTTAAGATGGGTCACAGCCGGGTACTTCTCTCTTCTCAGGGGGTCGGTGGTGCAGCGCAGGAACAGCGACGGTAACAGTTCAGTGTCGATGCGACACTTCTCACTGACCACGCTCACCACCACCTAAACACAGGACACGTAAATGGTTATGAACCAGGTTAGTTGACGTTGGTTTGTTGATGACGGTGGAATGGATAAACAAGCGTGTCTTGGTTCAGACCTTGTAGAACTGAACGGGAGACGAGCTACTGCCGTCGGTTGCTGCCACCACAATGTTCCCTCCTCCAGTGAAGGCGATGTCGGCTAACGCCACCCGACCTCTTAGCCGGCACAGACTCTCGCTAGCCGTCAACAGAGTGTCACCTGGCTTCAACAGCGACACCGTGACTAATCCGCTCACTGTCACAGCCAACCAGCCCTCCATCGGCTTCCCACCAAACAGAGTCAGAGATGGAGAGAACTTCACCCGAGAGAACTTCTCACCGAAGTTTGTAGAACCCGACTGAAGCAGTAAGAGACAAGGACATGAGTCATTTGACCTTTGACCTCACTGACGCGTTATTCCCCTGATTGACGTGTATGTTACATATATCTCTACTGTTTCTATAAGTCGTTACCATCTCGACGTGCAGCGCCAGTTTGACGCCGTTATGAAGCCAGCTCAGAGCCACGATTGGATCTCCATCCAGAGAGCTGGACAGGACACTCTCCCAGCTGTTCACCAGGTGATCCGACATCGACCAGCATTTAATCTGACCGTCCCCGTCGGCCGACAGCAGCCTTGAGCCTCAACACACACACACCAATCAATACATCAATAAATGTATCAATACAAATATAAACAACAAAGACAAGTCTATACTTCCTGATCAGCGAAGACCTCACCTGATTGGTCCCACTCCAGACAGGAAATGACCTCAGTGTGTCCAGAGTTGATCGAATAAATGTCCCACGGGTGTTCAGTGTCCATGATGTGGATCATGTGACTGACATCTGTAACACAGACACACAGACAGGATTAAACTCAGGATTGTTTTATATAATGTGTCAAGATGATGATGTCATGTCAGTGCTGCAGGTGAGTACCTTTGTCGTCGTCGTCATTCTTCATGTCTGTGGTGAAGGCCACCAGGTTCCTGCAGGACCAGGAACAGACCAGAGGGATGGACGGACAGTGAGTGCTCCTCTGACGTCTGTCCCACTCACAGACGTACGCCAGCTCCATGATTCCTTCACCGATGAGAAGCTGGACGTCAACACGATGTCTCACCTGGAGACAGGACGCACATGTGAGACCTCAGTGACCGTCTCACCACCTCAGACAGAGACTGTCTCACCACCTCAGACAGAGACTGTCTCACCACCTGAGACAGAGACCGTCTCACCACCTGAGACAGAGACCGTCTCACCACCTCAGACAGAGACCGTCTCACCACCTGAGACAGAGACCGTCTCACCACCTCAGACAGTGACCGTCTCACCACCTCAGACAGAGACCGTCTCACCACCTGAGACAGAGACAGAGACCGTCTCACCACCTGAGACAGAGACAGAGACCGTCTCACCACCTGAGACAGAGACCGTCTCACCACCTGAGACAGAGACCGTCTCACCACCTCAGACAGAGACCGTCTCACCACCTCAGACAGAGACCGTCTCACCACCTGAGACAGTGACCGTCTCACCACCTGAGACAGAGACAGAGACCGTCTCACCACCTCAGACAGAGACCGTCTCACCACCTCAGACAGTGACCGTCTCACCACCTCAGACAGAGACAGACCGCTCACACCTCAGACAGAGACCGTCTCACCACCTCAACGAACCGTCTCACCACCTGAGACAGAGACCGTCTCACCACCTCCGACAGAGACCGTCTCACCACCTCAGACAGAGAACCGTCTCACCACCTCAGACAGAGACCGTCTCACCACCTGGACAAGACGTCTCACCACTGAGACAGAGACCGTCTCACCACCTCAGACAGAGACCGTCTCACCACCTGAGACAGAGACCGTCTCACCACCTAGACAGAGACAGGACCGTCTCACCACCTCAGACAGAGACCGTCTCACCACCTCAGACAGAGACCGTCTCACCACCTCAACGAGACAGAGACCATCTCACCACCTAGACAGAGACCGTCTCACCACCTGAGACAGAGACCGTCTCACCACCTGAGACAGAGACCTCTCACCACCTGAGACAGAGACCGTCTCACCACCTCAGACAGAGACCGTCTCACCACCTCAGACAGACCGCTCCCACCTAACGGACGTCTCACCACCTCAGACAGAGACAGTCTCACCACCTCAGACAGAGACAGTCTCACCACCTCAGACAGAGACAGAGACCGTCTCACCACCTCGAGACAGAGACCGTCTCACCACCTCAGACAGTGACCGTCTCACCACCTCAGACAGAGACAGAGACCGTCTCACCACCTCAGACAGAGACCGTCTCACCACCTCAGACAGAGACCGTCTCACCACCTCAGACAGAGACCGTCTCACCACCTCAGACAGAGACAGTCTCACCACCTCAGACAGAGACCGTCTCACCACCTGAGACAGAGACCGTCTCACCACCTCAGACAGAGACCGTCTCACACTGAACAGAGACCGCTCACCACTGACGACAGAGACCGTCTCACCACCTGAGACAGAGACCGTCTCACCACCTGAGACAGAGACAGTCTCACCACCTGAGACAGAGACAGTCTCACCACCTCAGACAGAGACCGTCTCACCACCTGAGACAGAGACAGAGACCGTCTCACCACCTGAGACAGAGACCGTCTCACCACCTGAGACAGAGACAGTCTCACCACCTGAGACAGAGACCGTCTCACCACCTCAGACAGAGACCGTCTCACCACCTGAGACAGAGACCGTCTCACCACCTCAGACAGAGACCGTCTCACCACCTCAGACAGAGACCGTCTCACCACCTGAGACAGAGACCGTCTCACCACCTCAGACAGAGACAGTCTCACCACCTGAGACAGAGACCGTCTCACCACCTGAGACAGAAAGATTTTCTTTTCTCCTGTTTAAAGTGAAAGTTCAGAACAAAATGGATATTTCTTTGTTCTGTTCCAGTCAGATCACTGACTAGTTACCAGATACTAGTATTCATAATAGTTATTATTCATTCAAATACACACGTTAACTGAAGGTTAGCTGCTAACATTAGCATACTTACTATGGTTTGATTTCAGTAACGTAGAAACGAATAAAAATAAATCCTTCCTTACAAACGACGAATCAACTTTAGATTAAACTATTAAACCAAACAGTGACGTCAGTTTGAGCAGTTTAAATTTAACGCGACGGTGAAGAATCAAAACAACCGTTCACTGAACCGAGCGTCAGGACCCGAGTTCACAGAGCTGCCCTCAAACGTGCCTGACTGTAAATCACACGTTGTTTCTATGGAGATAAATTAATGTAAAAACAATCAAACAAACAAACCTACTATTCATTTGCAAACACTGTTTGGTTTGCAAGTACAAAACGCACCTGGCAAAGAAGTACATTATTTCTAATATATGATGCTTCAGAGACGATTAGCCTTCCACATCCCTGTAAAATTCATAATAGAATTCAAGATCCTGCTCCTCACATATAAAGCCCTTAACAATCAGGCCCTTCATATATCTAACAGCTCATAACACTGTATTGTCCAAATAGATCCCTTAACTCCCAAAATACAGGTTCTCTCTGGGTTCTGGGTTAGGGTTAGTCTGTAAGAGTAGAACAGGAGGTAGAACCTTCAGCTCCCAGGCTCCTCTCCTGTGGAACCAGCTCCCTCTCTGGGTTCTAGAGTCTGTAAGAGTAGAACAGGAGGTAGAACCTTCAGCTACCAGGCTCCTCTCCTGTGGAACCAGCTCCCACTCTGGGTTCTAGAGTCAGTAAGAGCAGAACAGGAGGTAGAACCTTCAGCTCCCAGGCTCCTCTCCTGTGGAACCAGCTCCCACTCTGGGTTCTAGAGTCTGTAAGAGTAGAACAGGAGGTAGAACCTTCAGCTCCCAGGCTCCTCTCCTGTGGAACCAGCTCCCTCTCTGGGTTCTACAGTCAGTAAGAGTAGAACAGGAGGTAGAACCTTCAGCTCCCAGGCTCCTCTCCTGTGGAACCAGCTCCCTCTCTGGGTTCCAGAGTCTGTAAGAGTAGAACAGGAGGTAGAACCTTCAGCTACCAGGCTCCTCTCCTGTGGAACCAGCGCCCACTCTGGGTTCTAGAGTCTGTAAGAGCAGAACAGGAGGTAGAACCTTCAGCTACCAGGCTCCTGTCCTGTGGAACCAGCTCCCTCTCTGGGTTCTAGAGTCTGTAAGAGTAGAACAGGAGGTAGAACCTTCAGCTACCAGGCTCCTCTCCTGTGGAACCAGCTCCCACTCTGGGTTCTAGAGTCTGTAAGAGCAGAACAGGAGGTAGAACCTTCAGCTACCAGGCTCCTCTCCTGTGGAACCAGCTCCCTCTCTGGGTTCTAGAGTCTGTAAGAGTAGAACAGGAGGTAGAACCTTCAGCTACCAGGCTCCTCTCCTGTGGAACCAGCTCCCACTCTGGGTTCTAGAGTCTGTAAGAGCAGAACAGGAGGCAGAACCTTCAGCTACAAGGCTCCTCTCCTGTGGAACCAGCTCCCACTCTGGGTTCTAGAGTCTGTAAGAGTAGAACAGGAGGTAGAACCTTCAGCTACAAGGCTCCTCTCCTGTGGAACCAGCTCCCACTCTGGGTTCTAGAGTCTGTAAGAGTAGAACAGGAGGTAGAACCTTCAGCTACCAGGCTCCTCTCCTGTGGAACCAGCTCCCTCTCTGGGTTCTAGAGTCTGTAAGAGCAGAACAGGAGGTAGAACCTTCAGCTACCAGGCTCCTCTCCTGTGGAACCAGCTCCCTCTCTGGGTTCTAGAGTCTGTAAGAGTAGAACAGGAGGTAGAACCTTCAGCTACAAGGCTCCTCTCCTGTGGAACCAGCTCCCACTCTGGGTTCCAGAGTCTGTAAGAGTAGAACAGGAGGTAGAACCTTCAGCTACCAGGCTCCTCTCCTGTGGAACCAGCTCCCACTCTGGGTTCTAGAGTCTGTAAGAGTAGAACAGGAGGTAGAACCTTCAGCTACAAGGCTCCTCTCCTGTGGAACCAGCTCCCACTCTGGGTTCTAGAGTCTAAGAGCAAAACAGGAGGTAGAACCTTCAGCTCCCAGGCTCCTCTCCTGTGGAACCAGCTCCCTCTCTGGGTTCTAGAGTCTGTAAGAGTAGAACAGGAGGTAGAACCTTCAGCTAAGAACCTTCAGCTACAAGGCTCCTCTCCTGTGGAACCAGCTCCCACTCTGGTTCTAAGTCAGTAAAGCAGTAGACAGGAGGTAGAACCTTCAGCTCCCAGGCTCCTCTCCTGTGGAACCAGCTCCCACTCTGGGTTCTAGAGTCTGTAAGAGTAGAACAGGAGGCAGAACCTTCAGCTACAAGGCTCCTCTCCTGTGGAAACCAGCTCCCATTCTGGGTTCTGAGGTCTGTAAGAGCAGAACAGTGTAGGAAGTGTAGAACCTTCAGCTACACAGGCTCCTCTCCTGTGGAACCAGCTCCCATTTTGGGTTCTAGAGTCTGTAAAGAGATACAGAGGTAGAAGACCTTCAGCTCAGGCTCCTCTCCTGTGGAACCACTCCCACTCTGGGTTCTAGAGTCTGTAAGAGCAGAACAGGAGGTAGAAACCTTCAGCTCCCAGGCTCCTCTCCTGTGGAACCAGCTCCCACTCTGGGTTCCAGAGTCAGTAAGAGCAGAACAGGAGGTTAGAACCTTCAGCTCCCAGGCTCCTCTCCTGTTGGAACCAGCTCCCACTCTGGGTTCTAGAGTCTGTAAGAGCAGAACAGGAGGTAGAACCTTCAGCTCCAGGCTCCTCTCCTGGGAACCAGCTCCCACTCTGGTTCTAGAGTCTGTAAGAGCAGAACAGAGGTAGAACCTTCAGCTCCCAGGCTCCTCTCCGTGGAACCAGCTCCCATCTGTTCCAAGTCAGTAAGACAGACAGGGGTAGAACCTTCAGCTCCCAGGTCTCTCTCCTGTGGAACCAGCTCCCACTCTGGGTTCTAGAGTCTGTAAGAGCAGAAACAGGAGGTAGAACCTTCAGCTACCAGGCTCCTCTCCTGTGGAAACCCAGCTCCCACTCTGGGTTCTACGAGTCTGTAAAGAGAGATAGAACAGGAGGTAGAACCTTCAGTCGCTACCAGCTCCTCTCCTGTGGAACCAGCTCCCACTCTGTGGTTCTACAGTCGTAAGAGCAAGAACAGGAGGTAGAACCTTCAGCTACCAGGCTCCTCTCCTGTGGAACCACTCCCACTCTGGGTTCAGAGTCAGTAGAGTCAGAACAGGTAGGTATGGAACCTTCAGCTACAAGGCTCCTCTCCTGTGGAACCAGCTCCCACTCTGGTTCCAGTCGTAAGAGCAGAACAGGAGGTAGAACCTTCAGCTACAAGGCTCCTCTCCTGGGACCAGCTCCACTCTGGTTCTAGAGTCTGTAAGAGTAGAAAGGAGGTAGAACCTTCAGCTCCAGCTCCTCTCCTGTGGAACCAGCTCCCTCTGGTTCTAAGTCTGTAAGAGAGAACAGAGGTAGAACCTTCAGCTACAGGCTCCTCTCCTGTGGAACCACTCCCACTCTGGGTTCTAGTCTAAGAGCAGAACAGGAGGTAGAACCTTCAGCTCCCAGGCTCCTCTCCTGTGGAACCAGCTCCCACTCTGGGTTCTAGAGTCGTAAGAGTAACAGGAGAGAACCTTCAGCTACCAGGCTCCTCTCCTGTGGAACCAGCTCCCACTCTGGGTTCAGAGTCATAAGAGAGAACAGGAGGTAGAACCTTCAGCTACAGGCTCCTCTCCTGTGGAACCAGCTCCCATCTGGGTTCTAGAGTCGTAGAGTAAAGGAGTAAACCTTCAGCTCAGCTCCTTCCTGTGAACCAGCTCCCTCGGTTCTAGAGTCTGTAAGAGAACAGGAGTAGAACCTTCACTACAGCTCCTCTCCTTTGAACCAGCTCCACTCTGGGTTCAGAGTCTGTAAGAGTACAGGGGGTAAACCTTCAGCTCAGGCTCCTCTCCTGTGGAACCGCTCCCCTCTGGTTCTAGAGTCTGTAAGAGTAGAACAGGAGGCAAACCTTCAGCTACAGGCTCCTCCCTGTGGAACCAGCTCCCCTCTGGGTTCTAGAGTCGTAAGAGAGAACAGAGAGGAGAACCTTCAGCTACAGGCTCCTCTCCTGGGAACACTCCCACTCTGGTTCTAGAGTCTGTAAGAGTAGAACAGGAGTAGAACCTTCAGCTACAAGGCTCCTCTCCTGTGTAACCAGCTCCCACTCTGGGTTCTAGAGTCTGTAAGAGCAGAACAGGAGGTAGAACCTTCAGCTACCAGGCTCCTCTCCTGTGGAACCAGCTCCCACTCTGGGTTCTAGAGTCTGTAAGAGTAGAACAGGAGGTAGAACCTTCAGCTACAAGGCTCCTCTCCTGTGGAACCAGCTCCCACTCTGGGTTCTAGAGTCTGTAAGAGTAGAACAGGAGGCAGAACCTTCAGCTACAAGGCTCCTCTCCTGTGGAACCAGCTCCCACTCTGGGTTCTAGAGTCTGTAAGAGTAGAACAGGAGGCAGAACCTTCAGCTACAAGGCTCCTCTCCTGTGGAACCAGCTCCCACTCTGGGTTCTAGAGTCTGTAAGAGTAGAACAGGAGGTAGAACCTTCAGCTACAAGGCTCCTCTCCTGTGGAACCAGCTCCCACTCTGGGTTCTGGAGTCAGTAAGAGCAGAACAGGAGGTAGAACCTTCAGCTACAAGGCTCCTCTCCTGTGGAACCAGCTCCCACTCTGGGTTCTACAGTCAGTAAGAGCAGAACAGGAGGTAGAACCTTCAGCTCCCAGGCTCCTCTCCTGTGGAACCAGCTCCCACTCTGGGTTCTAGAGTCTGTAAGAGTAGAACAGGAGGCAGAACCTTCAGCTACAAGGCTCCTCCCTGTGGAACCAGCTCCCATCTGGGTTCTAGAGTCTGTAGAGCAGAACAGGAGGTAGAACCTTCAGCTCCAGGCTCCTCTCCTGTGGAACCAGCTCCCATCTGGGTTCTAGAGTCTGTAAAGCAGAACAGGAGGTAGAACCTTCAGCTCCCAGGCTCCTCTCCTGTGGAACCAGCTCCCACTCTGGGTTCTAGAGTCTGTAAGAGCAGAACAGGAGGTAGAACCTTCAGCTCCCAGGCTCCTCTCCTGTGGAACCAGCTCCCACTCTGGGTTCTAGAGTCTGTAAGAGCAGAACAGGAGGTAGAACCTTCAGCTCCCAGGCTCCTCTCCTGTGGAACCAGCTCCCACTCTGGGTTCTAGAGTCTGTAAGAGCAGAACAGGGTAGAACCTTCAGCTCCCAGGCTCCTCTCCTGTGGAACCAGCTCCCACTCTGGGTTCTAGAGTCTGTAAGAGCAGAACAGGAGGTAGAACCTTCAGCTCCCAGGCTCCTCTCCTGTGGAACCAGCTCCCACTCTGGGTTCCAGAGTCAGTAAGAGCAGAACAGGAGGTAGAACCTTCAGCTCCCAGGCTCCTCTCCTGTGGAACCAGCTCCCACTCTGGGTTCTAGAGTCTGTAAGAGCAGAACAGGAGGTAGAACCTTCAGCTACCAGGCTCCTCTCCTGTGGAACCAGCTCCCACTCTGGGTTCTACAGTCTGTAAGAGCAGAACAGGAGGTAGAACCTTCAGCTACCAGGCTCCTCTCCTGTGGAACCAGCTCCCACTCTGGGTTCTAAGTCAGTAAGAGTCAAACAGAGGTAGAACCTTCTCTCTCTCTCTCGCTGCCCTCTCTCTCTTTTCCCCCTCTCTCTCTTCTCCCCTCTCTTTTCTCTCTCTCTCTGTCTCTCTCTCTCTCTCGCTCTCTCTCCTCTCTCTCCTGTCTCTCTCCTCTCTCTCTCTCTCTCTCTCTCTCTCTCTCTCTGTCTCTCTCTCTCTCTCTCTCTCTTCTCTCTCTCTCCCTGTCTCTCTCTCTCTCTCTCTCTCTCTCTCTCTCTCTCTCTCTCTCTCTCTCTCTTTGCAGGTATCTCCAACTCCAGAGCTGCTGGATAACAACTATTAATATGAATATTATTATTATTACTATTATTATTAATAATACGTATTATTACTTAATTACTATATGAACTGTTGCTGCTATCATTAATATCATTAACCCTTTCATTGTTTTCATTATAACTAGAGCTGATACCTGATCTGGTCTCCTACCTGGTCTCTCTCTCTCTCTCTCTCCTCTCTCTCTCTCTCTCCTCTCTCTCTCTCCCTCTATAACTAGAGCTGATACCTGATCTGGTCTCCTACCTGGTCTCCCTCTCCTCTCTTTCCCATCCATCTCTCCTCTCCCCCCCCCTCCCCCTCTCCCTCTCCTCTCCTCCCCATTTTCCCCTGCTCACCCCAAAAGGTCATCCCCCCCCCCCTCCTCCACAGTCGCCAAAATGCTGCTCATTGTGGGAACTGTTGGTTTCTCTATAAAACAATTTAAGGTCTTGACCTTCAATGTAAAGTGCCTTGAGATGATGTTTATTATGATGGCGCTATACAAATAAAATTGAATTGTAAATTTATTTCATACAAGTGCAAGTAGACGTATTTACTATAAGTACAAAAAATATATCCCATATAGAAAAAGAATACTATTTTATAAGTTCAAAAATAAGATTTACTGCAAGTACGACACAACAAATATTACGTGACTTTTGTCCACCGTTGGTTGTCACGCTGAGAATCTTCACACAAATGTCCTGAGTGATTCAGCAGTTGCGCTGTGAGCCAATATGCAGGCTCTAGGAAGTCCAGAGTCAAGAGATGACTGTATCTGCATGAATATGATCAGACACGATCAGACACAACCTGGTTTATAATCTGTGGTTTATATAGAGTCTATTGTTTATATACAGTCTGTGGTTTGTATACAATCTATAGTTTATATACAGTCTGTGGTTTATATACAGTCTGTGGTTTGTATACAATCTATTGTTTATATACAGTCTGTGGTTTATATAGAGTCTATAGTTTATATACAGTCTGTGGTTTGTATAGAGTCTATAGTTTATATACAGTCTGTGGTTTATATACAGTCTATTGTTTATATACAGTCTGTGGTTTATATACAGTCTATTGTTTATATACAGTCTGTGGTTTGTATACAGTCTATAGTTTATATACAGTCTGTGGTTTATATACAGTCTGTGGTTTATATACAATCTATTGTTTATATACAGTCTGTGGTTTATATACAGTCTATTGTTTATATACAGTCTGTGGTTTGTATACAGTCTATTGTTTATACAGTCTGTGGTTTATATACAGTCTATTGTTTATATACAGTCTGTGGTTTATATACAGTCTATTGTTTATATACAGTCTGTGGTTTGTATACAGTCTATTGTTTATATACAGTCTGTGGTTTATATACAGTCTATTGTTTATATACAGTCTATTGTTTATATACAGTCTGTGGTTTATATACAATCTATTGTTTATATACAGTCTATAGTTTATATACAGTCTATTGTTTATATACAGTCTATAGTTTATATACAGTCTATTGTTTATATACAGTCTATAGTTTATATACAGTCTGTGGTTTATATACAGTCTATTGTTTATATACAGTCTATAGTTTATATACAGTCTGTGGTTTATATACAGTCTGTGGTTTATATACAATCTATTGTTTATATAGAGTCTGTGGTTTGTATACAGTCTATTTTTATATAGAGTCTGTGGTTTATATACAGTCTTGTTTTATACAGTCTTGTTATATACAGTCTTGGTTTATATACAGTCTGTGGTTTGTATACAGTCTATTGTTTATATAGAGTCTGTGGTTTGTATACAGTCTATTGTTTATATACAGTCTATAGTTTATATACAGTCTATAGTTTATATACAGTCTGTGGTTTATATACAGTCTGTGGTTTATATAGAGTCTATGATCTGGAAGGTGTCTGTGCTGCAGAACATGTCAGACTCAAAGACTCAGACTCAAAGACTCAGAGACTGTTACATTAACACACATTACAGTACATTGCACGTTGCATCTTGCACATCCACATTGCACTCCTGTTTTGCATTTTACTTACTTTTTATATCTTTTATATCTTTTTATTTTATATTTGTTTGTTTTTTCTTATGTGAAGTACTTATTGTGTTTTTATGTTTTATGTTCATTGTATGCACCTATATACCAAGTAGCTGTAAACCTACTTGGCAATAAATACCTTCTGATTCTGATTCTGATTCTAAGACTCAGTGACACGTGCAGTAAAGTTACCTCTGGTTTTATTAGACACTAAGGACTATACCTGTATTTTCTACCATGAATATTATTTAAATATCATGAATGTGTATTATTCAAACGCATACATCATAAACGGGTATTTTAATTATGATGTTGTGGAGTTTGTTTAGCTTTGTGTTGAGATAGAGAACAGCACCTGGCAGACAGAACCCAGGGAAAACCGACTCTTCTAAAGACCCGTATTTCCGGTGTAGTTGTGGTTCCGTCTCCTATCAGCAGCCGTTAGCTTCAGTTAGCTTTAACTAGCTTCAGCTAGCTTCAGTTAGCTGTGACAGTTCGGCTCTGACCGGAAGCAGATTCTCTTTCGCTGGTTTCCGAGGTGGAGTTCGATCAATGCGTTCAGTCATGTCCGGGGCCTGCTAGCTGTTAGCCTCTGTTAGTCGTGTCCCCGGTGCTAACAGTGCTAACCGTGCTAGCAGTGCTAACAGTGCTAACAGTGCTAGCAGTGCTAGCAGCTTGAAGTGCGCTCCAGTCAGTTTGTTGTGATGAAAACATCGAGGACGACACGTTAACATGTTCCCTCACCTGCGGAGCCAGTAACAGGTGAGTCCGCTACATGCTAACTGACACTGAGCTCATGCTAATGGGAATCTAAAGGGACGCTGGTGGTGTTTGCTGCAGGATGTTTATCTGCTGAACCAGAACAGATACCAGGCCCCGAGAGAACCGGGAGCACCTCAGTCTGCTTCAGTCCACCCCAGTCTGCTTCAGTCCACCTCAGTGTACTTCAGTGTACTTCAGTCTGCTTCAGTCCACCTTAGTCTGCTTCAGTCCACCTCAGTGTACTTCAGTCTGCTTCAGTCCACCTTAGTCTGCTTCAGTCCACTTCAGTCCACCTTAGTCTGCTTCAGTCCGCCTCAGTGTACTTCAGTCTGCTTCAGTCCACCTCAGTCTCCTTCAGTCCACCTCAGTCTGCTTCAGTCCACCTCAGTGTACTTCAGTCTGCTTCAGTCCACCTCAGTCTGCTTCAGTCCAGCTCAGTCCACCTCAGTGTACTTCAGTCTGCTTCAGTCCTCCAGTCTGGAACCATCAGAACCATCAGAACCAATAGCTTCTCCTCTGCTGATCAACAGTAAAAGTTCAGACTCAAACCAGAACCTCAGTGTTTGTGTGAGTTGTGATTGTTGTCAGGTTGTTTTACCCTCTGAAGATATTTGAGCTGATGACTGAGACACTTATTATTTTCATATTTTCATTATTATTTATTAAATGTAATCTTTTCTCAGTCACTGATAACTAGACATGTCCTCATGTCCTGTCTCTTTAATCCATGTAAACTCACCAAGTAGATAATGATCAAAATAATCAATAAAGAAAATAACCGAGCTGCGTCTGTAAATCTGTAGAATACTGTTTTATAGTGATAATTTATTACAGGAGAACTAACTGATGTGTTATAATGATGAACTGCTTCATAGGGAACAGCAGCATGAACTGATGTTCTACAGGGAACTAACTGATGTGTTATAATGATGAACTGCTTCATAGGGAACAGCAGCATGAACTGATGTTCTACAGGGAACTAACTGATGTGTTATAATGATGAACTGCTTCATAGGGAACAGCAGCATGAACTGATGTTCTACAGGGAACTAACTGATGTGTTATAATGATGAACTGCTTCATAGGGAACAGCAGCATGAACTGGTGTTCTACAGGGAACTAACTGATGTGTTATAATGATGAACTGCTTTATAGGGAACAGCAGCATGAACTGATGTTCTACAGGGAACTAACTGATGTGTTATAATGATGAACTGCTTCATAGGGAACAGCAGCATGAACTGATGTTCTACAGGGAACTAACTGATGTGTTATAATGATGAACTGCTTCATAGGGAACAGCAGCATGAACTGATGTTCTACAGGGAACTAACTGATGTGTTATAATGATGAACTGCTTCATAGGGAACAGCAGCATGAACTGATGTTCTACAGGGAACTAACTGATGTGTTATAATGATGAACTGCTTCATAGGGAACAGCAGCATGAACTGATGTTCTACAGGGAACTAACTGATGTGTTATAATGATGAACTGCTTCATAGGGAACAGCAGCATGAACTGGTGTTCTACAGGGAACTAACTGATGTGTTATAATGATGAACTGCTTTATAGGGAACAGCAGCATGAACTGATGTTCTACAGGGAACTAACTGATGTGTTATAATGATGAACTGCTTCATAGGGAACAGCAGCATGAACTGATGTTCTACAGGGAACTAACTGATGTGTTATAATGATGAACTGCTTCATAGGGAACAGCAGCATGAACTGATGTTCTACAGGGAACTAACTGATGTGTTATAATGATGAACTGCTTCATAGGGAACAGCAGCATGAACTGATGTTCTACAGGGAACTAACTGATGTGTTATAATGATGAACTGCTTCATAGGGAACAGCAGCATGAACTGATGTTCTACAGGGAACTAACTGATGTGTTATAATGATGAACTGCTTCATAGGGAACAGCAGCATGAACTGGTGTTCTACAGGGAACTAACTGATGTGTTATAATGATGAACTGCTTTATAGGGAACAGCAGCATGAACTGATGTTCTACAGGGAACTAACTGATGTGTTATAATGATGAACTGCTTCATAGGGAACAGCAGCATGAACTGATGTTCTACAGGGAACTAACTGATGTGTTATAATGATGAACTGCTTTATAGGGAACAGCAGCATGAACTGGTGTTCTACAGGGAACTATAAGTAGGTATAAACTCTGTAATCAGGTGTAAACACAGAGAGACGTCCACAGTGGGAGGACGTCGGTGAGCGCTCGGCTCATTTGTCCCCTGATGAATAAAGTTCTTAAATCTGATCAGAATTCAGTTCATTAATCAGCTGATGGTTGTTTCGTTTTCTGTCCAATGTTTCAGGTCCCAGTGCCGTTCACATGCTCAGATCAGTCACATCGATCAGACTGATCAGCTGTGGACGTTCATAGCGTCATCTGATCTGAGGTCAGCGTTGGACCCTCACTCCAGGAGTCCTTACGGCAGATATGCTGACCTAGAATCAGCCGGAGCTGTGAGATCAATCAGTGTGAGCAGTGTTATCCAGGTCAGAGGTCGTCATGTCTGAGAACCAGGCCAACAACAACGTCCCTGTAAACAACAACAACAACATGGGACCCAACAGGATCAGAAACCCCAACGTCAACCAGAACCCCCTCATCAATGTCCGAGACCGCCTCTTCCACGCCCTCTTCTTCAAGATGGCGGTCACCTACGCCAGACTCTTCCCTCCCTCCTTCAGAAGAGTCTTTGAGTTCTTCGTCCTGCTTAAGGTGAGAAAAAGTTTTCTGTCAATGATGATGATGATGATGTCATAAGTTTGTGATGAAGGAACAGTGATGGTGAAAAGTAAGAACAGAGATTTCTTTTTTCTGAGTGACAACGAGGTGAAACGGTTACTGACAGGAAGTGTTAGCGCCGCTTTGTATTCACCGCTGGTAGTCGAGTCATGTGACTGATAAGAACCAATCAGGAAGAGAACCATGGCAACAGTGATGTTTTAAGATTTGTTTGTGTGGGTGGAGCCTCCAACTGTCGTTCTTTATTCCTGCACATTTAAAGATTTCGTACCAATAAAAGGAGCTTTGATAAAATGATTGATTAAGTCAGATCTCTGATCCATTATTGTCTCTATACTTTTTAATGTAAATGATTGGGGCTTTATTTGGATAGGACAGATTGCTAGCAGGGAAGTGGGCGCAGAGAGAGAGAGAGAGAGAGGAGTGGGGATGAGCAAGCGCCGCCCGCTGCGGGGGTGCGGCGCCTCATTGTGGCGGCAGCTCTGCCAGGTGAGCTATACGCAGCCCTGTGATCAGAATCGATCAGATCAGCGACACATGTTTTCTCTCTGTCGCCAGGCGTTGGATTTGTGACACTTTTCGCATGATTTCAGAATTTCAGATCAGAACAAACCTCCATACTTGGTTCAGTCCTCTTTAAAATGCTCATGAGGAAAATAGTTATGAGTGGTGGGTCTGTCCTGGGGAACATCTTTGAGTGAACTCAGTGAACCTGCACAACAACAACAGCAGCAGCAGCAGCTCAGTGATCGTGTGTTTAATCTGACGGATTTAAAATCTGTTGCTCAATCAGATTGTCACAAATACAGACTTTTCTCACCAAACACAAGAGTCAGCGTACAGACTGCTGAGTCAGCGTAAAGACTGCTGCGTCGGCGTAAAGACTGCTGAGTCAGCGTACAGACTGCTGAGTCAGCGTACAGACTGCTGAGTCACCGTACAGACTGCTGAGTCACCGTACAGACTGCTGAGTCAGCGTACAGACTGCTGAGTCAGCGTACAGACTGCTGAGTCAGCGTAAAGACTGCTGAGTCAGCGTAAAGACTGCTGAGTCAACGTAAAGACTGCTGAGTCAGCGTAAAGACTGCTGCGTCAGCGTAAAGACTGCTGCGTCGCCGTACAGACTGCTGAGTCAGCGTACAGACTGCTTGTCACCGTAAAGACTGCTGAGTCAACGTAAAGACTGCTGAGTCAGCGTAAAGACTGCTGCGTCAGCGTAAAGACTGCTGCGTCGCCGTACAGACTGCTGAGTCAGCGTACAGACTGCTGAGTCAGCGTACAGACTGCTGCGTCACCGTAAAGACTGCTGAGTCAGCGTACAGACTGCTTGTCACGTAAAGACTGCTGAGTCAGCGTAAAGACTGCTGAGTCAGTGTACAGACTGCTTGTCACCGTACAGACTGCTTGTCACCGTAAAGACTGCTGAGTCACCGTACAGACTGCTGAGTCATCGTAAAGACTGCTGAGTCCCGGAACAGACTGTCGTGTCAGCGTACAGACTGCTGCGTCACCGTAAAGACTGCTGAGTCACCGTACAGACTGCTGAGTCACTTCAAAGACTGCTGAGTCACCGTACAGACTGCTGAGTCACCGTAAAGACTGCTGAGTCCCGGCACAGACTGTCGTGTCACCGTACAGACTGCTGAGTCAGCGTACAGACTTCTGGGTCACCGTACAGACTGCTGAGTCAGCGTACAGACTGCTGAGTCAGCGTACAGACTTCTGGATCACCGTACAGACTGCTGAGTCAGCGTACAGACTGCTGCGTCACCATAAAGACTGCTGAGTCACCGTACAGACTGCTGCTTTGAGTGACTTCAACTGAAAGATAGGGTTACACTTGAACAAACTTCACTGTGATAAGAACGACCAAAATTGACAGAAACCATCTTTGACAAACATTTATTTAACGTCTAATTCTTTCTTTGGTCCATGTCCCATCTGCTAACATGGAGGAGGAGGAGGGTTTATGACCTATACTGCAGTCAGCCATCAGGGGGTGATCCAGATGATTTGGCTCCATGACGTTCATCTTTTCACATTTAAAAACTTTAGTAGAAAATGTGTTTGCTGAGAACAGTGAAAGTTAAATTGAAGATTTTGGTCAGTGTTGGAGTTTCACTCTGGGAGTAACTACTCTTCCTCCTCTTCCTCCTCCTCTTCCATTTCCTCCTTCCTCTTCGTTCTCCCCCTCAGGCACTATTCGTCCTCTTCATCCTTGCATACATCCACATTGCCTTCTCTCGCTCGCCCATCAACTGTCTGGAGGCGGTGAGGGAGCGCTGGCCTCGAGATGGGATCCTGCGGGTGGAGATCCAGAGGAACTCCAGCCGGGCCCCTGTCTTCCTGCAGTTCTACGACTCCAGTGGCCTCCAGGAGGTTATAGAGGCTGAGGAGGAAGAAGGGGTGGGGCTCAGTCTGGCAGCGCTGCAGGAGGAAGACGACGAGGAAGAGGAGATGACTCTGGACATGTTTGACAACAGTTCGGTGCAGGTGAGTTCCAGGTCGTCAGCATTGTTTACTTTATAATGAATCCTCTGTGCCCCTGAACATGAATAGAAGAGTAGTTTAGAACCAGAACCTTCTGGATCTGCTTCAGGTTTCAGATGTGGACAGAGAGGGACGATGTGGTAAACATCAGTAAACATCTGGGGCCTGTACTATGAAGCGATTTCGACATACCCAGGATATCTTTCCGTTATCCAGATGAACTTAACCTAAGTGGTCACATGAAGCTGGAAATCAACTCGTTAAGTTAACTCAGGGTTTCCTTTAGATATGAGCGCGCACATGAAAGGGGCTCTGTTCTCTGGTTCTCTGATTTGTTCTCTGTTCTCTTTGCTCTCTGCTGCAGTTTGAGCTCGACATAGAACCTCGTCTGAAGCCGTCTGTGGTTGGAGGAGGAAGAGGAGGAGGAGTAAACGACAGTCAGGATGTATCGTTCAGTCAGAACACTAAAGGTATGAAGTTGCTGAAGAACTCACTGTCTGAGCTGGAGATGAAGACCAGAGCAGGTAAACATCTCCTCCTCTTCCTCCTTATTGGTGAGGATTGGATCTAAGGACTGTATGTTGGAAACTTCTTCTGTTTAGTTGATTCTGTTTCCAGCTTTGCTTCAGGTTTGTCTGTTAGAACACGGACGACTTCTCTCTTTAAAATCCTTCAATGAGCAACAGCACAAGAACATATACCTACAACCGGCTGGGCATGTGTCGTAGGATGTGTGTGTGGGTGGTTCTGCAAAGAGAAATGATTATAAGAATAATTTGAGTGATCGAACACAGTGCCACTATATAACCTAAAAGTCACGCTCTACACAAATTGTAGGTTAAGCATATACATATATACACATACATGTAGTTTACTGATAAGACAAAGTACACAACTCACAGGTCTCAAGGACAGACAGCTGTCACCCTCCACTCGCTTTTCGTTATCCTACCTCACACATCCTCGTGATTGCGCGTTCCCGCTCCAGGTGTTCAGCGGGTGTTTCCACCAACTCTCTCTGTGCTGCTGATTGACATCCTTTTACACACCTTCCTCTTCCTCTTCTTACTCCATTACCTCCGTTTCTCTTCTGTAAACAGCTGCACTTGTAGTTCACACCAGCAGGGGGCAGCAGTTGTTACAAAGAAACAAAATACATTTTATTAGATCAATTTATTGATTGATTGAGCTTTGTTACAGTGACTGGTTCTCAGTCACATTTATTCTGTAACATCACATAAAATATTGAATCAACTGAAATGCAACATTAAAAAAGAATCCATCCTAAATGATGCCTCTTGGTCTTCATCATCTTCATCATCTTGACCTTCATCTTCGCCAGTGTCAACCAGGTTACGACCTCTGACCTGAGATTTGTTGTTGTGTTTCAGTCTGGCCTCAGGAGGAATACATTGTGGAATATTCTCTGGAGTACGGTTTCCTGCGTCTGTCTCAGAGCACGAGACAAAGACTCAACATCCCTGTCATGGTCGTCACGTTGGGTAACACACCTGATATTTACCTGAAATACAGACCTGTAGTGTCATGCACTGTCTCAGACTGACACTTGTCTCGGTTCAGATCCCATGAAGGACGAGTGTTTCGGAGACGGATTCAGTCGTTTTCTGCTGGATGAGTTTTTGGGATACGACGACATCCTGATGTCCAGCGTGAAGGCGCTCGCTGAGAATGAGGAGAACAAAGGTAGAGAGACACTGAGAGAGAGCAGGAACATGTACATAAATTAATTAATAACAGCCTCAATAAATGTATAAGTCTAATGATGACTGTTGTCGTCGTGCAGAAACAATACGTTTTTTGATTTTAAATGTGTGACTATAGAACCTGAGTTTTCTGCAGGGTTCCTGAGGAACGTGGTGTCTGGAGAACATTATCGTTTTGTCAGCATGTGGATGGCCAGAACCTCGTACCTGGCCGCCTTCGTCATCATGGTCATATTCGTGAGTAAACGAGTCAGAACCAAACTGGTCCGTCAGTGTACGTCAGATTTTAAAAACAGAACACACAATGTCAAATCTGACTTTACTGTATTATTATTATTATTATATTGATTGATGTTTTATTTATTTGATGTCTTGTGGTTCTCAGACTCTGTCCGTGTCTATGCTGCTCAGATACTCTCATCACCAGATCTTCGTCTTCATCGGTCAGTTTGTTGTGAGATCTGTTGTGTCACATCTACACTAATATAGTCCAGTCCAATTTAATGTAATCCAGTCCACTTTAATATGATCCAGTCCACTTTAATATGATCCAGTCCACTTTAATATGATCCAGTACACTTTAATGTAATCCAGTCCACTTTAATATGATCCAGTCCAATTTTATGTAGTCCAGTCCAGTTTTATATAATGTAGTCCACTTTAAAGTAATCCAGTCCAATTTAACAAAATCCAGTCCAGTTTAATATGATCCACTTTAATGTAATCCAGTCCACTTCAATGTTATCCAGTCCAGTTTAAGCCGGTCCAGGTTTTCTGGTCTCAGGGGTTTACATGTGGACTGAGATCTTTTTAAACCTGTCCTCTCAGGATCAGGGTTTTGTCTTGATCTGGATTCTGTGTGTCCTCCTCAGTGGATCTGCTTCAGATGTTGGAGATGAACATGACCATCGCCTTTCCTGCAGCTCCTCTGCTCACGGTCATCCTGGCCCTCGTCGGTAAGTTCACCTGTAATCAATTCAGTTATATTTTATTTGTATAGTGCCAAATCCAAACCAACATTAAGACATTTTATATAGTGAGGTCCAGACCTTAAAAATATAGAGAAACCACCAGTTCACACAATGAGAATGCGACTCAGGATCCGTCTGAGTCCTTGGTCAGACTCTGCGTTCTGTGTCTGGGTCCGACCAGGGCCCTGTACTACCAAGCCGGATTTGCGCTTATCGGGGTAACTTCTGGGTTTCCGGTCCTACGAAGCTCGTTCACTTGTTATCAGGGTAAATCACCACGGTAACTTACGCTGAGCAGCTGACCTGCTCCAGGTGAAGTTGGAGATAAGAGATCAAACAGTCTAAAGCTCCGCCCACTGACCGATCCCTTCCTTTGGACCATGACATCATGTTCTTAGAGGATCCGTGGAGCTGGTGTGGACTGAGTCTCTGAGGAGGACCAGGGTCTTCAGAGACCCACAAGATCCTTTGAGCTCCTCTGATGAGCTTCTGAAAGATCTAGATTCTCCTCAGAGGATGAACCTCTGTCAGCTGCTGGAGCCCAACAGAACCAGCCTGACCCGTAAAGTGCTCCCAGTACCACAGACTGCATCTGCTTCACTTACTGATACTGATGTACTGGGAGTGTTGGCGGAGGAGAACCTCACATACTTTAATACTTTGATCCTTTAAGTAGCTTCATCCTGTGAAATAAATATTTATTTGGGGGACAGATAGTTTCCAGATTTACCTTGTGACCGCCTCCCTAGGTCCAGGTCAGGTCAATGTATTCTGCTGCTTCTGGTTCAGATTTTTTGCGTCAGATATTTTCATACCTGAATTCTTGCACCTTTGCTGACGAGATGTCACTTCCTGTGGTCAGGTATGGAGGCCATCATGTCGGAATTCTTCAATGATACGACCACGGCCTTCTACATCATCCTCATCGTTTGGTTGGCTGACCAGTATGATGCCATCTGCTGCCACACCAACACCAGCAAACGCCACTGGCTGAGGTGAGTCACATGACCAATACCAACGCCATTGGCTCCATTTAAACCAATTACAGCGCACAATGAAACATCCCTTTAAACCTTTGATATACCTGTAATGTTCCGGGAAAACCCCCTTGAATCTAAATCAGGAGATCCTGAGTTTTAGCCTAACCCTTTTCAACTTCTCCTATTCATGTTCTCATGTTTATCTCTTCATGTCCTCCAGGTTTTTCTATCTGTACCACTTTGCGTTCTACGCCTACCACTACCGGTTCAACGGACAGTACAGCAGCTTGGCCCTCGTTACATCCTGGCTCTTCATCCAGGTCAGAATCATTGTCAACAAACACCAGACCAAAGTTCAGGCTGTAGAACCAGATTATCTTTAGGAGAACCAGATCATCAGAGTATGTTTAAAAACAGTAAAGGAGACCTATTGCCATGTGTAATGTTTACATCACGTCAACAACGTCACTAACCTTCCACCTTCTCTTCCTCCTCCTCCTTCCTTCCTCCTTATCTTCAGCACTCTATGATTTATTTCTTCCATCACTACGAGCTTCCTGCGATTCTTCAGCAGATCAGGATTCAGGAGATGTTACTTCAGAACCAGCAGGCGGCTCAGGCGGCCAATCAGACGGCGCTGCAAGACAACCTGAACAACAATGATGCCGCCGCTGCAGGACCAGCCCCTGCTGACACAGCCCAACCTCGCCCCCCCAGTACCCCACAGCCCCCGGCCGACCTCCAGCCCCCCCCCCCTTCCTCTCCAGCAGGTGGTGGGGGAGGGGAAGTGAGGTCAGAGCTAAACTGGGTCGCTCACACAGCTGCCATCATCTCCGAAGCTTTGTCCTCCTCCGCCCACAACGTCTCTGTCGAGTCAGTCAGTGCAGGAGCGGCAGCTGGAGGTCACGGGTCAGCTGGAGGTCACGGGTCAGCTGGAGAGATCAGTGTGGTGGCTGAGTTCTGGATGGGAGGAGTGGGTGAAGGGGGAGGAGGGGGTGAGGATCCAAACGTCTCAGTAGAAATTAAAACCAGCGCAGGAGGCGGAGCTGAACCTCGACCAAGCCATCCAATAGGAGGGCTGCAGACAGAGGCGGGGCCCCCTCAGACAGACTGCCCCCCCTCACAGAGTTCAGGTACAGACTGTCGACCTCATCAGACGTCGTCACTGACCTGAGGGTCGTCCGCTCGTCTGACGTCATCTCACCTGTCGGACACTGTCCCTCCGTTTGTCATGATTAATGATTGATTATCTGACCTTTTTAAATGTAAACAAATTCCTGACTCATTGATCAGTTTAATTCTGAATCTGGTTCGGACGTGATTCAGTTACTATGGAAACCAAAACATGAAGCTGAGACTAGCCGTTTGTTAAAGTATCACCATGGTGACGGTGTAAGGAGCTCACATTAAATTATCACCATGGTGACGGTGTAACCAATCAGAGAAACTGTTGTTTTGAGTCTGAACATGTTGGATTCTTTTCTAGTTGCTGTTTTTCGTCTTTCAGGCGAAACAATCGATCAACAATTGAAGTAATTGATCATCTGTGATTTACAAAGATTTAATTCAAGTTCTTGTTTGAAACTGAAACAATGTGTTATCGAGTGTTCGTTAAGTTTCACGTCTTAAGTACGAACCAATGGACTTGGAGCTGAGAGGAGGTGACAACATACTTAACCCGATGATCAGTTATTGATCAGTGACTGTATGTTGATTAGCTCTGGTTCTGGCAGATTGAAGCACAAACTCTGAACTGTGTTGATTTTTGTTTCCACCTGCTTTTATTTAGAAGAAAAAGACTTTTAGAAGAGGACGTTTGTTTTGAAGGGTGGATCCGGAATTCCTGTCAGAATCGATGCCTTATCAATATCTGGACTATGAACATCTCATCGATGTCGGCAGCAGAGCAAGATGATTGGTTGTGCAATATGATGCCGACTGTGTCACACCTCAGGCCCCGCCTCCAGGGAACGAATCAGTGACGTGAATGCATAGCGGTGAAAGCCCACGCTGTCTGTGCTGCGTTCAGGGACTGAAGTCAGAACACGCTCGTGTTGAGGCACTCCATGTAAGTTCGTAATCTTCGTCACATCTGGTCTCTAATATTCAGCTGTCCTGTGATTGGCTATTTCAGACGTTTAATCACGTAGTAAACTAAGAACAAAACATGTTAACAGCCCCACCCAGTGGTGAAGTCTAACACTGACGTGAGCCCGGGTCAGCTGGTTCAGTGACGAGGGGGCGGGGCCTAAAGTGTGACGTCAGAGACAGACACCGAGGCAAGCTTTCTTCTTCGTGCCTCTGCTGGTCGTCAGTCGTCTGAAACCCATCGTCTGTTTAACCAGTAAAATTTCACATCACGACTTAACATCTCCGACTCTTCTTGTTCCCTCACATCAAACTTTATTCAGCCGAACAACAAAACAGACGCTGTTGGAAGGTTAGTTAATTTAGTCAACTAAAGAAATTAGTTTAAGTTTGGTTGGAATGATGTCATGACATCACTATGAAGTCAACCAATAAAATTAGATGCATGATCTTGATCATATTTAGATGAACCAATCATTGGTGTTATGTTCGCATTAGCAGCTCTTTACTGAAGTAAGCTTACAGCTCATTTATCAATACATGGGTTTATGTTGATCATAAAAAAAAAGACGTTTCAATGACGAAATGTTTTATTTCTGAATAAAAATACAAAAATAAACTAAATGAAAACATCACGACATTAAATGTTATGACTTTATAAAAACAGGAAATAAAATCTTTATTGAACATTTCTGAATGTGACCTCAAGCCCCGCCCCCTGCATGCTCATTGGCCCAGACAGCTGTCAATCATCTGATACATCATCACAACACATGTTTTTATAATTAATGGAGAAAAAAAAAGCCTACTTCCTGTGACCTTTGACCCCACAGCTTCAGTTTGATGTCAGTGAAACATTAACAAGTGGTTACATTAATAACCGCCGTCATTTACAACAAGTGACGTCAAAGAAACCGAGCATGCTGGGGAAAAAAGATAAAAAACAAAAACTTGTTTCAGGGAAGATGCCTCCCCCTCTACTTGTGTCCCTTGCTCGTCTTGAACGACACCTGCAGGACTTTGTCTCCCAGTCGATACCCGTTCAGGCTGTGGATCGCCATGGCCGCCTCCTCATAGTTCGTCATGGTAACGAAGCCGAAGCCTTTGCACTTGTTTGTGTTGAAATCCCGGATCACCTTCACGTTGACAACGGCACCAAACGGCCCAAACATCTGCCACAGGATGGCCTCATCTACATCCTGACCCAGGTTATAGATGAATATGCACCAACCAGAGGACGCATTCCCAGAAACCCCCCCCCCTCCACTCATGTGGTCCACACTCATTGGAGAAAACCTGGAACCAATCAGGATGAAGGAAATGTTTCAATCATCAAGCAATAAAATAAACAAAATACATAAAACCTTCAACAAAACTCATCACTTCCTGTTGTGAAAGTTGAGGAGAAAGGCGAGAGTACCTGAACCTCTGGGCCTGGTGGTGGACAGGTCCTCCAAAGCGCCGTGATTGGCCATGGTACATCTGTGACATCATCTGCGAGTTCCTGGCCTGATTGGGGTTGGCAGCAAACTTGACTGTGATTGGCTCAGCGCTCCCAGGGGGTGTGTTTCCATTCAGGTGTTTGACGGCGTCTTCGGCCTCAGATCGCTTATCAAAACGGATAAAGGCCACACCCCTAGACAAACCTGAACAGCCAATCAGATCAAAGATAGGAGTCAGGACTGCAAGGCTACGATTGGTAACTTGGCAGGTCACATGACTTGCGGCACTGACCTGAAGCCTGGTCCACCAGAACTCTGGAGTTGATAATGCGTCCGAAGCGAGTGAACATGTCCTCGAGCTCTGGCTGACTCAGTGTCCGTGGCAGTCCGCTGATGTACAGATTCGCATCTTTGATCATGTCCGAACTCGGCCGCGCGAACGAAACCTGCAGCAGGCGAAAATATGCGTCTTAGTTGGACATCTTCACGACACGAAGGTGGTTTAAAAAAAAGTGACATCAGCCGACTAATCGGACGTTTAAAAAAAACAAAAAAATATTGAATATTCATGAAAAAAATTAAACAATGAAACAGTTGTTTAAATCAAAACAAAAAAACAAAAAACATCCAAACAGGCTCAGATCTTTAGGGACTTTTCAAAAATAAAAGTCGACATATGGTCACACTGAACTGAAGAAAGTCACAGACTCAGTGTTGACATGTGTCGTCAATAAAAACATGAAGATGATGTTTAAAATACCTTCATCCGTCAGACAGAGTGCAGGTGACAGCGCCCACTAGTGTCCAGGGAACATAACACATCTATCAGTTGAGACAGTAGAAAAATCACAGAGCACCTGTGAAACTTTACCTTGATAGTTTTAGACTGTAGCCTCAGGCCATTGAGGGTACTGATAGCCCTCTCTGCATCACTAGGGTTAACAAAGTTAACAAAGCCGTAACCTAAACTGTGGCCTAGAGAAACACAAACAAACAACAAAATAAAATAACAAAACTATCGGCGCACATTCTCCAATCAGACGCCGGCGTCCCACAGACAACGGCCGGGAAAAAAAAAACACTTCTGAACAAACCCACAAAACCCAACGACGCACGTCAGATCGACCCGAGTGTCGTGCTGGTCAACCATCACAGCTCTATACAGAATCATTTGATTGACAGTCAACGTGACCAATCAGAGCCGCAAAGATTCAACTTTGACCTCAGATTCCTGTATTTCGACCACATGGCGGCGCACTGTCTACAGACAGTGAACAGTTTGTCGCAGGAGTAGAGGTCTCACTCTGTTTTGTTTTATGGACACTAAACAGAGTTTGTCGTGTTTGGAAAAATGTGATTGGCTGCGTTGAGTTTTATTGTCACATTTTGATCTGACGGTCAGCTGATCGATCTCGCGGTTGTCAGGGAAATGGAAACTTGACGTTTTGTGGATTTGTTCAGAGCTAAAACATCTTCATACATTCATCATCAAAACTTAACAAAGATTTTAAACCTGAAAAATAAAAAACAGGTGAAAACATTTAACATGAAATTGGATTTAAAAACAAAACCACAAAGGACTGAACGACATGAGGATGAGTAGGAAAATATATTAGAATTTAGTTTCAATCAGATCAATTAAAATCATTGATCATTAAATCATTGATAACTTCAGTCTGATCTGATGTTTTAATAATTGATTCATGTCGTTTAGACCTGACTTGATCATCAGAAACGTCATGTGAAAAATAAAAAAATACAACATCAGTTTAAAAACAAATTCAGAAACCTTTCAGAGAAAAATCACAAAATCATCCTATAAAAACAATAAAATTAATTAAAAAAAACAAAGAAACAATTAAAACTAAAATCAGCTGATCACAGAAACGACCAAAAAGTGCTGAAAAAAATACAGGAAATGCTGCAGGTAATCTATTACTGATACATGTAATCTTACTGATATTACCAATACATACAATACGATAACTAGTGATACATACATGTAACATTACTGACACTGACAACTATTGTAATAGATTACAGTTACTCTGTATAGAGCAACAGCTCTGAACATTTACTCGTTGAGTTTACTCTGGAGTCACTGTATATTAATAGTAATATTATAATCACGATTAGTTAACATGAGTACTCATTGACTTTGGAAACATGCATTTATTGAACTTATATATATATTTTGCCGTCATGTTAACAGATAAAAGTGTCTACACCGAATAAGTAACCTTGTCTGAGATCATATTCACTGTGTGTGTGTGTGTGTGTGTGTGTGTGTGTGTGTGTGTGTGTGTGTGTGTGTGTGTGTGTGTGTGTGTGTGTGTGTGTGTGTGTGTGTGTGTGTGTGTGTGTGTGTGTGTGTGTGTGTGTGTGTGTGTGTGTTTTTAACTCTGATGTTCGCGTCACATTACATCTCAAGTTGTGTATCGCAGGTGAAATGCCGGTTAGGGGGGCTAACCCCCCTAACCTGCACAAAATGTTGGACTTTCTTTCAATGTGTTTAAATACGTGTCTCAAACTCTATATCGAATCAAACATACACAAAGTCAACTTCAAGTACTGTACATGTCCTAATTACTTCTGATTCTGGTAATACAGCACGGTACAAGGATCTTTTCATTTAAGAAAAGTCTTGATCATTATGTGATGATCAGTGTTGATATTGTGGCGTCATTTCAAACAAATCCACATTTTCACTGTAGCGAGTCAGAGACGTCAGCTGAGTTGTTGTCGGCCCCCCCCCCCGAGTTCATCGCCCATCACGATATTTACTGCAAACATCGTGATATGCCCGTTAAGTTAATATCGCCCAACTCTAGCCTATAATGTGTATCTGCCGCAATCCTGAAGCAGCGGCAGCCATAATGTTGCCGCTGTGGTGTCCTGGTCGTCTCTAACCCTAACCCCGTCTTAGTTGAGAACATAGCCCGACTTTAATTCGAGGAAAAAGAGTTGTTACACCAGAAACCTCACGCACCACTCACCTGTGACCTTAGCATCATAAAGACTAAACGAGAGCCTCATTGCAAACAAAACCCGGGTTAATAATTGTTTTATGGCGAATACTTTGTATTCCTAAACCCAGCCCTACATGTAGTTACTGCAGCGTAATTACACTCAGTGCAATACAACAGCAGTCCTTGTGGGGGACAGTGGTACTGCAGCTGAGCAGCAGTTTGGACTTGTAGTACCTCAGGCACACAGCAGGGGGACTTACCTGCCACTTTGTCCCTAATGAGTTTGGCGGACTCTACATCTCCGACGCTGCTGAACAAACTCCGCAGCTCCTCCTGGCTCATGCTCTGCGGCAGGTAGTTCACGATCAGGTTCGTCCGAGCGTCTTCGTCCTCCATCATCTGGTCACTGAAGCCATTGTCGTAGAGCTCCTGAGCAACAGATGAAAAGTAATGACATCACAATACTACTATGAATTAAAACCGATTCAGCCAATCAGAGAGCAGCGCTCACCTTTCCAACGGATCCTTTGGCTGCGAGCTGAGCGTCTCTGACGTCACTCTGGGACGACTGAACCTCGCACACCTGAAAACAAAAAGATTGAACAAATATTAATCAGGAAACACAGCGAACAAGAAAAGGAGCTAAAGGTCCATTGATCGGTTCTGGATCGACTCACCTTCAGGTACCTGATGTGTCCTCTTCGAAGCGCCATGGTGACGTCACAGGTCGATCACTGTCTGAAAGAAACCAACTTCACGTTATTGATCGTGATGGATCGGTGATCAGCTGCGTGAGGATCAATAACCCCCCCGCCTCCCATTAGTAAAAACACGGAGTCACACGTGGATTCAGAAAATGACGATAATAATAATATCAACGTTATTGTCTGAGAACATGGCGGCACCAGACTCTGGTTCTGCTCAGACTCGGAGTCTGAGACTCGAACCCTGAACGCGTTAGTTCCGTGAAGTTGGAAATAACTGAACATATGAACGCAGGAAGCTAACACTGAGCTAGCACCGCGCTAACACTGGACTAAGGTTAGCCGACTGTTAGCCGCGTGGCCTCCATGTGCGGCCTCGCGGCTAGCAGAGCGCGTCACGCTAACTCGGGTCGCATCAGTTACCTGAGGCAGGTGAGTCTGTGTCTGATGTGGATCCTCGAGTGGATGTTGTGCTGATGCTAAGCTAACACACCGGCTTTAACACAGATTAGCTGTTAGCTGCTCCCGCGCGACACAAAGGAAACAAACCAACTCACGCTGAGTATCGCGCGACCACAGATCTCCTTCTTCTTCTATTCAAAAATGGACGATCAGTTACTGACCGCCCCCTGCTGGTGATATGGAGAAACACGGTCTGTATTTCTACTAATACCACAAATACTACTGTGTATTAATACTTATTCTGCTAATGCTACTGTTTATTAATACTAATGCTACTGTGTATTATTATACGAATACTATAAAATATACTATATAAATATATATATTTTATACTAACGGAGTTAATCTGTGTGAAGAGTAAATTATTATTTTGTATTATATCATATATGGGTTCGGGTTCCTCTCACCAACCTGGATCATGTTATAAACATGCAGCTTTTATAAATGTCTCTCTCGAGCACTGCGCACACATTAAACATTTATCGGCAGCAGAAATGTTCGAGTTTATTATTATTATTATTATTATTATTATTATTATTATTATTATTGTTGTTGTTTTTAAATCAACGTGCATTGGTTAGGGTTAGGACAACGTGCGTGTGACGTCACGGGCTCACTCCCGCTGCGGAAGCCGCGATGATGTAAACAAAGAAGCGGATCATCAAATAAAGTTTGTTAAAACGGACCCGGAGCAAAGAGACGGAGGATGGAGATCCACAAAGTCTGAACCAGATCCAGAACCTGAACCGGAACCAGGACCAGAGCCGGAGCCAGAAACAGAGCCGGGACCGGGACCAGGACCGGAACCATGTCCATGGAAGACCCGTTCTTCGTCGTCAAAGGGTGAGAGCTCCGTGCTAACCAGGCTAACAGGAGTGGTGTTAGTGTGGGGCCGCTGATAGTTGATCGATAGTCGATATTTCTGCACAAACCAGAAACTGAAGCGTGTACTCTAACTGCAGATGGGTTAGCAGCGAGCTAACGGACATGCTAACGGCCCCAAGCTGTGTTTTCTGAGTTAGTTAGCATGTTAGCATGTTAGTACAGAGCTCGTCTACCAACAGGAATCTCACTCTGACTAGTTTTAAAGTTAACAGTGCAGTCGTTCAAAGACACAAACATGGAACACTTTCTTATTTTATTTTGAATGTCAGCACAGTGTCCTGATGTCAAACCACTTCCTGCCAGATGATGTGGTGTTTTCTCACATTAATAATAATAATAATTTTATTTACCTTTAGACTTCAAGGTTCAGTATGTCAGATTTAGGTGAAAGGATCTATTGGCAGTAATTGAATATAAAATAATCCTAGTGATGTTTTCACTAGTGTTTCATCTAAATTGTATGGATTGTTGTTTTTGTTTACCAAAGAATGAGCCTTTTATAAATAAATACTTTATATTCAAATACTTTTTTTTACATCTGGAGCGGGTCCTCTCTACGGAGGCCGCCATGTTTTTTAACAGTAGCCCAGACTGCAACATGCAACTTCACCACTAGATTTTTATATACTGAACTCTTAAGCCTCGTTTATAATCAGACTGCTCCACATGATGAGTTTGTTCACACACGTCAGCGTCTGATTTCAGATAAGCACTGTTGTGATGTGTAAGGATGTGAGCATCTATGTGTGTTGAGAACAGGGAGGTACAGAAGGCAGTGAACGCAGCGCAGAGCCTCCATCACAGGTGGAGCGAGCTGCTGCAGGAGGGGGATGGAGCCTCCAAAGAGGAAATGGACTGGACAACCAATGAGCTGAGGAACAGTCTGCGCTCCATCGAGTGGGACCTGGAGGACCTGGACGAAACCATCAATATCCTTTGATCCGGGGGGGGTAACCTTTTTTGTTTCGAGGGCCATCTTTATTGTCATAACATGTTTCGAGGGCCACACTAAAGACTAAATCATTGTTATGTTGACGAGTTTTTCTCCATCATCTCCGCTTCACTTTCTGCTTCTCCCTGTGTGAGTGAGTGGGGGCGGGGCCGGTCTGGGGACTGGATGGGAGAGAGACCAGTTGAAAGTGCAGATGAGCCAAATTTAAGTCACACATCACAGATTTTTAGTTGCATTTTCGTATGTTTTTTGTATTATGAATGGAAGTTCCCCACCCCTGGTTTAATCACTGACCTGTCGTGATACAAGGTCATCTGACCTGAGGTCACCTGATTTATACTGTAAATGTTTGCAGATGATTGTTTCTTAACTGTCAGTGAAGGTATCGTTGAGTCAAATCCTAAAAAGTTCAACCTGGACGCTGCCGAGCTGTCGAAAAGAAAAGCGTTCATCACCAGCACTCGGCACACAGTTAAGGTAAACTCACATTTCTTTGGTCACATCTGCTCAGGTGGAACAGGTCTGATCTGATTGGCTACTGAGTCTGACTGTTTCTCTTTAAGGAAATGAAAGAACAGCTGTCGAGTCCAGCTGCTGCATCCATGGACAGAAAGAAAACACAGGTAACTCACATTCTCACAGGTAACACACCTGACAACAGGAGGTCAGACTGAGGGTATGGAAGGTTCCTGGAGGTCAGACTGAGGGTATGGAAGGTTCCTGGAGGTCAGACAGAGGGTATGGAAGGTTCCTGGAGGTCAGACTGAGGGTATGGAAGGTTCCTGGAGGTCAGACTGAGGGTATGGAAGGTTCCTGGAGGTCAGACTGAGGGTGTGGAAGGTTCCTGTGAGTCAGACTGAGGGTATGGAAGGTTCCTGGAGGTCAGACTGAGGGTGTGGAAGGTTCCTGTGAGTCAGACTGAGGGTATGGAAGGTTCCTGGAGGTCAGACTGAGGGTATGGAAGGTTCCTGGAGGTCAGACTGAGGGTATGGAAGGTTCCTGGAGGTCAGACTGAGGGTATGGAAGGTTCCTGGGTGTTAGACTGAGGGTATGGAAGGTTCCTGTGAGTCAGACTGAGGGTATGGAAGGTTCCTGTGAGTCAGACTGAGGGTATGGAAGGTTCCTGGAGGTCAGACAGAGGGTATGGAAGGTTCCTGGAGGTCAGACAGAGGGTATGGAAGGTTCCTGGAGGTCAGACAGAGGGTATGGAAGGTTCCTGGAGGTCAGACTGAGGGTGTGGAAGGTTCCTGTGAGTCAGACTGAGGGTATGGAAGGTTCCTGGAGGTCAGACAGAGGGTATGGAAGGTTCCTGGAGGTCAGACAGAGGGTATGGAAGGTTCCTGGAGGTCAGACAGAGGGTATGGAAGGTTCCTGGAGGTCAGACAGAGGGTATGGAAGGTTCCTGGAGGTCAGACAGAGGGTATGGAAGGTTCCTGGAGGTCAGACTGAGGGTGTGGAAGGTTCCTGTGAGTCAGACTGAGGGTATGGAAGGTTCCTGGAGGTCAGACAGAGGGTATGGAAGGTTCCTGGAGGTCAGACTGAGGGTGTGGAAGGTTCCTGGAGGTCAGACTGAGGGTATGGAAGGTTCCTGGAGGTCAGACAGAGGGTATGGAAGGTTCCTGGAGGTCAGACTGAGGGTGTGGAAGGTTCCTGGAGGTCAGACTGAGGGTATGGAAGGTTCCTGGAGGTCAGACAGAGGGTATGGAAGGTTCCTGGGGGCCCCTGTATGGACCATTACTTGCATCTGACTGTTTGTCCGGTGATGTTTAGGCTCTTCTCGCTGAGCGTGGTGCTCGAGGTCCAATGTGGCAGCCTGGTCCTGATAAATACACTAGACTGGATCATCAGCTACAGAACGCGAACACTCAGTTTATCGAGGAGCAGCAGGTGCAGCAGCAGGTACAGTTTCACATGACCATAACCAGATAATTACAGAGCTGTAGGTGATGATGTCATGACAGTACGTGTTGTGCAGATTCCTTTTAACGTGTTTGTGTTTCAGCTGATATCTGAGCAGCAGGACGAACAGTTGGAACTCGTGTCAGGAACGATCGGAGTCTTGAAGAACATGTCAGAGCGAATTGGGATGGAGCTGGACGAACAGTCTGTGTAAGAACCATGTTCAGATTCATGTCAGAGGTTCATCTGCTCCGACTTGTTAACTGAAGTATTTTCGTGTTCTGACCTCTGACCCTGTTGAGTGTCAGGCACCTCGTAGCGCCTTATAGTGGTGGCCCTGGTGCTACTGCCACCGTCAGGCCTGTTTTTAATGAATTCAATTAATGTGTGATGAAACATACAAAGCAGGGCTGGGCAATTAACCGAAAATGTATCAAAACTAACAATTATAACCTCTAACGGACTTATTCTTGCTCATGTTGCTAATTCGGGTTAATACTTTCCACAATAATTGCATTCACGAACTGTTGTGTTTCCGCTACGTACATTTTTCAGTGGTGGCCTGTGTACCTTGTACTGTGCCATAAAATAACATAAAAATAATCGTAATTGAGGTAAAAGTCTGAAATAATTGGAAAATATGGAATACGGAACCCTGAGGGACCCCAGTAGTGAGAGGACAAGGTTCAGACACAGATCCTCTCCAAGTTACCCGGTAAGTGCGGTCGTTGGGGTGGGATGAGAGCAGGGAGAGAGCAGAGCCTGAGACACCCAGGTCCTGAAGGGAGGAAGTCAGGATCTGGTGGTTCACAAAGTAAAAACTTAACACTGAAATTTATGTCGTCTTAGATTCATGTAATTTCATCACTGTAGATGTGACTGTGTTTCCAGCAATGCTCGCAACACAACTTCACTAATATAACAACATCATGGGGGTATTCCATCAAAGTGGCTAAACGCTTATCCGTGCTTACTTTTCTGGCTTATTTAAGTGAAAGATCCGTTCTATGACTGGTTAATTGCTGCTCAGTTGCCATGGTAACTTATGCTTCAGGGGGCTGTACTACGAAGCGAGTTCAGGATATTGTTCCAATATCCAGGTGACAAATGCAGTCAGGCTAAGTGGTCACACAAAGCTGGTTATCAACTCGATACACACTGTCTGCACTGACTCTGAGGACACACACACACACTGACTGAGGACACACTGGTGGAAACCTTTGACATCACTACTCAATAAAAACACATGGACCTATTTTCAGGAACCTGACTGAGAGCATTTGGTGTTTTGGTGACAGGACGAGTCGCAGCCTCTGCAAACAGAGAGATTGAGACGTACTGGGTGAGTTAGAGTCTGAGATCCACTGAACCAACCAGACACCACACCACACAACAGTGTAGAGCAGGGGTGCCCAATACGTCGATCGCGATCGTATCGTATCTGACTGACATTGAGGTACCTGAGCGGCATTTTCGGACGGTTCACAAAAACTACGACACTGACTTCCCTCCGAAAAGCGAGCTGAGAAAGGTGAAGGCATTCAGTGGTTATTTCAGTACGGGGCGGGGGGGCGTGGCGGCGGTGGATACCAACATTATTTGGTCGGTAGATCTTGTGGAGCTGGTCATTTCAAGAGTAGCTCACAAGCCTATAAAGTGTGGGCACCCCTGGTGTAGAGTCACTTTGGTGAGTGTTCAAGTCCCAGAGAGAGAGGGGTGGGGGGGTGGTCACAAGGTAAATGTGTAAACTATCTGTCCCCCAAATAAATATTTATTTCACAGGGTGAAGCTATTTAAAGTATGTGAGGTTCTCCTCCGCCAACACTCCCAGTACATCAGTATCAGGTACTGGGAGCACTTTACGGGTCAGGCTGGTTCTGTTGGGCTCCAGCAGCTGACAGAGGTTCATCCTCTGAGGAGAATCTAGATCTTTCAGAAGCTCATCAGAGGAGCTCAAAGGATCTTGTGGGTCTCTGAAGACCCTGGTCCTCCTCAGAGACTCAGTCCACACCAGCTCCACGGATCCTCTAAGAACATGATGTCATGGTCCAAAGGAAGGGATCGGTCAGTGGGCGGAGCTTTAGACTGTTTGATCTCTTATCTCCAACTTCACCTGGAGCAGGTCAGCTGCTCAGCTAACCTTCTAGTTCACCTGTTACCATGGCGATTTACCCCAATAACAACTTAACAGGCTTCATCGGACTCATGTTATCTGATAACCACAAATCCTGCTTTGTAGTCCGGCCCCTAGTAGTCATGCATCACAACAACATCACTAATGATAACAACATTAATAAAAAAAACAATAAACCAGTGTAAACTGGGTAAAAGTAGATAGATGTGCAGAAAGTGTAAAGGTGTTTTGTTCTCGTCCCTGCAGGATGTTGGATGACTTCGGGCATGAGATGGACCACACTCATTCCAGACTTGACAACGTCATGAAGAAACTGGCCAAAGTGTCTCACATGACCAGTGGTAATCTGCCCAGCAACACATGACCTCACGTCTCTGTTTCTATTGGAGCAGCAACAATAGAAAATAACTGAAGTACCAAAGTTTCATTAGAAATCGGATTAATTATCTGTGTTTCAAATCTTATCAGTATTGATCAGGTATCAAAAACACGAGTTAAAATCAATAACTCATCTTCAATATGCCAAGTTTCTAGTTAACTATAGCTACTTGTTTTTTTAAACTAGGATTTTAGTTATCTAGTTATGTAGAGGTATCTCTACAGATCTATATCGGTGGTTGTATGTAGTTATTGATATTTAGTTTAGTTATAGTTGTGATTAGTTATAATTAGTTATGTTACAATTATAGTTATTGTATTAAAGTTATAGTTTAAGGTCATAGTTAAAATTGGTTGTAAATAAAATACTTTCAGTTATTTCTAGTTTGAGATAATCATGTTATAGTTAATTAAAGAAATTGTTATTTATATATATTAGTTATTAGTTATCGTTAGTTATGATTATACATTATAGTTAGTTATAGATTCAATTAATGACAAATTTGTATAGTTAATGCTAACTCTAGTTATAATTAGCTATAAATATTAGTTATAGCTAGGTATGGTTAGTTATTGTTAGTCATAATGACACGTTTATAAGTCACTGTAGGAAATTATAGTTAGATATAAAAATAACTAGTCATAGTTGTAATATGTGATAGTTATAGTAAATTATATGTTACTCTAGGAAGTTATTGTTAGATATAAATATAACTGCTTTCAGACATGCACCTCCTCCAGAATATCTCTGCACTTTCTCGTGCATGAATGCAAATGTGTGAGTGCGAGCCTGGAGTTTCTGAGGACTTCCTCCTGAGCTCCTGTATAAAGTCTAGATCCAGGATCAGTGTGAACACAGCAGAGGATCCTCACTGATTCACTGAGGGGGGGGGGGGGGGGGGCTTCTAACACGGGACACAAACATGAAGAAACTAAAACAAACCTCTCTGGTGAAGAAGTGCTGACACACACGATGAAGAAGACAGACGAAGATGTGAAGAGAGTTTGTGGTGATCAGAGCTGAAGGTGTCAGGTGATGTAAACATGATCACGTGACCTCTGCAGCAGAGGTGACACGTCACTTCCTGTCTCTGTCTGCTGCACCCGGCTGCCCCCCCTCTCACCTGAACCAGGAGGAGGATCTGATGCTGTGTTGTTCAGCTGTGAAACACAAACTCTGGAGAAGCTCTGGAGACGACTCTCTGGAGTTCACCTGGAGCTCATGTCTGAAAACAGCTTATTACTAGCTGTAGTTGTAATACGTTGTAGTTAGTTCTATGTATTTTTAATTAGATAGTAATTAAGTCTTTGTGTCTTTACAGATCGTCGTCAGTGGTGTGCTATCGGAGTGTTGCTCGCCATCCTCTTTGTCGTCCTCCTCCTCTTCTTCATCCTCTGATTTCAGTTCCAAATTCATCTAAGTCCTGTTTCTACTGGATTCTACACGGGTCTCTACTGGACTAGGGTTGGGTACCATTTACATTCGAGCCAGTACTGGTCCCTGTACCTGGAAGTCTGTACTGATACCCATTGGTACTTCTTTCGGTACTTTACTCTCACTGTATAACTTTTCTTGCAAAGAGAATTTCGCGTTGCCTCCGCCTCGCGACATAATTCCACTACAAACGCTTATAGAGAAAATGTTTGTCCTGGGTTCCAATTCACCACTATAAGCAATTGATTACTATAAAAGTTGTGTAGCTTCTGTATGATGGACCCAGAACCTGAGGGAAAGGTAACGGCACACACACACACACACACACACACACACACACACACACACACACACACACACACACACACACACACACTGACTCCGCTGCTCACTTCTCTCTCTCTCTCTCTCAGCTGACGTCCCTGACTCGCTACACTTTAAACGTTGATTTGTTTGTCGCCACAATATCAACACTGATTATCACATAATGATCAATACTTTTCTTAATGAGTCAAAACTTTCTTCCTCTCTCGTGCTGACACACACAACACAGTGTATAAACTCCGTCTGGGTAAAAACAACAGACTTTGTAAACTTAGTAAATGTATGTAGATCCGAAGGAGATGGTGTCGCTCTGTTCGGTCGGATGTGGTTGGTGCAGAGCTCCGTGTGAATGAGACACGGAGACGAGCAGTAAATTACTGACAGTGCCGCTAAGAACTGCACCATTGACTCACCATAGTTCTGAGCTTGGCTTTTTTCAGGGGTGAGTCACATGGTCTCTCTCTTTATTTAACCTATACTCTCTTTCACTCTCACTCATGTACACACTCTCTCACCCAGATGCGCTCAGAGGTACCGAAATTTGGCACCAATCGATTAACGTGAATCCGGAGCGGGTAGTACTGACGTAATTCTGTCAGTTAAAGTACAGAGATCCGTACCCAACCCTACTCTATACTGGTCTCTACTGGTCTCCACTAGTTTGAACTGGACTCTACTGGTCTCTACTGGTCTCCACTACTTTGAACTGGACTCTACTGGACTCTTCTGAATTCTTTAATGCCAGTTTGTTGAGTTTGAAATTGTTAGTCTGAAAACAAAGTGTTAACACTAAAACTGTCTGTTGTTGTTTACAGTTTGATTTTGTTGATTTTAAGTGACTGAAACATTTTATTTGTATCGCAACGGTTTATTTCATTTGACTTTATTTAATTTAATTTAATTTTTCCTGTAACGTATTGATCAACACACTCCAGTTTATTGACTTTTCTACTGTTAAACTACTTGTAAATGAAACCATGCACTTCTTGCAGCTCCTTCACAATAAAAGCCCTCAGGGAATCATTGGAAGGCTTTTATTGTGAATGAGTCCTTAAGGTTTGAATAAAATGCTGAAATGAGGTGAACAGGTGCATTGGAACAAGAACATTGTTCCACACAAAGTTCAAATTACACAGTGGCTTTGGGGGAGCCCTATTTTCTGGTGAAGTCCAGTACTTGACATGTCACATGGTAACAGTGAAAATAATCCTACTGTTATTACTAGAGGCAGTTAATACCGTCAATAACATTTCAAACAGGCTCAATAACAACGTAAGATTTAAGGAATTCATTTAATTGCCTAATCAGAGCAAACAAAAACCAAATCATTAAAGTAGGAGGACACAGGTTACAGCTTTGTGCTTCTCATACACACTCCTTCAGGAACAATACATCACCTGAACAAAAACTGCTGAGCATTATTTAGCAAACTTGTTTTGAACTACTACAAAATAAAATCTCTGTCTGTCCCTCTGTGTTGTTGACTGTCCCTTAACACTCCTGACATTTCACTTCTGTCTGTGGATTCCAACAAAAAAACAGAAAAGGTCCAAAAGAAGAGTGAAGAGCCACGTTTTCCAGTTTTCCACTCAGTCCATTGCTTCCTTGACCAATTGAAGGTTAATGATGCACCAAGTTCAGATCCAGGTTCAGACCCAGGTTCACTGCTGCAGGTTCAGACCCGGGTTCACTGCTGCAGGTTCAGAGGCAGGTTCAGACCCGGGTTCACTGCTGCAGGTTCAGATCCAGGTTCAGACCCAGGTTCACTGCTGCAGGTTCAGACCCGGGTTCACTGCTGCAGGTTCAGAGGCAGGTTCAGACCCAGGTTCACTGCTGCAGGTTCAGAGGCAGGTTCAGACGCAGGTTCAGACCCAGGTTCACTGCTGCAGGTTCAGACCCAGGTTCACTGCTGCAGGTTCAGACCCAGGTTCACTGCTGCAGGTTCAGACCCAGGTTCACTGCTGCAGGTTCAGACCCAGGTTCACTGCTGCAGGTTCAGAGGCAGGTTCAGACGCAGGTTCAGACCCAGGTTCACTGCTGCAGGTTCAGACCCGGGTTCACTGCTGCAGGTTCAGGGGCAGGTTCAGACGCAGGTTCAGACCCAGGTTCACTGCTGCAGGTTCACTGCTGCAGGTTCAGACCCAGGTTCACTGCTGCAGGTTCAGAGGCAGGTTCAGACGCAGGTTCAGACCCAGGTTCACTGCTGCAGGTTCAGAGGCAGGTTCAGACCCAGGTTCACTGCTGCAGGTTCAGACCCAGGTTCACTGCTGCAGGTTCAGAGGCAGGTTCACTGCTGCAGGTTCAGACCCAGGTTCACTGCTGCAGGTTCAGAGGCAGGTCAGACCCAGGTTCACTGCTGCAGGTTCAGACCCGGGTTCACTGCTGCAGGTTCAGACGCAGGTTCAGACCCAGGTTCACTGCTGCAGGTTCAGACCTTGGTTCAGAGGCCGGTTCAGACGCAGGTTCACTGCTGCAGGTTCAGAGGCAGGTTCAGACCCAGGTTCACTGCTGCAGGTTCAGACCTTGGTTCAGACCCAGGTTCACTGCTGCAGGTTCAGAGGCAGGTTCAGACCCAGGTTCACTGCTGCAGGTTCAGACGCAGGTTCAGAGGCAGGTTCAGACGCAGGTTCAGACCCAGGTTCACTGCTGCAGGTTCAGACGCAGGTTCAGAGGCAGGTTCAGACGCAGGTTCAGACGCAGGTTCACTGCTGCAGGTTCAGAGGCAGGTTCAGAGGCAGGTTCAGACGCAGGTTCAGACCCAGGTTCACTGCTGCAGGTTCAGACCTTGGTTCAGAGGCAGGTTCAGGCCCAGGTTCAGAACCTGGTTCACTGCTGCAGGTTCAGAGGCAGGTTCAGACGCAGGTTCAGAACCTGGTTCACTGCTGCAGGTTCAGAGGCAGGTTCAGACGCAGGTTCAGAACCTGGTTCGCTGCTGCAGGTTCAGACCCAGGTTCAGACCTTGGTTCAGAGGCAGGTTCAGGCCCAGGTTCAGAACCTGGTTCGCTGCTGTTTTGTTGAGACATTTTTTGGCGCTTTTAAGCGTCTCAGAAGGTTTTCAGAGGAGCTTGTGTTAGTTATTCGAAGCCTGGTTCCACATCATCAAGTGGCAGGAAAGTTAGCTTCCTGTTTCCTATGTGAATAAAAGTCATCAAACAATGACTCCTCATAAACAATCTCATTTTTATTCTGTTTAAAGTTAAAGTTGCTGACTTTAATAATCAGCAGTTTCTGTCTCATTTGAAATGATGGTGATGATGAAGATGTCGGAATATCAGAAGATTTTATTGTATTTAAAGTTAAACTGTGATTGATCTGTAAGTCGCTTTGGATAAAAGAGTCAGCTAAATGAAATGTAATGATCAGTGATCAGTTTGTCATTGATTTTTAGAATCACAGTTTAAAAACTGTAAAGTTCTAATAACCTGCTATTAAAGAACAGGAAGCACAACTGACGTCTTTAATCAACATTAACTTTAATTAGCATAAAATATAGCTAATTAACATGTAATAACATCAAATAATGTAACAACACGTAACGTTAATTAATATAAACAATGAATTGAAAATCACTTTGATAAGTTTTTAAACTGAAGCTGAACTTTATTTTTTCTCTTTGAACTTAGTTATATTTTTTGTTCAGATCTTTTGTTCTGAGAATCGTAATCAAAACAAACTGAACGGCATCATCAGGTTCGGTGTTCTGATTGGACCAGGTGCCACAGGTGTGCTTTGGTAAAGAAGCTGAGTTCAGGTGCCGTAGTTCAGTTGTAGTAATGTAGGTGGCGCTGCCATCGTCTCCAAATTGTCCTCATGTGTTGGACGACCCGAACAGTTGCAGACAGGTTCATGGTGAACAGGTGGGTCACCTGATCCAGACTGAGACACGCCACCTTCTCCACGTTCACCTCCAGGATCTCGTCTTTGACCGAAAGGAGGCCTCCATGTCACCCACGTAAACACCTGCAGAACACGTTAATACACAGGTAATAATGTTTTCTGGATATTTTCTGCAGATGAAAATTTGTCTAAAAGACTAACTCTGGTACATTAAGAACCATTGTGCTCATATTAATTAATGTACACCATCCCTAAAAATTAAAAATAAATACCTACACTGTCAATACAGTGTTATTAAACTGTTGTTTCATTGTTGTAGTATTTTAAGTACCCGAGTCACGGCATCCTCATCTTTGGCTGATGATGAATCCGTATGTCGGTTCCTTGGTCGATTCAGTTCAAACAGAAACGTTCTCAGAACTCGACCGACAGAACGTAAAGAACATGGACGATCGACGTCCTCGATGCTCAAACATTGCTGCAGGAACCTGAGAGTGAAACTGAAGTTGTGATTGGCTGTCGCTTTGGGGCCTGGACCAGGAAGTAACATCACTTGTGTCCCCTGCTCATCATGTGACATGCAGGTAAATTCAGTTTCACTCATCTACATTTGATTGGTCAGTAGTTGAACTGTTGAAGTAAACTTGCTGCGATGGTTGCGATGGTGGTCTTCTGTAACTACCATAGTGATAGCAACTTTTCTGGCTTCATGGTTATGGCCTCTGAAGAATTGATCTTTAAACAGGTGAGTTATGTGTCGGCAGATGGTCTGTAGTCACGATCTCTCTTCTTCTGCTCGGAGACAACACTCTGAACTGACAACACCTTCCTTAACTGGAAGAAGGGCGACCCCTGCTGGACAGACATGAAACATGAAGTTCAAAGAACAAGAAGTAGAACATGGAATCCTGATAATTGAGGATTTTCTCACCACACTCAGTGACTGAGATGACGGACATTTCTTCAGCAAACTGGAGGGGGCGGGGTCTAATGCTGAGGGGCGGGACCTGATGCTGTGTCGATCCAGGCTGCTAGTTCGAGTCCTGCTGAGTCTGACGCTGGAGAGAAGACGACGCAGAGAAAGCCGAGAAGGTTCTTCTCTGCTGCTGAATCTGAAAGTCACAGATGTTAATAACTACGTCTCCGCCAACACTAACACACCTGATCACACACGTCACATGACCGTTCACGTACACTGGTCATGTGATGTAAACAGGAAGTAGATTGTAGAACAGTGATGGTGAAAAGTAAGAGCAGGGATTTCTTTTCTTGGAGAGATGACGAGGTGGAACTGTTACTGACAGGAAGTGTTAGCGACGCCTTGTACTCACCGCTTGTAGTCGAGTCATGTGACTGATAAGAACCGATCAAGAAGAGAATATGTTCACCAGCAATTCCTATTTTAATTTTAGGTAATTTTAACCGAGGCAAACTGGAACTATCTCTACCTGGATTTGAACAATATGTAACATGCGGTACACAGGGCAACAACATTTCAGATAAATGCTATGGAAACATCAAAAATGCATACACTGCAAAACCGAAGCTCCCTCTGTCCCATTCTGACCATAATACTGTTCAGCTAATTCCAACCTACAGGAGTGTTCTTAAAAGGAGTGAGGCACAAACCAAGATGGTGACTGTATGGGATAGAGACAGTATAGAGACGCTCAAAGGATCCTTCGTCTGCACAGACTGGGACACATTTCTTAACCTGGACATTGATGTGGCACTGGTTACCAAAAAGGACATAGTGTACCTCAACAATAAGCCTTACATGACTAAGAGAGTTAAGGACTGTATCGACAGGAAAAAGATAGATTTTAAATATAATGAAGGAGCAGGTGAGAAAGTAGTTTTAAAGGAACCCAACCAGCTGCTGAGGACATCATAAGGACATTACAGAGCAGAATTTCATGTCTATGAACTCTATGAAGGCAATTACTAACATGAACACAACTGAAAAGCGCCTCGTCACTGTTGATGATCTGGAAAAAGCTCACAAACACAATCATTTTTTTCTTAGGTTTGAACAACATGATTTTCATCATGTATGTAACAACATATTGGAAGGCTAACCCACCCGGCCGGTACCAGTCCAGCCTCCAAACCATAGACTGTATACCACCCCGCTCCCCCGAGCCCCATTTCCCAGCAGCCAATGGATACACACACTGTCCCTGCCCTCTGGAAACAATCAATCAAAGTTCCAATAACTAAGAAACTGTGTCCAACTGATAACAATGACTTTAGACCTCTGACTTCAATTGTTATGACTTCAAGCACTTGGAACACCCCACACAGATTTTATTAGTTCGTACTTTAGTTCAGCTTTAATACAGCCTCATCTGCTCATTTCAAAAGACAATCATTTTTTAACCAATCGACGTCAACATTTCAGTCCACAACATCCTCTCAGATCCCACATGCATCAGCACAGGTGCCCCACAGGGTTGTGTTAGCTGGCAGCACTTGATTGTTGTTTTTAATGTAATTGTGTGATTGTTATTCTTACTGTTACTGTGCAGGCATTTATCTGTGCAGCACTGAGTCCAAGATATTTTCCCCTACAGGGACAATAAAGTATATCGTATCGTGTCTGTGTCATCGTTTACAAAAGTCTCAGTTACTGTTCGTCCAGACTAAAACACAAACCCAGAGTTTTCAAACTAAAACGAGACCAGTTTACACAAGTCTCTGATTTAGAGTCTGGAAAACTCCTTCAGGTGTAACCATAGCAACAGTGATGAGTTTCAGTGTAGTAAATATCTGTGAAGGTTCTCAGTCATCAGGTCGCTAACTTCAGGAGTTGTAGATGTGAACAATTCCTGAATAAACACTGAAAACTACAGGATTGTGATGGGATTTGATCCTTCCTACTTCCTGTTCCCTGACCAATCACTGCGTGCTCAGCTCCCTGACGTCCTGGGCTGACATCAGTCTGACTGGTTCTGAATTCGTTATAAGGTCTCAGCTTTGAACGTGACCTCAATGATGCTACACTGTGGTTTCCATGGTGACAGGTTGATATGTGAGGTGTTAGGGGCGTTGTACAGACTCACTGTTCAGGAAGTGAAGTGTAGAGCTTTGTTCTTATTGGCTGGTTGACCTGTCCATCACTGCTGCTCTCTGGGATGGGTGGAGCTGGTCTCTCAGCTGTGATCAAATCAGAAGATGAGATTTTAGTGTGTGTTTATCTCAACAATAGTAAATTGATTAAATGATAGATATATAATATATATATTATTGATCTATTGGGATAGTACAGTGCTATGAACTCTTTGATATATGATTATATATAAAGATAATATATAATCTGAATATATGTAAACTTTTTTCTGTAAACGGATTATATTTAAATGTATTACATATAAACTGATTCTTTTTAAACTGATTATATTTAAACTAACTAAATGTCAACAGATTTTTTATATAAACTGAATATATATAAACTGATATTATGTAAACTTATTATATATAAATTGATTATATGTAAGCTGATTATATCAGACCAGTTTTATATAAGTTGAGTATATACACTGTATTATGATATAATGTAAATACTCTGACCTGTTGCGTCTGAGCTTGTCCCTGAAGAAGAGGAGGAAGAAGAGTTCTTCATCCTTCGAATCCCTCCTCCCTCCTCCACCTCCACACAGGGACTCTGGTCTCTCAGCTCTGCCACAGATTGGAGCTCTTTGTTGGGCTCGACTCCCTCTGGTCTCCCCTGAGTATCCTGGTCGTGGTTCAGATCCTGTTCATCCTCTGAACCGTTGAGCCTGACACTCTGTGACGTCATCACTGATATCACAAGAGGAGGAGAGGACGGGGAGGGACATATGAAGGCAGGCGTGGTCAGTTGGTCAGGAGCATAAGGGTTGATTGGCAGGTCTGTGGTGGGTGTGCCCTCATTGGTTCTACTCCTCATCTGAATGTTGGAGACACGCTCAGCCCCGCCCCCTCCCGAGGGGGATTTGTTCTGAGGTGTGACAGGGCCAATGTAGGTCTCTCTGATTGGCTCAGTCCTCAGGTTCACATGGGGCCGACACAGGCTCCGCCCCCTGTCATCAGGTACAGGTGGCCCCGTCTGACCACTGAGGTACAGGTTCAGGTTCAGTCTGGAGACCAAGACACCCGTCCCCTGCTGCCCCGCCCATCTTCTCTGCTGCTGTCTTTCCTGGTAACGAGACTCCACCTCTATCGCCGTCTCATCTTCGAATCTCAGACGACGAGTCGAAGACGCTGGGCGTCGCCTCGTTGACCCCACAGCTGATTTACTGCTGGACAAGTCACTCTGGTGTCCTGAATGAGAAGCCACGCCTTCCAACCTCACCTGGATGACAGGACAGTTCCTGACCCCCGACCTGCGGACGGAGATCAGTCGTCTGACGTCAGTTAAAACATTTTTAATCTGAAGCTTTTATAACAAATGTAAACAGATGTGTTTTTATATATTTTTATTTAAACATGAGGAAACATGATGAAACACAACGTAACACGATGTGTGTTACTCACCGTGTGTGTGTGAATGTGTGTGTGTGTTTGTCACAGTGTGTGTGTATGTGGGGCCGTGCTAGGTGGCAGCAGTGGTGGGAAGTAACGAAGTACAAATACTTCGTTACTGTACTTAAGTATATTTTTCACATATCTGTACTTTACTTGAGTATTTATTTTCCTGACGACTTTTTACTTTTACTCGATACATTTGAACACAAATTTCTGTACTTTCTACTTCTTATATTCTCAAAACTGGCTCGTTCCTTGAGCAGGAGGTTGGAGCAACGCGCACCTCTCGCTCACTCGCTGCCTCGAGAGATGCGCAGGCCCGGCGGCGTGTTGGCCGTCGGGGGGTCAGCGCGAGACCCTACGCGTCCGGAGGTCAGTCGGGCTGTGCCGGTGATGATCCCTCCGCAGGTTCACCTTCAGAAACTTTGTGAAGAGTTTAACTTCCTCTAGATAGTCAGGTTTGATCGTCTTCTCGGCGTCCGCCAGGTTATACTGTAGTGTTCAGGTTAGGGTTAGGGGTTAGGGTGGTCTATTAGTGTTCTGAGGCAGACACAAGAGGCACTTGTTTATTCTGTTGTGTTGGTTCTTTGTTGTCCCCAGAAGTTCAGATGCACTAGTCCATTACTATTTGAACCTCAGCATCTGGGGTTCAAAATTTAGGGTTAGGGTTAAACGGTTAAACGGTTAAAAGGGATAAACGGTTTCATGATGAGTCTGGCCTGAGAAGTACGATAGGGTTGTTATAGAGTATATGTATATTTTTGTTATAATTTTTCAGTCAGTTGAAATAAATCCTGAAGAGAAGAATTTTGGGTTGTTTTGTGTCTGTATAGACTGTAAAGCACTTTGCATTTTTAATTTTGGTACTTGTACTATTACTTTTGATACTTGAGTACATTTCAACTTTTGTTCTTTTATTCTTCAATCATGTCACACTGGACAAAACTTTACCTTCATTTCATCAGTATGTTAACTACCCACAAGAGACAGGAAAACACTTGACCTTCTGTATACAATGCCACTGCCCTCTTGTATGTCCCTCTTGTCCAGCGGCAGCCTGCATCCACAGGGTCTGTGAGGAGGTGGACTCAGGAGGCCACTGAGGCCACTGACTGGTATGTGCTCTGTGAGCCACAAGAGGAAGACATCAACAGCATGACTGCATCACAGAATACATTAAATTCCTAGAACAAACCACCTTGAAGACCTGGACTGTACGCTGCTATCCTAACTACAAGCCATGGATCACCACTGAGCTGAAAGTTCTTCTCAACATAAGAAGATAAATTTGTTCTTCAACAGGTGTTCTGGGAAAGGATGTTGTCACAGGGGAGGATTACAAGTAACTGGGCGTCCACATCGACAATGGACTGAAGTGGAAAACCAACACCGATGCTGTGTACAAGAGAGGGATGAGCAGACTCTATTTCCTGAGGGAGCTGAGATCTTACAACGTGTGCAGCAAGATGTTGGCAATCTTCTGTCAGCCTGTTGTAGCCAGTGCACTGTACTTTGCTGTGGTCTGCTGGGGAGCATCATCGGAGCCAGTGAAATCAACAGACTTCACAAGCTGATTAAGAAGGCTGGCTCCGTCAGTGGCTGCAAACCGGACTCTTTTGAAGAGGTGGTGGAAAGGAGGGCTTTGAACAGACTGTTATCCATCATGGACAACCACGAGCACCCTCTCCACCACCTAGTGGACAGACAGTTTATGTCCAAACCAAAACTCTTGGATTACTTAGAATTTATTTTATTTTTTGCACATATCATATTATATTAATTTTTACTGCACATTTGAGAGTCATATTTATTTATTTTAGTCATGTTTCAAACAAATACTGCAATATTGCACGCTTGTCTCTTTTGTCGTCTCTTGTATTTAGCCTTTTGTTCTTTGCTCTTTGTGAAATGTCCTTGACCTGCTGCTGTGATACAATAACTTCCCAAATTGGGATCAATAAAGTACATCTATCTATCTATTACTCACAGTGTGTGTGTGCGTGTGTTACTCACAGTGTGTGTGTGTTACTCACAGTGTGTGTGTGTCGGGGGTCAGCAGGTTGTGGTCTCCTCTCAGAGGAACACAGCGACGCTTCATACAAGCTCCTTCCTCACAATACTGCTGCCACGGCAACCGAGCTGACACAGTGTCTGATCACACACACACACACACACACACACACACACACACACACACACACACACACATCTCATGGTGGGGGAGGGAAGAGAGTCAGGGCAGCTCTGATTGGCTGCTGTGACAGAGGAAGGAGGATTAAACAGAGCAGCTTGTCAACATTAATCTGACAAGTGTTTACCTCAGCATATGTGTGTGTGTGTGAGCCACACAACACACACACACACACACACACACACACACACACAGAGTAACACACACATTTAACCATATTAACTGGATAAAACCTCTAGAACCAGACTCAACCTCTGACTCGACCAGTTGGTGAACATTCCCAACATAAAGTCCCAACATTGAATTCACTCAGAAGGTTGAGAAGAACAGAGAAGAACAGACCAGCAACAGACAGTGAAAAACCAAGTTATTAATATTAGACATCATCATCAATGATCTGAGCTTTAAGTTTGACAATCAGTTTCTTTAATCTCTATATTTCCTGTTCTGTTAGAACATCTTCTCCATCAACATCACATTTTTTAGTCAGAGGCCTCACTGACTCAACGAAAGAGTTCAGGTCTGAGAAATGATCTTCTACATTCACTCGTCTGGATCCTTTCGTTTTCTGTAGGAACGTTTCAATGTCTGCAGCAGAGTATTGTCTCTTCTGGAAGTTTTCTTTTCTGAGACATTTTTAACAGATCTGATCAGATTTTCACTTTCAGGCTCATTAATCACTTCATCCTCTTTGTTTTCTGGCTATTTGTCTGTTTCTGGTGTTACCTAACCCTAACCCCACCTCCATGTCTAAAAGGCCACTGGAGGTGCCACGCCAAGGTTTGTGATGTGGACATTTCTGTAATGCCTGATATTGTTGCTGCTTGCTGTTTAATGCACAATGTTTAGAGGACAACCATTTTGGCTAAGTGGAACACTGCTGCAGCAACTGACCTCCTGCAAGAGCATGGTACAGAGACCCCCCAGACATGTTGCTCACAACGCATAAGAGAAGCAATTATGAGCCTTCTTTAAAAACACCTGATTTAAACTGAACCTCTTCTGTGGTAACTGTTTGCTGTAGTTGGTTGTTTTTCAATTGAATAGTGTTCAAGCTCTGTGCTTCGGGTCTATTACCTTGACAATCACAAGTGTTGTGTAAATCAGGTAACGTGTGATGAATCAATAATGAACATGAGTCATGTGATCCCATTGTGAAAAGATTCCTAACATTCTACTGACATGTTGACATTCACCTATTTTTGATGTTTTATTTTGCTTGACAATGTTTCTTGGGCTTTATGATTTCATATTGATTTCTTGTGCTTTATAAATAAATTACCTTGCTTTGTCGTTGATTGTTCCATCTTTTAACAAATACCTATCCCAATTTCAATACCTCGTGTCTGGGGTTTTGAAAAAAGAGCAGACCCACAACCAGGATGATGTGTTGTTCTCAAAGAGTGGTAGAAGAGGAAGGTTGTTTTGTGAACAGACTCGTGTTCAGCATTAATGTTGTTAAAGTCATTTTCATCTAACAGTAAGATTGAGATCATAAGATATGTGAGACTCAGATTTCAAAATATGAATATTTTTGACAACGTTTATGTGGATACCAGCACACAGAGGAATAAAGAGCAATGAAGGTGGATTTATTATCTAAGAACTGAATCATGAAGAAGTCATGGACATTTCACTCAGTAAATATGAAGCAAAAACAATAAGGAAACATGATCAAAGAATAGCAGCTGGATGCAGCTCACACAGGAAACAGCTTTATACAACAGGAAGTGAGGAAACAACAAGGAGCAGAACATGGTGCCTATAGGCCGAGGACACACAAGACTCAACAATACACTTAATACACACACATCCTCCAGGATGGTCACTGACAGGCAGAGGAGTCAGTGGAGCCTGTGATGCTTCACTGTGATAAGCATGTTAGAGAAGGAGAAAAGATAAAGAGGGGAACTACAAACATGGAGAACTTTTATCATTGGAACTAATTTATTATAGATTATTATATTTATTTATCTGAGGGAGAAAAAATAATTTAATATGACCCAGATAACTCTGACTCCAAAACAGTAGGTGGCAGTAATGCTCCTTAACGTCGGCTGCCACCCGCCAAAGAGCCGTACAAAGAAGAAGAAGAAGAAGAAGAAGAAGAAGAAGAAGAACCGCATGTGCGGGTTTGTTGTGGTCTGAGACAGCATGGCGGCTCCTCTGGAGGTGGTAGTGACCAGTGACTCCGGCTCTCAGCTGTGGAACAGCACCGTGTTCGACCTGTACAGCGGCTCCAGCCTGCTCTCATACCGGGGAGGGAACAGCTCGGCCCGGACTCTGTCGCTGCTCCGCGGCGAGTTCCTGCTCTGCGCCCAGCTCGGGAAGAACTTCATCAACGTCTGGGAGATCCAGAGGAAGGTACGAGCCACCCGGACTCACCCGGACTCATCCGGACTCACCCCGACTCACTTAGACTCACCCCGACTCACCCAGACTCACTCAGACTCACCCGGACTCACTCAGACTCACCCAGACTCACTCAGACTCACCCGGACTCACTCAGACTCACCCAGACTCACTCAGACTCACCCGGACTCACTCAGACTCACCCCGACTCACTCAGACTCACCCAGACTCAACCAGACTCACTCAGACTCACCCGGACTCACCCAGACTCACCCAGACTCACCCGGACTCACTCGGACTCACCCGGACTCACCCAGACTCACTCAGACTCACCCAGACTCACTCAGACTCACCCGGACTCACTCAGACTCACCCCGACTCACCCGGACTCACCCGGACTCACCCGGACTCACCCAGACTCACCCGGACTCACTCAGACTCACCCGGACTCACCCAGACTCACCCAGACTCACCCGGACTCACTCAGACTCACCCGGACTCACCCAGACTCACCCAGACTCACCCGGACTCACTCAGACTCACCCGGACTCACTCGGTCCTCTGCTGGGACGCTCAGACCAAACCCTGTTCATAAAAACGTCATTTAAAAAACCTAAAAACAGACTCCTGTGAAAAATACAATGAAACATCAGCTGTTGAAGAAAAACCTGCTGAACCTCAGTGAAGCTCATTTTAAAGTGATGTGAATAACTTTATTTTGAAAAGCTCCTGCTTCAGATGGAGGTTGTGCTAAAATAGAATAAATCAAAGTTAGAGGTCACGTGATAAACACTGTGTGTGTGTGTGTGTGTGTGTGTGTGTGTGTGTGTGTGTGTGTGTGTGTGTGTGTGTGTGTGTGTGTGTGTGTTGCAGGATCAGCTGCAGCAGAAGATTGTCTGTCCAGGTGTGGTCACCTGTGTGACGGCTTCACCTGATGGACTCTTCCTCGCTGCTGGAGTCGCGGAGGCCATTTACCTGTGGGAGGTGTCTTCTTCATGCTTTTCTTTTTTTGGAATTTAAAATTTGACAGCCTCTGGTTTCTATGGTAACCCGTCTGTGTCCTGCTGATTCAAACTCACTCTCTCTGATTGGTTCAGGTGTGCACAGGTAAACTGCTGTCGGTCCTCAGTCGTCACTATCAGGATGTCACCTGTCTGAAGTTCACTGACGATAGCAGCCATTTTATTTCTGGAGGAAAAGACAACCTGGCTCTGGTGTGGAGTCTGTGCAGGTAACTCACCTTAACTCACCCGATTTCACACCTGAGCGAACTGAGCTGGCCCAATCACATCTTTCTCTGTGATATCTCAAGTTTAACTGACTTGGTTTTATAATGTGAAGCATTCCCTTCATTTTTTAAAAACAGTGTATTATGTATTTCCTTTGAAGTTTGAGAACAAACAATCTTATAGGCCAGGAGGGAGACCTGGCGCCCCTAAACCAACCAAATAACCTGTCACAAAATGCATTACCGCATTCATGTGAGCAATCACTCGATAGCAGAGGGACTTTTAGTGTTTTGTATATTGTTTATTGTCACCATGGTTCAGGTGACTGTTATAAATTTGAACTAAACTGAAGGAAGTTTAGATTGATTATTTGATATTTTCATGTTGACACTTTAAAGAAATGTTCCATGTTTTTAACTCTGACTGTTAATATTATGTAAACACTCCCGGAATCTTATGTGTCTTCTGAAGCAGGTTTTAATCTGAAAACTGTTTTTTATTTCAGTGTGATACAGCTGGATTTAAACCACACCCCAGATCCTCGTCATGTCCTGTCTCGTCACTCTCTACCAATCACAGACCTGCACTGCGGCCTGATGGGCCCTCAGGCCAGAGTCGCCACTGCCTCCTTAGACCAGACTGTCAAGGTAAGACTGTAACACCTGCACTGGTATGACAGATGCTCTGTTTAACCTGGATAGTAGAAGTTCTATAGTACTAGTTCTATAGCACCAAACTACAACACACATCATGTCAAGGTTTTTTGTTTAGTCAGAATTATACAGAAACCCAACTGTTTCCACAGCAAGCATTACGGATATAGATGAAACGCACAAAACAGAGAAGTACCACCGGAAATCAATTCCAATGTGAACGGTCCCCAGCCCTACCAGCACATCATTTTGGTGCACCCAAAATGTTTCACTTTAAACCACTGGTATGATGATAATATTACTTATGAGGCTGCATTTAAACATCATGAAAATGACTCGTCAACATGTTCAGTCCAACACGAGACGCTCACACTCAGGACTCAGTGTTAAAATGAGCGACACGCAGACATGATCCGACTCATCGACTCAGAACCAAACACATGACCGGACATTGTTCACCTGAATAATCCCAATAAAACATGAACGTGAACTAGTTAATTTTCATCTGCATGAACTGAACCTGGAACTCGTTCTTTTTAAGTGTGAACTGGCTCAACACTGCTTCTGTTCTGGGAGCGAGACGGAGTTGACACTCTCACACACACACAGACAGTGAAGCAGAGTTCAGTAACATGAACAGTGGCGATAAAAAGTGTGAATACAGAGTTTCCACGACCGACCAGCAGTGCAAAACGATCAGCGCCACTCTTCAGCCTCAGCTGTTTGTCCTCAACTGTTTGTCATGTGTCCCTCAGTTAAAGCTGAGAACATATATATGTGTGAAACATCTGTTTTTGTTTAGTGAGAATGAATTAGCTATTTATCGGCTGTTAATCAATAGTTTAACGGTGGTTTATCTGCTTTTGTTCTGTGGCAGCCATGTTAAATGAAACAACCTGATGATCTGACAGTTGTTTACATGTGTTTTTCTGTTTATGCAGATGTGGGAGCTGTCCTCCGGTGAGCTGCTCCTGTCCATTCTGTTTGATGTGGAGATCATGTCTGTGACCTTTGACCCCTGCGAGTACTTCCTGTTCTGTGGAGGAACTGATGGAAACATTTTCCAGGTGTCTCTGTGCAGCCAGGTGACTCGATTCATAACATTCTCTGTCACACCCTAGAGCTGTTATCATACCTCATAAGATCTAAATAAATTACATCTTAACATTTGTACTGTCATATAACATCATCACATGTTGGTGTGTCTCTTACGTGTTCTGTCATTGGGGATTTTGGTGCCTAGAGGTTAGGGGTTACCAGTGTTTCCCCTAGGGTTACAGCTTTGGGGGGGGCGGGGCGGTGGCTCACCTGTGTGCGTGCGCACGTGTCAGTGTGCGTGCGCACGTGTCAGTGTGTCAGCTCAACAAGATCTACCGGCCAAATAATGTTGGTGTCCGCCACGCCCCCCCGCCCTGTACAAGAATTTACTGGTAGATCGCGATCGACATATTGGGCACGTCGATCGCATAATAACATAAGGGCCTTTTGTTTGTTTAATAAAGGAGCAAGCTATAGACATGTTTTATAGGAAAGGTAACCTTAAATGACTTATGTTGAGATCTGGCTATATTGTTTTAAAAAATTTAAAACTAGCTTGACCTTCCAGGGGGGCCGGGGGGGGGGGCCGTTGGCGGGGCGGCGGGGCACCCCCCTAATATAATGGTGGGGGAAACACTGGGTTACCCAATGTCACGGTGTTTAAAAAACAAACATGTTTTTGGTGTCTTGAATGAAGACCAACTTGAGGGAATTTCTTCAACTTTTGATCAGTTGTCACTTGGACATAAAGATGAAGTGATTACATGTCATTGGTCAAAGGTAGCTGTGACATTTTATGAATCTGGTATAAAAATCCGGGGATGTATGGACACGGAAACTGCACTGGTTGGCGGAGGCATACAACTTCAGGGTGTTAATTCTACCTATAGTTTAAAACAAATTTTCTGCTGAGGGTTGAAGGTCAGAATGAAGTTCAAACTGAAACAGTTGAAAGCTCTAAAACAAGTGTGTAAGTCGACCTTGAGTTTAAATTGTTCGTATAAAAATAATTAAGATCTTAATTTCAGGGGCCCTGACCTGTAGTGTCTTACTAACCGCGATTGAAAAGTGTGACAGTAAACAGTCACGTGAGGACGATAGATTTCAATCAGTAAAATTACATTTTTAGTCTCATATTCCCATATCACAATTTGTCTCATAGGTCATAATAAGGTGCAACATCCTCTGTTCTTGGCTGGTAAGAGACAGAGAGGTTTGACCAGTGGAGAGGAAACTGGTCAGACTGTTTATTACTGGTCTGATCAAACACTGATTAATCAATAGATCAACCGGCTGAGCTGCTGTTTCTGTCTCTGTTGTCAATAAAACTAACCCTGAACTGTTTGAATCTGTTTCAGAGTCTCAGTCGTGACAAATCGTTTCAGTCCGACAACGATGGAAACCAGGTCTTCAAAGGTCACAGGTGAAAACAGGGTTAATAATAATTCACACTGATGTGAGACGAAGGCGTTCATCAACACTGAATCATGAAACACGTTTCATGTGAATGTCATCCTTCATGTTTATGAAAGAACGTTGGAGACAGTGGATCAATAATAGTTGTACTGTTCATTGTGTAATTATAAATAAGGTTTAAAAAAGTGTCTGGTAGGGTGCATTGTATGAATGTGTGTATCTATCTATGTATCTAACCCTAACCCATATATATATATATACTGTATATAAAGCTTAAGTTTTGGATCAGTAATTATTATCTACCAGTGGCAGTATAGGGTATCTGATCAGAACAGTCTCCTCAGGAACTTGGTGACATGTCTCTCCGTGTCGATGGACGGGACACTCCTCGCCTCTGGGTCACATGATGAGACTGTCAGACTCTGGGATGTTCAGAGTAAACAGAGCATCCGCTGCCTTGCCCACAAAGGTAAGCCCCGCCTATTATTATGACATGATGTCATTTGTGTCGCTGCTAACAGAACCGACGTGATCAAACAGCTGGAGCTCAACACTGGTAACACAAGATTAACCTGGGCTAGCTTCAACGTAGTTTAACTCCAGCCCAGGCTAACTCTAACCCGGGTTGGCTTCAACCTGGGTTAACTTGAACCTGGATTGAAAAGCCTTTACTATAGAAGGCCTCCAGCTCCTTCTCAATAAAAGTACAGGACTCAACTTGTGATGACTTTAAAACTCTTGGGCCTAACCCTTAGTCTCAACTCGCCTCTGATTGGTTGATAAAGATTGATCAGTAACTTTCGCTTTGTTTTCTCTTGCGTCACTGGTGAATTGCAGATGAAAAAAAGATCAGTGAAAAGGTTTAAAGTTAGAAGACAATATTTATTAAGATTTTCTTGATGAATGTGAATTTAATGACATTTTTCTTCTCTGCGTTTGCTGCTGGTTTTTAAATGAATCCTCTGACCTCTTGTTTCTCTGGAGGAGATCCTACTTCTTCCTCTCATTCATACCAAGCGATCGTGGCCAACAGCAACATGACGAAGAAATGTCTCACAGTGATCATGACTGACACTTCATAAATAACCAAATCCTGTCCGTGCTGAAGGTTGTCAGACAGTAGTCCCTGCTTTGGCTGGACCGATGGACTGATCCCACGCCTCCGTCAATTTGTCAGACTCAGCTGCCGACACCTTTGACAATGAAACCATCCAGAATGTTAAAGAAGCTTCATCCTCAGTGATGAAAAGATTTGTGTCAACAGATTTACCTGACATCTGACATCACTTCCTGTCTTTGTTCAGGTCCAGTGACCAATGTCCTCATCACGGCGGCTCCAGCTAACATGTTCCTACCTGACAGTCGACCTGCTGTTCCTCTGCCACGCTTCAGCCGACACCTGCACGCCTCCGAGGGCGACGGCGGGGAATCGGGAGACGTTTGTGTCCGACTCGCTCCCTGCACACAGGTGAGTCAGCAGGTGCAGCCTCGCCCCATTGACTGATACTGGACAGCTTCTTTATTCACGTGATCATTAAAATCGGATGATTGTTAAATAAGATCATCATTAAAGTCAGTGGATCTTTAAATTACATCATCATTAAATCAGAAGATCTTAAAATCATGTGATCATTAAAATCCGATCTTTCATTCTGAATTCACTTTATTTTGAAAATATATGTTTCATCTTTCTCTAATTTCTGTGCTTTTATTTTGGCGAATTCAGGAAGAGGAGGAGACATACCTGCAGAAAGCTGATAGGCTGAGCTCACTGATGAATGCTGTGACTGACAAGGTGAGAGGCAGAGTGTTTCCTCTGTGGATCCTCAGAGTCCCACAATGTGACATTGGTAACTGACCTCAGATCAGGTTCAAAATCATTGATTATTTATTAGTTTAGAGTAAGTGAAGTATTACCAGAACCTTTGTTTTTTTTGGGGGGGGTGGCCTCCTGGGCTCTGTCCCATGAAGCAGGATTTGTGGTTATCAGGTTAACTTCAGGTTTAATTCAGAGTTTTCAGTCCTATGAAGCTGGTTCCCTTGTTATCAGGGGAAATTATGCTGAACAGCTAAACTGCTCCATGTTAAGTTGGAGATAATAGATCAAACAGTATAAAGCTCCGCTCACTGACCAATCGCTTCCTTTTGAACCATGACATCGGCGTTCTTTATATTATAGCTCATTATACAGGCCACATCATGGGATTCTAATGTTTCTCATCAAGAGGCTTCTTCACTTCACTTCCACGTGTCTCGTTAGTAAACAGATTAAGATCTTGTAGCCCTGAGTTATTATCTCGTGGTCACCTAATATATTTTTTACCAAATGTCACCAGGGGGTGAGGTAACGTACACATTGACACAATCCCAGATGTTTTACCAGCTGTTCTTCCTGCATTTAGCAGCTGTAGCTGTTTCTTTTGTTCTCCTCTGATTTTTATTATATAACAGTTTGATCCTCGGCTCTGCTGTCAGTCAAACTGTCCATGTCTGTGATTGGTCATATGCTGTAAACCCCGCCCCTTTTATGTGCACATGCTCACATCTTGATGAGGAAAACCTGAGTTAACTTAACGAGTTTAAACCAGCGTCACGTGACCACTGAGCCTGACTGGGTCTGTTAGGTTAAGTTCAGCTGGAAAACTGAAAGAGATCCTGGATATGTTGAAGTGGCTTTGTAGTCCAGGCCCCCAAACTTCAGAATAAAGGTGTGTGTGTGTGTATTTGTTTCAGTCGGTGTTCGGTGACGGAGAAAACACAAAGGTTCGTGTCGCAGAGTTGGAAGAAGAAGTTCAGACTCTGAAGAAAATCAACAAAGATCTTTACGACTTCTCGAGTCAACTGATCACAAAACCCACATAAACACACACACACTCGTACACACAAACAAATGTGGATGTCTGTTTAAAAATAAAAAACTTTTTTTTAACGTCCTTTCTGTTGTATTTCTTGTTGAGAGGTTTGAACTAGTTGGTGGGGGTTAGGGTATCTTGTATCCCATTAACCTCCCCACAGGGGGTTTATAAAATGAGCTCCATGACTCCCCCTGCTTCATCTGATGACTGGGCAGTTGAACTGGTGAGTCAAAGGCAATGCACTGGTCGACGCACAACATCAAATCAGAATCAGAAATACTTTATTGATCCCAGGGGGAAAAGCTCTCCACTCTCACATATCCCCTTAGCTAGACTGGCTTTGTTAAAATGACTTCTTAGTTTTTGATAAGTAGGGGTTAGGGCCACGCCTCCCATAACACACTGTGGTCCAGCCCTTATCGTCATTAAAGTAGCCCATTTGTAGTTTTGTTTTATCAGTGTGTTTCTGTGTGTGTTTTTCTCTCCATTATTTAATAATATAGTAAAACTATTTTTTAAAATGTGTTTCAAATAAACTTGAAATATAATGTTTAATAAAAATAAAAAGGGTTTGAAAATAAAATGATCTTGTCACAGTATATTTGAATCCCCTAGAACCATGACTGGTCTTTTGCCTTTGAGAAAACAGTTCTGGAGCTTCCTGTTCGGTCTTGCAATGTGTTATGTGGGTTTGTATTTACCTGTGGTGGATGTGAACAGATGCTGGCAAAGGGGGGAAGAGGGTCCTGGGGTGCTGTCTTCTGAGGGTGTAGGTGTGCTGGTCTCTGGAGTGGCACAGCCAGGTGGTGTGGCCCTGAGAGGAAGTTGTGGGGAGGGTTCAGATTGGGCTTCTATGATGGCATTGTCAGCCTTTAGAGTCACACTCATCTTTGTTGCCTCTCGTTTTGTTCGTCAAGGGCTTGCCGTGTATTTGAGTAGGGGCGGCGTAGAGCTGCTGCCCCATTGAGGCTCGGCCTAACCCGTAGGTCTTCCCCCACTCTCTGTCTGCCCCCCTACACAGCTTACTCTCTGTCCTCTCCAAATAAAATAATGTAAAAAATAATGTATCTGAGGAGATATTGTATATCAAGCAGTCTTGTTGTAATCATAGTCCATGGTCAGCAGCCACCACGATCAGGATCCACCATAGTCCACAATCGTGATCCACTGCCGCCATCAGGATCCACCATCAGCTGCTACCTCGATCGTGGTCCACCACCACTATCAGATGCCAACACGATAAAGGATCCACCATTGCAATCACGATCTCTGATTCGCGATCCACCATCATAATCCACGATGTGGCCGCAGCTGCGGACCTGGATCTGCGGACGATAAGGCAAAGGAACTCCGGGGAAGAAGTCAAGGAGTAGGTCCAGATCCCCCAGATATCATCCAGATACCTAAAGTAGTATTGGGATTTTGTTTTTGTATCTGGAAGACAGTCTACTCCCAATCTGCCATGTATACGTTTGCATATGCTGGGGCAAATAGTTTGCCCATCGTTGTGCCTTTTACTTGAAGGTACTAAGGTCCATTAAAGTGGAAGTCATTTCTGGTTCGACTTAAATATAGAATATGCATAATTTCCCTTTCCATCCATTTATGGATGGCTGCATTGCCTAACGGTTTGTCGATGTTTGTGTAGAGACTGTTGACGTCTGCTGTGAACAACATACAGGGTTCCTGTAGCTGCATGTCCCATATATGTTGGATGAAGTCCTGTGTATTTTTAAGGTAGCTAGAGTATTTTGTTGACAATAGGGTTAGGAAGGAGTCAATGTTTTCGGTGATGCCATAACTTTCACTTTTGCAATCAGAGACAATAGGGTGTCTGAGGGTACCTTGGTGTCTGAGGGCCTTCCTTTTTTAGGTAGGAGATCTGCTTATTGTTCAGTGTTTTTATGGTTAGCAGGATGTCCAACATCTAGGCGATCATTTTGGCGGTTTCTAAATACATAGGTTGTTCTAAGGTTATGTAGTAAGTTGTAACTTGCAGTTGGCGTAGGGCTTCATGAACATATTTGCTCCGGTCCATGACTGTGGCACTGCCTTTGTCTGCCAGTTTGATCACGATGCTTTTGTTGTCCACTCCATCTTTAGAGCTTGTTCCTCTTCTGGTGTGAGCTTTGTTGAGTCCTATTCTTGTTTCAGGGATTTGACTGGTCGAATTTGATTAGGGTGAGTTGTTTGGGTGGTAATTTGTCTGATGCTGTTTCCCACAGGGATTAGGGAGAAATGGTCTTGGATTTGGGGTTGGTCCAAAGTAGGCGCTCAGTTTCAGTCGTCTATGTTATTCTGTAAGGTTGATGAGTATGGAGTCTATTACTATTTGCTTGGTTCCAAGAAGGTACGAATGATAATCCTTTCTTTAACAGTTATTTTTTGGTTTGGCATTAAGTCATAGTGGGTTGATAGGTTAATGACCTCCTTATCTAATGGTTCAGTCCCCCTCCTGGGTTGATTTACCCTAAAAAAGCCTTGCATGTTTGCCATATTTTCTGGCCCGATCTGGGTGTCCAATGTACCTGGTCCCAGTCTGTGCAGAAATAATTCCTTTCCAGGTGGGGATTTGACGGCCTGTTTCCTTGATTATGAAGTTGAGGGACTTGTTGTTCTTAATCCTCTGGTAGTCGATCAGAGCAGTTAATTATAGGAATAAAGATCTCTAGAGATAATGGTGGCTGCTATTAGTATAAAATGTAGATCCTTTGTGAGTAGGAGGGGGTTTCCTTGTTTTCTGTTGTTAAGGCCGAATGAAAGGGTCACTTTGGTCAACATTATAAATGACTACAGAGCCAACACCCACCTGGTCCAACACTTCTGGAAACAGGGACTAAGGAACTTGTTCGAGAGGACTCAGCACAATCAGGACTGGACAAGATTCCCGAATAGAATGAACAAGAAGGACACCTCATAACAGATTGTAATGGAACTGTGTCATTTGTTTATGTGATATTGCATGAGCACATGGCTGTGGAAAATTGACCAGATGTTTATCTAAAGGGTCAACATTAGGTTTATATGGTTGGGTTCTCACTCCAACGGTCGTCCACAGTGACGTGAAGGCAGGATGTCTCCAACACTGATAAGACACCAGGAGACTAATATATACCTTTACATGACCCAATGGGAGGGGCCCTGGGGAGGCAGTGTACATCATGGCTGGCCTTGGTTTTTCTTACCCTTGGGTTAGCTTGGAAGACAACACTTAGTCTGTGCTGGTCCTTGTTGATCTGGGGGGTGGGACACCCTGGGAGTGTCCTGAAGCAGTGTACATCACGGCTGGCCCTGACCGCTCCTATCCCTGGGGGGACCTGGGGAGAACGTGGTACGGTATATTTTCTCCATGAGTTTGTAGCCTCTTTCCAGAAGGCTGTGCCAAATGCTACAACACTGACTGGCCAGACTAGGGCTACCTTGCGGTGTTAACAAATAGTCTGTGCTGTGCAGGGGGTAAGTACACACCCGTTGGTGTTTTGGGTTATGGTATTTGGTCTAGAGCTGGTATAAGGGCTATGCCAGAGCCCTTGGTTGGCATGGTGGTTGAGTAAGTGGGATTGGGGGTTTCTGGGGTGAAGTTAGGGTGCCCTTTAGGAGTATGGATAATAGCCCATTGGGGGTCAAGATATTCTACCAACTTCACAAAAAAAGTTATTCAAGAATATCTCCTTCTCCAATGTGCTTTCATCCCTAACCCCTACCCCTAACCCTAACCCCTAACCCTAACCCTAACCCCTACCCTAACCCTACCCTCTGAAGAAGCAGCACCACTGCGAAACGTCAGGGATTTTTAAGGAACCACTCCACGGTACGTCACCTTGGACTCTTTTATCTCTTTTAACTCTTTTATAGAGCATTCTTGCTTTTAACTGTTTTTAGCATGTCTTTTTAATCGTTAAGTTAGTGTTTTTAATCGTCAGGGTGGGTCTCTGCCTGAGGCCTTTTAGTATTTTTATTTTTTTGCTTTTACACAAAAAACGTTTGGCCGCAAAAAGACCCTTTTCCGGGAGGATTATAGCCCCAAACACTCTGGAGACTTTTTTATTAAACTCTTTTCTCCCGTTGAGCTCAACACACCTGCAATAACACGGACATCTGGGAGCTCCTTCTCCATCACACCACCCCAGCTCCACAACCAGAGACCCAGGCCCACGCCACCCAGCACACCTGGACCTCGGAGACCTCCACGGACGCCAACAAGGTAAGAGCCCACACCTCGACGATTAAAATGTATTTTAACAGAGACAAGACCGCATCTTTGAGTGGTTCAGTGGTTAGACGACAGTTCACACACAACAACACAACACCACAGCCACTCATGTCACTCAACACACATACAAGATCACAACACAGACACAACACTACACTTAGGAACACAAACATGGACACAGCACCCACTCACACATTGAATCAAGCACCAGACCCAGAAACAAGAGCAACAGCCAAACAATTATTCAAACTGATACAGGCCATACACCACAAGCACACAACAGACCACTGCTTAGCCACAAACACTTTTCCACCTGGTATGATGCGTCAAGTTAACCGTCTGACAGATTTTATAAAACCAGCCACACCCACAGACATTACACGACACAGGGTGCAGAACAACACTACACAATGGATGAAGGCAAACATGCAGATATTACAGGAACATTATCACAACACCATACACACCCTCAGCCACACAAACCACAACCCAGTGGCACTACTCATAGCCACAGGTTGGGCTAAAAAGAGGTATGGGCAGAGGTTCAGGCCAGAAACAGTAACAGCCACAGAACGGCTGATACAGAAACAACACACAACACCACAGTACCAGCAGCAATCATCATAACCTCCCACCTTCTCCCAGAAATAAGACCAGGTTGGAAAGCTCTCTCCCCACCATCCCGGAGCTGTCCGACGAAGAGGAATTTCCGGCACTACTAAGGTCACACAAGGTACCACCCACACCACAACAGCATCCAACAAACATCACCGGACACCCCTTCTCCCCACCCCGACACAACCCCCGATAAGGCCGACTATCCCTATACTACAACCACTACCCCAACGACGTACCCACCCCCCCAGACTAAGACAACAACAGACGACACCTCACACACTCCCCACCCACCCTATGTACAACAAGGGCCCTCTGCAGCCACAGAGGGCACCCCCACAGCAGGACTTCTTCACCCCCACCCCTCTCCCAGCAAGAGTTAAAAGAGTCTCCTGGGGACCCAAACCAGTCACCCAGGGGACGGAGGGAATTAGACCAAACCCCCAACTCTCACCCATCCTGCCAACATTTAACAAACGGACCATTTTACCCAAACCGACCACCAACCCCATCACCCCTGACTTACCCACCACTAGCACTGAATCACAACCTGACAGAAAGACCCCCCGAACCACAGAAGCACAGATCCACCAGGTGACAGACGCACACAACAACAGTTTAGAACTACAGACCATATCACTCAACACAGTCCATAGTAACTCCAATGTTTCGATCCACACCCTTGACACCATCTCCTCTCCCCCTTCCACACCCACAGGTGGCGCTGGTGCCCGGACTGGCACAACGGAGCAAGGAGGAGCCCCCACTACACCAACGGGAGGGTCACCCAAAATGATGAGCGGGCCTATGAAGGCTAACATTGCCATATCTGAAGCCGCATCTGAGACCTCCCCACAACGCCTCCTGAGCTACCCACCCCCCGGTTGTGCCACTCCGGACTCCAGCACACCTACAACACTGGACGACAGCACCCCGGGACCCTCCTCCACCTCCTCTCCACTCCATCTACAACACACAACCATCCCAGGTACCTATAAACCCACCCACCACATTGCACGACCGAACCGGAAAATCCAGGACTGGTCCTTCAAAGGCAGAAAACCAGTCCTGGTGTTGGGGGATTCCAACATCAACAGAATCCCCCTTCACAACAACCCCAACATACAGTTAGATAGCTATCCCGGTGCCAACATGCACCATTTTGTCAAGGTATGCGAAAAAACCATTCCAAACCCAGCAATAAAAATTGTGATCCTCTCCGTCGGCATTAACAATAAAGACCAGGACCCCAAGCAGACTTCCTGCAAACAGCTTAAAGCACTTCACAAATGGGCCAAACTTGCCTTCCCCAATGCCGACATCTACTTCCCTATCATAAACTTCTCACCCAACCTCACCAGCAGACAACAGAATAATCTGAAATTAATCAACAACACCATAGCCACATTCTTCCCATTTTTAGCAGAAATACCGCACGACACATTTTTTACAGAGCACGATAACATCCATTGGAAACCGGACACTGCAAAGGCAATTTTCACTTACTGGTGCAAACAGTTAAATTTATAATTTCACCCAAACCCAAGCCGGTCACATACACACACAGTTTAGACACAGACCCTTCACCCAACCCGGACCCCACACCTGACCTGGGGTGGAGCTCAACATCCAACATCCTCAACCTCTCCAAGTTATTCACCCCTACCACAGACCAGATCCACTTGTTGGAAAGGGGCCTTTCTTTTATTCCACGCCCCACACATTTCGACTGGGAGGAACTCCATAGGGACCTACACCATTACAATAGACGCTTAAAGATCATCAGCCATTTCTACAATAAACCGGTCCATATGCAAAAACGTTTCATTTCAAAATCCAACTGGGAACCTACCACAGCCCAGTCACACAAAAACACAATAAACTTGGTGCAAAAGAACAGACAGGCCCTGCGGGATTATCGGCCCCCTGGGGATGTAGCAGACAACCTCTCGGGGCTTGAACGCAGGGCCTTAGAACAACTCATCCATAACCCCAACATCATAATAAAACCGGCAGATAAAGGTTCCAAAATAGTCATCATGGATAGACAGCAATATTTACTGGAGGCAAACAGACAACTTTCAAATACAAATCACTATAAACCGATTCCAACAGACATACAAATCCAAACACAATCACTACTCCGTAACATTATTCAAACTCTGTATAACAACAAAATCATCTCCCATAAACAAAAAACCTACCTATTTGGTCCCGATCACCCCCGCCCCAGACAGTTTTATCTACTTCCTAAAATACACAAACTACCACAACCTGGACCACCCCCTATGAAGTTCCTCCCGGCAGACCAATAGTCTCAGATTGTAGTAGCACTTCATATAATATTTCAGAATACATTGAACATTTCCTCGGGCCCCTTTCCAACAAACACCCGAGTTACATTAAGGACACTTATCATTTCATTAGCATCATCCGACCCATGGCTGTGCCAAACCAGTCACATTTATTCACAATAGATATTGACAGTTTATACACAAATATCAACACAGAGATAGGTTTAAAGGCAGTAGCTTCCATTTTCAACAGCAACCCTGACAGCAATAGACCGGACAAAGAAATCATCCAACTTCTCACCATCTGTCTCAATAATAACGATTTTTCTTTCAATAACCAACAATTTCTCCAGATCCACGGCACAGCCATGGGACAGCGCTACGCACCAGCGTACGCCAACATCTATATGAGCGAGTGGGAGCGAGAGGCACTGGCCAAGTGCACCCACAAACCACTCATCTACGTTAGATTCCTGGACGACATCTTCGGTATTTGGCAACATAACATCACTCTATTTCCCGCATTCATTAATACACTAAATAGTCACCACCCCTCTATTAAGGTTAAATACATTATAGATCCGGTCTCAGTTAATTTTCTGGATACAACAGTTTTTTTGGACCCTGCAAGTAATTCAACATACACACAACTACTCACCAGAGTTTACTTTAAAACAACAGACACACACGCCCTTCTTCATAAACAGAGTTATCACCCCAAACACACATTTAAAGGTATCATTAAATCCCAAATCATCCGTTTTTTTAGACTATCATCCCGTTCCGCAGACCTCCAATTAGCAATCTCCACCCTCTTCCGTGTCCTCAGAACCAGAGGTTATTCCAAACGTTTCCTCCGCCAAATAAAGAATAGCACCTTGGCTTCTCTCGCTCCTACTCGCTCCAGCAATGCTCCACCCCCGGTCTCTACCTCGGAGTCACTCCCGCCCCCCACCTATCACTCTAACCCCACCCTCAACCCTAACCCTAACCCTAACCTTAACCTTTCCACCCCTAACCCTAACCCTAACCTTTCCAACCCTATACCTAACCCTAACCCCAACCCTTACCCTAACCCTAACCTTGGGGGCGGGGACCACTCCGAGACCATCTCCGATACCAACCCTGTCATAATACCCTTCATATCCACCTTTTCATATCAGGTCACTACACTCCACAACACCATAAAACATAACTTCACCAACACCCAAGCACTACATCCGGCATTCCATAACCACAGGACAGTATCAGCATTTAGAAAGAACAGTAACCTGCACAACCTACTCATCAAGTCCAAATACCTAGACAATAGACCCCCCACCCAAACACCATACACCACACATTACAGAAACAGAAAATTCATCTCCAACCCCCACAGTAGAACAGCATTCCCCACACTCGGCACATTTTCCCTCAGCACCAGTAATGTGATCTACATTATCACATGCACCATCTGCAATAAGCACTACATCGGAGAAACTCAGCACAGCATACTCACCCGTTTTAAGCAGCACCTGTATTACATTGGGGAAGGCAAACTCACCACCTCCATAGTCACGCATTTTCAATTACACCCCATAAAGAACATCATTATCTCAGGTCTAGAGGCCAACGACCACTGGACCACGGGGCAGAGAAAGAGGGCCGAAAAACTGTGGATTTTTAAACTGGACACCATCCCAACAGGACTCAAAGGTCATGCACTAGATGAGGTCAAAGGTCATGTACTTGGGAAGGTCAAAGGTCATGCACTAGATGAGGTCAAAGGTCATGTACTGGATGGGGTCAGAGGTCATGCACTAGATGAGGTCAAAGGTCACTCACTAGATGAGGTCAAAGGTCATTTACTGGATGAGGTCAAAGGTCATGCACTAGATGAGGTCAAAGGTCATGTACTGGATGGGGTCAAAGGTCATGTACTTGGGAAGGTCAAAGGTCATGCACTAGATGAGGTCAAAGGTCACGTACTAGATGAGGTCAAAGGTCACATACTGGATGAGGTCAAAGGTCATGCACTAGATGAGGTCAAAGGTCACTCACTAGATGAGGTCAAAGGTCATTTACTGGATGAGGTCAAAGGTCATGCACTAGATGAGGTCAAAGGTCATGTACTGGATGAGGTCAGAGGTCATGCACTAGATGAGGTCAAAGGTCATGTACTGGATGAGGTCAGAGGTCACTCACTAGATGAGGTCAAAGGTCATGTACTGGATGAGGTCAGAGGTCATGCACTAGATGAGGTCAAAGGTCATGTACTGGATGAGGTCAGAGGTCAGAGGTCAGAGTACGCTCTCTTTTGCACTGCCCCCCCTAGGGACAACCCGTGACGCTACAATATATAATGGCTCCATGAGTTGAAAACCAGCAGACTTTGCCGGACTCTCAGATTGGTGTACAGAGCACGTTGAGGCTGCAACCAGCTGCTCCACTGGGTAAGACATCAATCATCATTATTATAAACTCCATATATCGTTTCACAACGTTCCTCCTCCGAGAAGACCATTATGATAGAATTAGTTTGGTTTTAATTAGGCGCAGATTGGCCAAGTGGGTTTTTCTGGAAAGGTGAACAACTGCACCTGCCAGACTGTGATCCACACCCTCCGCCATCTTGCCTTGATGATAAACAGAAGAGCCAGGACGGAACCCTGGGGAACACCAGTAGTGACTGGAATTGGCTGGGATTGAAAGATTTGAGTTGGATGAAGTGAATATATATTTATAGTAAGACATACAGACAGTTCAGTGTTTTATCGACATGTGAAAAAGGAAAGATGTGAGACACTGAACTTATTTAAACACATGAGTTTACAGTGTGAGCAGCAGGAGGCGCTGCAGGAGATACTCTTGATCGACATGATAGTTCTATTCAGAGAAAACTAAGAGCCTATGTTTCTGTTCAGAGAACGAAAGAAGAAAGAGGATCATCTCAATGATGCAGACGTCACACAGATGTGATGCTGTCACACCCAGATGTCGGACGTGCAGTCTCCTCGGATACCTCAGCTCGTGGGCGAGAACCGGACCGCCGGGTTCTTTACCAAAATCCACTAGGAAGTTTCGTTTAGGGTCAAACCTCCGTGACAGAGTCAAGTCATGTACTAGATGAGGTCAAAGTCATGTACTGGATGAGGTCAAGGTCATGTACTAGATGAGGTCAAAGGTCATGTACTAGAGGTCAAGGTCAGTATAGAGGTCAAAGGCAGTGTAGAGGTCAAGGTCATGTACTAGAGGTCAAAGGTCAAGTAATAGAGGTCAAAGTCGTACATAGGTCAAGGTCATGTACTAGAGGTCAAAGTCAGTACTAGAGTCAAAGGTCATGTGCTAGAGGTCAAAGGTCATGTGCTAGAGGTCAAAGGTCATGTACTAGATGAGGTCAAAGGTCATGTACTAATAGTCAAAGGTCTGTACTAGGGTCAAGGTCAAGTGCTAGAGGTCAAAGGTCATGTGTAGAGGTCAAGGTCACGTACGAAGGTCAAGGCATGTACTAGATGAGGTCAAGGTCATTATGATGAGGTCAAAGGTCATGTACAGGGTCAAGGTCATGTACTAGAGGTCAAAGGTCTTACTAGATGAGGTCAAAGGTCATGTACTAGAGGTCAAAGGTCATGTGCTAGAGGTCAGAGGTCATGTGCTAGAGGTCAGAGGTCATGTGCTAGAGGTCAAAGGTCAAGTACTAGAGGTCAAAGGTCATGTGCTAGAGGTCAAAGGTCATGTACTAGAGGTCAAAGGTCAAGTAATAGAGGTCAAAGGTCATGTACTATAGGTCAAAGGTCATGTACTAGAGGTCAAAGGTCATGTACTAAAGGTCAAAGGTCATGTGCTAGAGGTCAAAGGTCATGTACTAGATGAGGTCAAAGGTCATGTACTAGATGAGGTCAAAGGTCATGTCTAGATGAGGTCAAGGTCATGTACTAGAGGTCAAGGTCATGACTAGAGGTCAAAGGTCAGTATAAGGTCAAAGGTCATGGCTAGAGGTCAAAGGTCATGTGCTAAAGGTCAAAGGTCATGTGCTAGAGGTCAAAGGCCATGTACTAGAGGTCAAAGGTCGTGTGCTAGAGGTCAGAGGTCGTGTGCTAAAGGTCAAAGGTCATGTGCTAGAGGTCAAAGGTCATGTACTAGATGAGGTCAAAGGTCATGTACTAGAGGTCAAAGGTCATGTACTAGATGAGGTCAAAGGTCATGTACTAGATGAGGTCAAAGGTCATGTGCTAGAGGCCAAAGGTCATGTACTGGATGGGGTCAGAGGTCACGCACTAGATGAGGTCAAAGGTCATGTACTGGATGAGGTCAAAGGTCATGCACTAGATGAGGTCAAAGGTCATGTACTGGATGAGGTCAGAGGTCATCACTAGATGAGGTCAAAGGTCATGTACTGGATGAGGTCAGAGGTCATGCACTAGATGAGGTCAAAGGTCATGTACTGGATGAGGTCAGAGGTCAGAGTACGCTCTCTTTTGCACTGCCCCCCCCTAGGGACAACCCGTGACGCTACAATATATAATGGCTCCATGAGTTGAAAACCAGCAGACTTTGCCGGACTCTCAGATTGGTGTACAGAGCACGTTGAGGCTGCAACCCAGCTGCTCCACATGGGTAAGACATCAATCATCATCTATTATTAAAACTCCATATATCGTTTCACAACGTCTCCTCCTCCGAGAAGACCATTATGATAGAATTAGTTTGGTTTTAATTAGGCGCAGATCTGGCCAAGTAGAGTTTTTCTGGAAAGGTGGAACAACTGCACCTGCCAGACTGTGATCCACACCCTCCGCCATCTTGCCTTGATGATAAACAGAAGGAGCCCCAGGACGGAACCCTGGGGAACACCAGTAGTGACTGGAATTGGCTGGGATTTGAAAGATTTGAGTTGGATGAAGTGAATATATATTTATAGTAAAGACATACAGACAGTTCAGTGTTTATCAGACACATGTGAAAAGAGGAAACAGATGTGAGACACTGAACTTTATTTAAACACCATGAGTTTACAGTGTGAGCAGCAGGAGGCGCTGCAGGAGATACTCTTGATCGACATGATAGTTCTATTCAGAGAAAACTAAGAGCCTATGTTTCTGTTCAGAGAAACGAAAAGAAGAAAGAGGAATCATCTCAATGATGCAGACGTCACACAGATGTGATGCTGTCACACCCAGATGTCGGACGTGCAGTCTCCTCCTGGATACCTCAGCTCGTGGGCGAGAACCGGACCGCCGGGTTCTTTACCAAAATCCACTAGGAAGTTCTCGTTTAGGGTCAAACCTCCGCTGACAGAGTTCAAAGGTCATGTACTAGATGAGGTCAAAGGTCATGTACTGGATGAGGTCAAAGGTCATGTACTAGATGAGGTCAAAGGTCATGTACTAGAGGTCAAAGGTCATGTACTAGAGGCAAGGTCATGTGCTAAGGCAAAGGTCATGTACTAGAGAGGTCAAAGGTCATGTGCTAGAGGTCAAAGGTCATGTGCTAGAGGTCAAAGGTCATGTGCTAGAGGTCAAAGGTCATGTGCTAAAGGTCAAAGGTCATGTGCTAAGAGGTCAAAGGTCATGTGCTAAAGGTCAAAGGTCATGTGCTAGAGGTCAAAGGTCATGTGCTAGAGGTCAAAGGTCATGTGCTAAGGTCAAAGGTCATGTGCTAGAAGGTCAAAGGTCATGTGCTAGAGGTCAAAGGTCATGTGCTAAAGGTCAAAGGTCATGTGCTAGAGGTCAAAGGTCATGTGCTAAGGTCAGGTCGTCTAAGCAAGGTCATGTGCTAGAGGTCAAAGGTCATGTGCTAGAGGTCAAAGGTCATGTGCTAAGGTCAAAGGTCATGTGCTAAGAGGTCAAAGGTCATGTGCTAGAGGTCAAAGGTCATGTGCTAGAGAGGTCAAAGGTCATGTATAGAGGTCAAAGGTCATGTCTAGATAGGTCAAAGGTCATAGGTCAAGGTCATGTCTATGAGGTCAAAGGTCATGTACTGATGAGGTCAAAGGTCATTCTGAGAGGTCAAAGGTCATGTACTAGATGAGGTCAAAGGTCATGTACTGATGAGGTCAAAGGTCATGTACTAGATGAGGTCAAAGGT
>CM031684.1:5435509-5621608 GCA_006182925.3 Reinhardtius hippoglossoides
TTAACTGGCTGCCTGTATGTCGTTAGCATGAAGAATGGTCTTTAGTAGATAAACCCATCAGTCTACCTTTTGATGACAGGGGTGCTGTGGCAATTGTAGAAAGGTTTGTGTCAGGTTGTGTTTGCTAAGTTAGACCGTGTTACACCCAAGGCAGCACATCATACATGTTTGCAGGACGCGTCATCTCTCATCAGTGCAGTTTACCTTCTTATTTACCCTCCATTTAAAAACTAAAAGTGTGGATGTAGCCTGAATGTTTTCCATTTTTGAAATTGCAGAATATGCATATTTATATAATCTTTCTACATAACTATTTATTTTTTGTAAAATGGAAAAGCATAAGTTTATATACTTGCTTGCTGTCTTATTGTTCTCACTCTTATCCATGTTTTTTCTCTGCTTCACCCACAGGTCATGTATGTGGCGAGGCCTCTCGACATCTCTTTGTACATCCCCAGCCCTTGAGACCAGTGTGCTTCCACCAGGCTATCAAATAGCACATCACACTGTGAACATTTTATGTGAATCGAATGATAGTTGTAAAACAAAGCTTACTTCCTGTTGCCAGTAGGTGGCGCAATCACTATTATTACATAAACACTAATATATCTGTTCAAGTAGGGGCTCTGATGTAGCGTGAGCAATTTTGTGTCAATTGGACAATGTTACAACAACTTAATTTTCACACTGATCAGTAGGTGGCGCTATGACCCTGAACTAATACCTAATACTAATATATGGATGTGTTCAGGTCAGGATTGTGATCATAGGTCAGCAGTTCGGAGCCGGTTGGATAATGCAGAGTGGATTTACAAAGTACTTCCTGTTTCATGGCGAATCAGTAGGTGGCGCTATGACACTGAGGAAATATTGACACATGGAGCTGTTCAGGCTTGGACTCTGATCATGAGACAGAATTTTGGTAGTGATAGGACAATGCACACTGGAGTTATGACAACATCGTCTCCTTTGGCGAAGGATGAACCGTCGCCGCTCGTCAATGTTTACACGGTTTGAGGAAATGTCACAATTCTGACCATGGTCCAATGACTTGACTGAGCTCATTTGAGCTGTATATTGTAAAGCAGCCAGGAGCAGTGCATCAAAGTATAAAACATGTCACTTCCTGTAGCCACCAGGTGGCGCTGTGATTTTAAGTCATGATTTCTGTATAGATGTCATCAGGCCGGGACACTTGTCCTACATGTCTAGTTTGGACTCGATTGGACCAAATATGTCCGAGATACAGAACCTCGTGTTTTGATGGCGTGTAATCAAACTTTGACGCCACGCCACGGTCACACCGTGTGACGAAAAATCGATCTTTGAGTTAGTTTTTATCTCCGTCTTGTTGTGATGACACTCATCTAAATTTGAAGTTGATCAGATAAAAGCCCTGGGACAAGTACATCAAAGTAAAAATGTGGAATATGGCCAAAATGGCCACTAAATGCAAAATGGCGGGCTTCCTGTTGCGTTTTTCATAATGCCCCTTGAGACTTTTTTGTTTGTCTGGACATGATACACCTGGGCTACGATTTTTGTGAAGATCGGACAAAGGGAAACCTAGGGTCTGCGTTCCAGGGGGCGCTGTTGAGCCATTTTCCCACGCCTATTTGAAATTACTCCAGAATAGTAAAATATCCGTACGCCTTGAATTTCCTGCAAAGTTTGGTAAGAAGTTCAGCATGTTAAAGCCCTGAAAAAGTCCCCCAAAGGGAAATAATAATAAAAACCCTTACAATTTCAATAGGGCCTCTCACCATTCGGTGCTCGGGCCCTAATTAGTGCTTCCACCATCTGAAGAATGCACTCCCAGAGAAGAATCTGGAGAGGCCCTGTTTTTTGGACATGTGGCGTATCATCGAGGCGGCGATTCTTTTCTCGACCTCTGGTTCCTTCTTCCAAATGGAAAGCAGCAGCATTTCTGGACAGGCCCACGTCTTACACAGGTCCTTGTAAACGGCCTTGTGGAGGACATTGATCATTTCTGGGGACGTGTCTAAGTCAAGGTCTTTGACTTCGGCCCATGTTTTTTCAAACAGGTTTTGAGTGAGGTCTGCTGGGTCGCCCCCGTACCAGTCTATCTTTGCCTCTGCATACACTCGAGTGACGAGCTGGTCGATGAGGAGACAGACATACGTTTTTTCCCGGGACACTGCCGGGTCCTTTGTCCTGTTGATCTCTAAGACCGGAGATCCTTTGATTGATTCAATCTCCATCAAAGCGGAGGTCACCCTGTTGGTGTAGTCACCGGCCTGTTTTGCGAACCACCAGTTCATCAATGGCAGGAAGTTGAACACTTTCTCCTCTATGTCGGCGTACATCTCTCTGTGGGACTCAGGGACAGACACTGCCACCTCTAAATTCTCACCTGTGATAAACTTGTAGATGACATCAGTGAGTTCTCCTTGTGAAGAAACCTTTCCACCATTTCCCCTGGCCTCTGTCAGAAGCAGAGACTCCACACTATCCATCAGAGACTTAATGGACTTCCTGCTCTGGACTTTGGTTTTCTTCTTGAATGACTTCTTGATTTGTGCCACTATCTTGAGCATCGATGCTGTGGCAAAAAACTTTGCCAAAAGCTTCTTGATCTTCGTCCCCACTCCTTTCCAGAACTTCTTGTTGCTCTTTGAGGATTTGGAGCCTTTACTCGGATCAGTTGGCTTTACGCCCTCCTCTTCACTAATTGTCTGAAAGATTTCATCTGCAGCAGCTTTAAACTCCAGATAAAATTCAGATATCAGCTTACTCAGGTCATATTCAGACATTTCGTCCACGAGGGGCTTGATGATGTCGCTCATCTCCTTCCCAATGATTTCCTGGACGGCCTCACTTTTCCTACGGTCACTGCTGCTGACGGAGGATTCTGAGGTTCTTGGTCTGTCAGAGCGAGAAGTGCGTGATGAGGAGTCAGTGCGTGATGAGGAGTCAGTGCGTGATGAGGAGTCAGTGCGTGAAGAGGTTGAATTCCCCCTAGGGAACTCGTTTATAAGCTCAAATGTCTTTTGACGACGTAGTTTCGGCTTGAACGAGCCCTCGATGTCGGACGAATATTTCTTCGACACTTTGCAAAGACACTGAACCATTTTCTCAAGTTTATTGGCCGTGGTGTGGTGGCACTGTGGCGGTCCGGTGGAGCGAGCACTGGGGGAGCGGGCAGACAGGCGGGAGTTGACCCTCTCTGTTATCTCCTCTGCAACCAACTCTGTGAGTTGATCCAAACTCGCAGACTTTGTTAAGCTGCCCGGTGCTAAACTCTGACGGAGAGCGTCTCCCAGACTGGACTGGACGTTGATGTCGTTGTGACCACGTGCTGTGATCAGGTCTGAGGACACAGACGACATCATGTTCAGAAGAAGTTCTGCCATAAGAAGCTTTGTGGCGTTGTCCGGTGTTTCTGATTTTAACAGGTTCCACCTCTGTGTGTGTTTGTGTATGTGTGTGTGTGTGTGTGTGTATGTGTGTGTGTGTGTGTGTGTGTGTGTGTAAATATGTATATACACATTTACACTACGGTGTCTGGACCGTGAGTATCTGTGAGCATGTGTGTTTGCCAAAAGGGTGTGTGTGTTTCTTTATAATTTGTGTGTGTGTGTGTGTGTGTGTGTGTGTGTGTGTGTGTGTGTGACAGAGACCAGATGGGGAATTAGTACATCAGCTGTTTATTCTGCTGACTGCTCAGTTTTCATAATGACTGGACCTGAGGCACACACACACACACACACACACACACACACATACACACACACACACACACATACACACAGTATACACTCTATAAACTTGTGTTTCCCTTCACGTTTTTTAACTTTCGCCTCCCAAAATAAAACGTCTGGATCTATTTTAACCGAAGCGCAGCTCTTTAATCAGGGTGAGAACAAACCAGTAAACAGTCCATTGTTCAGACAGCGTCCTCGTCTCTACCCGTTTCTTCTCCTCCTCAGTGTTTGATGATCAGTCGCCTCAAGGGTTAGTGTTGTTGTGCTGAAGGAGACAAGACACTGTTTCCTTCCTCTTGTTTTATTGTATTTTTCTTCCATTCATTCATTCGTTGTCTGCTTGTCCGGGCTCGGGTCGCAGAGGGAGGATCTCTGGCCCAAGTAGAGGATCTCAGACGTCCCTCACCCGAGCGACACTTTTCAGCTCCTCCTGGTTGAAACAGAGGTGTCACACCTGGGTCTCCTCCCAATTGGGCGTGCACGGTAAACCTCAATGGAAGGCGTCCAGGATACGGGCAGCTCGTCTCCAACGTCATGTCCAGCAACTTCAACCTTTGTGTTCTCACGTGCAGCTTCTCCAGAACAATTCAAGGATCTGGAAACAGCTTACTTATCTCTCGCTCCCTCTCCAGTTTTGCCTCGTTAGGTCTCCTCCACCTTCAGAGGAACGCCACGCTCTCTGGCTGGAAGATATTAAAGCTTATAAAATAAAGATGTGTAAAGTTCAGGTTGGGAGAACTTAGAAGTGCGATATGAGCCAAGTTGTGGCAAATTATTCATCATATTATTGGATTATTCATCGATGTGCCGGCCAGGCTGAGGTGGAGGTGGAGGTGGAGGGAGGTTCGTCCCCCTGCAAGGGTTATTCATCATGGAAAAGGCCAAAAGGAAATATTAATCCTGTCATCGTGAGAAGCTGCTGAATAGTTTGTTTTGTTTGACCAAGACTTTTCTAATGATCAAGAAATAATTCTTAAAGATTGTTTCAGTGAAATGACTTTAAGTTATGATGGTCGGTTCAGTAACTCTCGCTATTCCAAGACCGGCTTCATGTACTCCATCAGTAACCGGCCTCAACGGCATCATGTCCTACCACGCTACTACCAAAACTACTTAAGAGACATTCTAAGACCTTCTCCGTGATTTTCTGCAACTCTCAATGTTGAGCTGTTGCCTGAGTTTTGCATTTGGGTCCAATTCCTGCTCCAGATCATAACAATCTAAATTATTTGCAACATTTGCAACCAATACATGTGTTGACCATAAAATCCTTCTCCAGGCAAAAGCATTTATACAGTATTCATTTCAAAGGCCTACTTTTTCAGAAGATACTTGATGTCCTCCAGGTACTGTAAGTGCTCTTCTGTGTTACTCCCTTTCCATTGGTATCTGACGCACCTCTGGCTTGGTTAGGGACTAAGAAACCCACCAATATAATTGCCACGGCACTCAAAGTTGGAGGGATCTGACACAGAAAAATGTTCGGATAACTATCTCTCTATTTCCATCAATTAACATTCACATTAATAAAAAAGGAAAATGTTCCAGAGCCCATCGCCAGTCCCCTGAGTAGTCGTCCCTGCACCAACCATTAATCCAAGACCACATGGTAAAAATAACTAAACAAAAAAAAAGAAAATCACTTAAATGTCAAGTAATGGCAAGTGAAAGCTTTCAGTTTATTTTAGCACACTGAAAACTATCTTGCAGGCTGAGACTTGTCACTGCACTGTATTATCTACCTGCATATTGTCTTTCATATTCAAGTGCTGCATCAAACGTGGGAAATCCAAACGCTGAGAGGCGAATGTGTTGAATTAATTTCATCGTTTATCATCTTTCTCCTCAGCTATTCAACAAATTTGTCTGTCAGTGCAATTTTGTTTATTTCACCTTCAAATCTCAAAAGCCAGAGCTGTGTCACAGCAACCCATGCTTCCAGTTGCGTTCATGAGGTTTAGTTGAGTTTGTTTCTAACCTTCCAAAAGCGTGAAAGGTGAAAAACACACAGTGCATGATGGTCCCTTGACCCCCACTAAAGAGGTCACCAATGGGGGTAGAAAGTATGAAAAGAGTGCTTTGTCCTATCCCGGCCAAGAATCGTAAGAAAATCAGAAGCCAGAAGAGCTATTAAATCAAGAAAGCATAATAGAAGCATTTCAGCATGGTTGAGTCACAAATAGCTTCCAGTTTAAAATTCACCATTCCCGCTGCCCAGAACAGTACAATAAATTTACAATACCTATTTGTTGTACAGAAGAAACTGCACAACACAACATATCTATTTACTTTGATGACTCATCTGATATTTGTTCAAGCATCTAGGATTCGCATGTTTGTAGCCCTGAGGATTATTATCCTGAACTACTAACTTTCCATCCAATTCTCATTTGAACTAAATTCATTTAGTTAATTTCAGTAGTGGATGCAAGATGAGGTTGAATAATAGAGGAAGAAAATCTAACAAAAAGTGATATCTTGTGAACCTTTCTATTTCATGCTTTCTAACCCGAACCTATGTGAAGGCACCTCTCACTTACGGACGTGGCCACAAAAGAGCTGCCGATAGCTATTACTGTGTATACATTACATTTCATTTAGCTGATGCTTTTATCCAAAGCGACTTACATTTAGTGCATTCAACCATGAGGGTACAAACCCAGAACAACAAGAATCAAGAAAGTACTATTTTCTTCAAGAAAGCCAAACTACAAAGTGCTATAAGTAAGTGCCATTTAAGTGCTACTAAATTTTTTGTTTGAACTAAAGTTTATTTAATTTTTAAATTTATTTTAATCAAGGTATAGTCAGAAGAAATGTGTTTTAAGTTTCCGGCGGAAGATGTATAGGCTTTCTGCTGTCCTGATGTCATTGGGGACCTCATTCCACCATTTAGGAGCCAGGACAGTGATTTTGTGATTTTGTTGAGGGGTTAGCTCGCAGTGAGGGAGCAACAAGCCGATTGGCCGATGCAGAGCGGAGTGAACGGGCTGGGGTGTAAGGTTTGACCATGTCCTGGATGTAGACTGGACCCGATCCGTTCGCACCACGGTGTGCAAGTACTAATGTTTTGAAACGGATGCGGCCTGCTACTGGTAACCAGTGAAGGGAGCGGAGGAGCGGAGTAGTGTTAGTGTATTTAGATAGGTTAAAGACCAGTCGAGCTGCTGCATTCTGAATGAGCTGCAGAGGTCGGATGGCACTAGCAGGTAGACCTGCCAGGAGGGAGTTACAATAGTCTAGGTGTGAGATGACTATGAGGGCCTGGACCAGAACCTGTGCCGCCTTCTGAGTGAGAAGGGGACGTATTCTCCTGATGTTGTGCAGCATGAATCTACAGGAACGGGTTGTTGCAGTAATGTTGGCAGTCAGGGAGAGTTGACTGTCGAGTGTCACACCCAGGTTCGTAGCAGTCTGGGTGGGGTCTAACACGGAGTTGTCAAAGGTAATAGTCAGGTCGTGGGTGGGAGAGTCTTTCCCTGGAAGGAAAAGTAGTTCAGTCTTGTCAAGGTTGATTTTCAGGTGGTGTACAGACATCCACTGAGAGATTTCAGTCAGACAGGCAGAGAGTCGTGCTGCTACCTGTGTTTCAGATTGGGGAAAAGAGAAGATTAGTTGGGTGTCATCAGCATAGCTGTGGTAGGAAAAGCCATGTGAGTGAATGACAGAGCCGAGAGAGTTGGTGTACAGAGAGAAGAGGAGGGGACCCAGGACGGAACCTTGAGGGACCCCAGTAGAGAGCCAAGTGGGGGGATACTGAGGAGACTGGAGAGAAGGTATCTGATAGTTGTGTGTGTTTGTACATATATATAAATTTGTGTGTGTGTGTGTGTCTGTGTGTGTGTGTGTGTGTGTGTAAAATTCAAAATAAAGCTAATTTTGCTTGTCTGTGACTGGCTCTAACCCACTTATCAACTTAAGTTATGTGCTCCACTCTTTTTTGGTGGATACCAGTTAATGTTGTTTGTAAAAATTGACATAAATAAACAGCTGTGAAACAACTAACATTTTTCAGGTATTTCAAAATTTGTACATCACCATGAAAACGGTTTTTTTTTTTAAACAAAATAAATAATGTAAATAAAAGCATTTTTAGTAGAATATTGCAAATGTGCTGTTTTGCATTTGTGCATACAGGATGCGACATTGTCCTTACATAAAATAACATAACATAAATGATTTAAATAATATCGCAATAATGAGACTACTGAGCATAAAATATTTTCTCAAAACAACATAGTGCAACACAACTGCACTTTTATATACCTCTATTTCTCATCACGCACTATTAAATTAGATCGACATGACTCTTGCAATGAATAGTGCAGTCGGAGGTGTAGCCAGGAGGTGGCAGTAATGCATCTATACGGATGCCCGCCGCTGTAAAAGTTGAACGAAGAAGAAACAGCAGCAGTGGCAGGAAAAGGCGACAGAGAAGAAGAATGACGAGAATGTTAAACGGAAAATAGAGGGGACGGAGAACAGTTCAGAGAACGTGAAACTAACGCTTTTACCTCGAAGCATTGCCATTTAACACAGCTGCGTCGCATTGGCCAAACTATGACTGAGCCCCAGTCAGTGCTGTTACTCAGGAGACAGCTTGCAGGTAATTGAACCTTGGTGTTAGCTGATGCTAGCTGCCGAGCTAACGATGAACCCCCACCGTTAGCCGTTATTCAAACGATGGTGCTGGCGCAAAGTGTTTTCTTGAACCTTCCACACTAACGTTCAGGTCCCATGACAAGTGCACCTCGTGAGGGTGGTCGCAGTGGATGTCGGCAGACGCTTCCCTCTCCTGACAAAGACACACACTGTCAGGACTCACACAGATCTGTGTTTCGACTTCGCACACTGATCTCAGTTGAAAGCCGCTGTCAGAAGTCCCAATGACTCTCTGCTTCGTGCTAGCATAAAGCAGTTAGCCTAGCGTTAGCCTCTAGCTACCTCGACTGGCTCGATGTGTTTACGTACCTTTTAACGGACATAACGGGCGTCTTTGGGTTTATTTTACAAACTGTTTACTGAAATGTCAACAGCAAGGGTGTACCTGTCATTTTATACATAAGTGTATTCAGCGTTTCACTAGTTGGCAAAATTATCTTTGCTAAGTAACCGCTGAATTGTTGACATATGTAGCCAACTCGAGCTGTAGGCTAGCGTTAGCTGCTGTCACTGTTGTTAGCTTCGGCACGCCAAGTTAACAAGCTAATGTTAATCTCCTATTACCTCTGCTCTCTATTTGAGCAGAGTCAGCTGCTAATTACATTTAGCTGCTCTATTATCACCTACTTTCTAAAAGCAGCCGAGTCGAACAGGCATCGTGTAAGGTTTTGGGTTTGTGGCGCTAATGTTACAATCTAACATCTGTGCTAATTGTAAACTCAATTTGCAAACTGTCAGAAACACCGTGTGTTCCTGTATAGTGTTCATGTTATTGCCCACATTATGATGGGTCATTCTCTTGGGTTTATTGGAATATTTTCACATTATGATTCAGCAAACAAAATGGCAGGAATGGTAGATTGATTAGTATTCCATTAACTTCTTATTCATGCTTTTCATTTTTTTTAAATTGATTTAAACAGTCGTGTGTCCTTTGTTGTACACATACATTTTATACATTAGTGTACGATTAGCTGCTCTGCAACCCACTAAAAGCCTTCACCTGGAAGTCCGAGGCAGTTAGTTTGAAAGATGGCTGTAAATGAATGAGCAGAATGCCAGTGTGCCAACTAACTGAACAATAATTCATATATTGAACACCCATGATGCATCTCTGCCAAGGGTGACCAATAAATGCCTAATGGGAAATATGTATAGTTCAGAATATTTTTTAGGAGAGATAGATCTGCATCAAAATACAGGCAAACAGATTTTTGGAAGAATTCTCAAATGCAGTTAAATATTTACTCTTCTAAATTTCTATACGAATCAGTAATTGTTGCTGAATGTGCTAACCTTTGGGGAATTGCCTCCATAGTTTTTCAAGATAGTTAGGGGTAGATATATTTGTTATTCACACCTAATTACAGAATTATGATATCTCAGGGCAAATTAGCCAGGTGTTAAATATACTTCAGCCAAATTGAAGGGAATATCACAATATGATTAACTTGAGGGTAAACTGCTCCCTTGGATTAGTATACTAACACCACTGATATAGTTAGTAAGGTATTTGAGTATGTGATCATCCTATAATTGAGTATTAAAGTGGTGTGTGTGGTTTCAGCAATATGCTGCTTCTCACTAAACCGACAAGCAGGGGTCTCCTAAGACAAGTCTTAGGTTGTCTTCTCAGCAGTCTCCAGGAACTCTTATGAACAATTGACAGTAAGATTTTATTTGCCATTTGTTTTTGTATCTAGAGCTGAACAAAAACCCAGTGGAGGGATTCTCAGCAGGCCTGATTGAGGATAGTGATCTCTACAGATGGGAAGTCCTTATCATTGGTCCTCCAGATACACTGTAGTAAGTCTGTCACGACGGAAAGATCTGTCCTTATGTTTGTTATTACTTTTATTATATTTGTTGCTATGGATGTCTTGAAATTGATTTGTATCTCTGGTCTTTTCTCTTCACAGTGAAGGTGGTGTGTTTAAAGCTCACCTGACATTTCCCAAAGATTACCCCCTCAGGCCACCTAAAATGAAATTTATCACAGATATTTGGCACCCTAATGGTAGGTTCATCATTACCACACAGTAATAGTTCCCGTTGTTTAGTAGTTGTAGGTTCCATCAGAGAGGATTTTAGATGTTTACCACTGTAGATTCAGAAAGATTTCACAAGAGTCTCCCTCAGTTATAATAGAGTAGATTAGCATCAGATTAGGATTTCGTATTTTTAATTCTTTTGTGTTTTTAGTATTATTAATTTCATGAAATTCAAATGATGTTATGTAGGTATGGATTGAAAACAAACAAAATGTTAATGTACTGGAGTGGCAGTCAAAATCCACACAGGAATACAGTTCACTGTTTATGGTAGGCCTTCGAAATAGTTGTCATACTATTTAATAGAACTTTAATAGCTTTGCAAGGAAGAAACAGGAGGTATTGAAATATCTGGATTTACAAAGTTGGTACAGACCTGCCCACATCCTGTAGGGTTAAGGGTGTAATCAAAGTTCCCTCCTTTGAAATATTTACTCAGGGGAAGCAGGTACTTTCCATGAGAACTTCCTGTAAACAATATCAATAATTCATTTGTTAGCTGATTGGTTAAATATCATATGTAAATGAGCATTAGCATACATTTTACCACATGAAATGCAATTTACATTTTCTGCTTCATAAATTGTATTGTACATGTTTTTTTCCCCCCAGTTGACAAAAATGGAGATGTATGTATTTCTATTTTGCACGAACCTGGGGAGGACAAGTACGGCTATGAGAAACCAGAGGAGCGCTGGCTGCCTATCCACACAGTGGAAACCATAATGATTAGTGTTATCTCTATGCTGGCAGACCCAAATGGTGACTCACCAGCAAATGTGGATGCTGCAGTAAGTTTACTTGTGTTGATTAGAAATGGTAATGGTATGGATTTTTTTGTCACTGTGGTGATAAAGCAGCATTCTTTCTATGCTGCTTTCTTCTTCTCTCTCTCTGTCTCTCTCTATGTGTCTCTCTCTCTCTTCTCTCTCTCTGTGTGTGTGTCTCTGTCTCTCTCTCTGTGTGTCAGTCACACAGAGAGGAGCAGTAAATTACTGACAGAGCCCATAAAAACTGTAAAAAAAACATCTTTATTACCGTTCAAACATGTATAGAAAGACCTCTAAATGAACACTGTAAGCAAATTTTCTACCAGAAAAAAACCTTGCAAATGCACTCCTGTAACTTTTAACTGCAAAAGACATATGGTGATGACCGCAATGAGCCCAATCCCACGGTAGGCATCACATGGCCGTGGTAATGTGGATACCTTCACAGCCCTAGTGCTGGTCATCACACACCCAAATATTTTGGCAAAGTAACAGATTTCTGTAAAAATAATTTCATCCTGTAAGAATGAACTGTTTTATGTTTTTAATGTCATGCATCTTAAAAGTACATATATGAATGACTATATTACGATTATATAAGAATTAAGTATAAATAAAGCAATGTGTCAATATTCATGCAATACAGGGATACATACAATGTGTTCTAAACATAACAGCTTTGAATGGTCTATCTTTTTTCTTCTCTGCAGAAAGAGTGGAGGGAGGACAGACACGGCGCATTTAAAAGGAAAGTTGCCCGTTGTGTACGAAAAAGCCAAGAGACTGCGTTCGAGTGATATTTCGTGAGGATCTAGCTTCAAGTTTTCAGGGCAAGTATTTTTTTTAGGAAACTTTTAACGAATGAATAATAACTCATTGAAGCTGTATGGAAGTGATTGCCTATCGCACCTAATGTTCGCTTTATTGTGGAAAGTGTTTATGGTCATTTTGGATGCTGCACTTTGTTGTGCTGTTTAATTGTACTGCTTTATTCTCGGGCTGTTTTTGGTTAATCTGTACCTTCATTAAGGATAGGGTTGGTTTCATTTGTTTCTGAAACACTTATCTTATTTGTTTAAATCCTCTTCATATCCCGAGAGCTATCAATAAATGAAGTGGTCTGAAAAAATAAAAGCCAGTGTCTGCGGCCTTCACAGGACTGTAATAAACTTGACCAATCATTTCATTCAAAACCCTTCTCTTAGTAATTAACACCTCTGTAAAATAGTTTCAACATAAACTGAACATTAGAAATCTCATAAGGAAAAGATTAAGAGTTCACACATACACATTACACTACAGTAAGTAGTGAGCAGAATTTGACCATGTAGATTTGTAGTTCTGGGGCTGGCGGTGTGTTGTGTTGAGTCATTAAATAAACATCCTTTGTTGTTGACAGTTGTCTGACATATCTGCAGCTGTCAGGTTAATCAACATTGTTATTTTCCCATGTCAGTAATATTTATGTCTGAGCAACTTGGCCATGCATTTCAATTATCAACTTTCCTACATTTTTTTGGATGGTTGAGTGGAGTTTCCAGACAGCAAAAAGTTGTGCTTTTCTTAACTTACACCTGTAGAATAGCTCAGTGGTTTTTGAGAATGCCGAACTGAGTGGCAGCAGCAAAGCTGCAAAATCTCATTCACCAAAAAACTCAGATCTTCTCCTTCTGCCCCTCTAGCACCATAATGCAGTCAGGTGGAAAGCTGTAACAAGTAAATCCTACTGCAGAATCACAGGTTCTCGTTCACAGCACATCAACGCTGGTGTTGATCCTTACCACCAAACTCTCTTGATGTTTTCCTTGGTGTCCTCTATGTGTATGGCACCACTTTTTCATTCTTTTTTTTTTTCAGTCATCACGTGTTAGAAACGTCTTCAACATGCACCTTATCGCTCAGTACCTTATCAGAAGACACTCCAGAGAGAGTCCGCAGCCTCTCACTTGGGCATTTGTGTTGTCACATACAGCCCCTCAAATAATGTCAGGAGATTATGCTGAAAGCAGCTTAACATTACAACAATCATTCTAGTTCTACATTATCAGCTTCTGTGTTGGAAAGAGGCAGACAGGTGTGGTTACTATTGGGTTCACACATGATGACGTGTGTTGTTGGTCTTAATGTATGTGTGTTTTCCCACAGGTCTTAAATTGAAAATCAACATGGCACTGTTTCCTGCACTCTTCCACCCGCCTGGCTTGTCCTCCTTTGTTTTGGCAGGAACAAACTGGCTACTGTAGGCTACAGTAGAACGTAAAGGTGACTACCAAGGCTGACAGAAAAACTCCAAGCAAGTGCCAACTCAAAAAACAAACAAACCCAGAAGATGATAAAAACACTTTCAAGTCTATGAACTGCTCCAACATTCAGGAAGATATTGTAAAGACATGTATATAGCACAGACGAAACCGGATAATATATAAGCTCCCTTTCCATCCATGAAGACACTTAGACCAAATGGATAGCGCTGGTTCTGATAGATTTATTTTTGTCCACTCACCTTCTCTCAACTCCAGCATGCATTAGTTCTCTTCAGATTGTTTTATCAGGATGTCTTACATCGAGAATTGTGATCCCGTTGGAGGACTGTCACAGGAAGAGCTTGAGACATGAATGACATGACTGATGAAGTGTTTTTCCGAATTAGATTACAAAGCCGTTCTCGTGGGTTCTTTAACACTCTCAGAACTTAACAACGTACCTGAATGATTTAGTTTCTTCTCATCTGCTCTAAGTCTTACCATCATACTCTGTTGACTTGAGGAAGGCGACGTAACCCTTACCTTAAATACCTTTATGTGCATGCTAAATTTTGTTAATCTTTTTTCAAAAGTGCCTCCAAATAAAATGCTTGGCCACTTCACCCTGCATTGAAAAAGTGTTTGTAATGTTGAAAAAAGATGGAGAACTTGTGTACCACCTATGTATGAATTTAATGAATTGCCAGTACACAGGAAGTCTGTATGATTAAATACTTGGTAACAATTTAGTGTAGCAATAATTCCCCTTGTTTGAATTGTACACATGTAAATGTTTTCATATCCTGAGACAATTTGAGGTCATCTCCAATATTCTATTCTTTTAACAGCCTCTCTTTTCCCTGTCTGTGTTGTCCTTTTGTAGGAGTTGTTATGCATGCTTTATCTTACTTTTGGGTTTTTGTTTCTGGCTTTTTTCATGGGATTAAGTTTGAGTGTTTGTGTGTATATAGTATTTGTGCCCATTTTTGTTTTGTCATGCTCTGTCCTGATCCAAGGTCTCATGATTATTCTGCTCGCTGAACGATTTTGGTTTTGCCTAATGTACAAAGTCAAAATACTGATGTATATTTTTCATGTTATGAAACCTGTTACCTGTAGTGAGTTCTTCTAAGATATGAATTTTTTTCAATATTTACTTGCGTATTTAATTCAGGTGTTTTTTGGGTATAGCATGAATCACAATGGCACTCAATAGAGCACATACCTCTCTCAAGGCCCAACAGTTCCTTTCAATTTTAAATAAGCTGCACCACATTTCACACATGTTTATCATTTCCCAAAATGTGTCTGATTTTTCTTTCAGCTGGGTGATTGTGCCAACTTAGGATATGTAGCTTCCTATCCTCCTCAACTTTTGTACACTTTGACGGTAACCAACATATTTTAACTTCCCTTTGGGTTCCAGAGTGTCACTGATGATGAGCCACACAGCTAAAATACTCCTCTTGTTCAGTCTGGCCCCTAAACAAGCTCATCACTATCAACCAGGGAAGTTGGAGAATGATTATTGAATCCCATTTGCTAACATCAGGTGATTTTTATTTAGTGCTATAAAATAAAACTATAGGCAAAGGGAGCTTTGTGAGGTAAAGCAGGACTTTTTATATACAGTCTATGGTCTGAACATGACAAAAGATAGGAGCCATAATTCTGCCACACAATTTGTCTGCAGTTATTAATTTTTCAAGGGAAAGTTTTATAAACATGATAAATTATTTCCACCCCATCCTCAAAATTAACAACTATTTGACACCAAATGCATTTAGAGTATTCCGGCTGTTTGATTTATTTTCATGGCATGTGTTGGGGCAATGCCAGAAATACCCATGACTATATTTCTGTAGCACAATTTTACAATGAATTCCTGCATATTTGGGATATAATTAGAAGTGTCAGATAAGAGCCATGTGCCTGCAGTCATTCAAGACTCTTTTTTAAATTATTTTTTTTAATTTTTGTCAATGCTGCATTGTGGATTATTGAATTCAAAATGTGCTTTGCTATCAGTGACCCCCCCCCCCCCCCCCCCCCTGCTGTATGAATATGCCCTGTGTTGTGCAGAGTACTGCCTGCTTGCCAAGAACTTCAATGATCCTAGCATGAGCACGTATTATCCTTTTCTTCCCATTGGTCTGATCAGTCAATATTTATTGATTCATTTATCATTTATATTTCTGAGCAGGAGCTCGTTTGCGTTTAAATGTGGACAAATCCTGAACTGCCTAACTCAATCAAATAAAAGAGTCAAGAGTAAAAACTGATTAAAATATTGGTTGCTAACTTGAGGGGGAGAGTGTATGTCTCCCAGCCTGTTTGCCAGTTTGTCCTGAACCTAGACTTTATACTGTATAAAGGTCCAGAATGAACCTCTGCAGCAGGATCATCACATTTTAACTCTGTCAGTGACAGCAAACCTTTCTCACATTCAGTCAAATCACAAGAGGCTGAATACCTGTCACACCAGAGGTTTGTTTTTGTTAGTTGCAAAGACAGTTCCCTACATCAACTCATGTGAACAGACTGTGGACTGAATCACACGTGTAAAATGATATCTCACGAAATAACTAATTCAGTATAAGAGAGATGTTTGGCAGCGGTTTTGTGATGAACTATGTTTTTGCGTGTTATTGAACGCAACACCGCTGGCTACTATCCGCCTGTCCGTCATATCGCGATAGAGTCTCCGGAGCTAACGCTGAGCAACATGGCGGAAGGTATGAGATAGATTTTTTCCTCACTGCTCGGTCCACTCCCTGTTCTTCTCGTGTGCTTGTTGAACTGTGGGACTGAATGAACCAGTGTCTCGGCTGTCTCACGAACCCTGCGTCGTGTGGGGCTGAGAACACGAAACGCAGCGTTAGCTTGTCCTCTCCTCTGCTCCACCGTTAGCTGTCGGTGGTGCTGCTAGCTGGATTTTGGAGTTAGCCGAACCGGGCTCCAGTTAATGTGATGAAGGGGGGACCGGTCTGCAGGGGACAGCTTCTATTCCTGAACTCTGCTAGTGGAAAACGCGAGAAAATATACATATGTTAACTTATAATTCGCAGGTAGCGTCAATTATAGTGTTCAGCTAAATGTCAACGACAAAGATGGCATCAAACTGCACTATTAAGCAATCATTCCGCCACAGTCTACTCTCCAGTGACTGTCGCGGTTTTGTTCATGAAGGGGTCGTTTTAGAAAACGTTGACACATATAGCAGTGTTGTTAATCGAGAGGTAAATACGGGACGGGGGGGGCAGGTGTCACTCCCTGTCAGGTATCAGCTGCCCCACCTGGCAGAGCTGCCCAGGCCAAGGGCAACACCTCGACTCGGGCCAAGACATCAGGGTGCGCCTGCTGTGTGCTCCTCCTTAAGGGAAATCTGCTTACCAGCTTCAACACTCCACCAACCTGTGGTGTAATTGTGTGTGTGTGTGTAACTTCTCCGTATCAACTGAGCAGAAGGGACATCTATTCACACACATCCAATGAATGTCTGAGCCTTTACCTCAATGAACAAGTTCAATGAAAAAGCATGATAATTTTCTTCAGACCTACTCCTGCAATGTCTGGATACTATTACTGGTGGTAAACTTTTAATGGTATTTTCCTTGTGTGTTCTGTGTTTGCAAAGTAGTTTGTGCATTGTTTAAGTCTGAAAGAGACTAGATCATGTTCACAAGTCCTGACGTTTTTCTTTGGTCTCTGGGGAAATTAAAAATTGAGGTAGATATTGTTTTTGCAGATGCATCAGTGATGCCTGATAATCCTGCAAAACAAATGTGGATAAGAACATAAAAAAAAACTATCCAGTGGCTGGTCTCTTAGTCCCTAAGCTGCTGCTCAAGCATACCACCCTTCCTGTGTTGAGCTGATCAGGTGGTTATTTTTTCGTTTTTTTAGAAACACCCCTTTTCTGGACCTCATGACCAGTTATCGTGCCAGTAACGGTTTACGAGGGAGGACAAAGTAACGTGCCGCCTCAGCATTCTTTCTTCACTTTAACTTTACTGGTTTAAAGGAAGGAAATGGGCCCCAGTTCAACTCTGTGGACTCTTGGCTGAGACATGACACAAACATCCATAAACAGTGTATTTTCAGTTTGAGGAACTGGGAAAGGTTTGTCCAAACGAAACTACTTGGACTACGTTTGTAGGCAGGTTTTAAGATTCAGAGATTTGGGTCTTGCACAGAGACTGTGGAAAATCAACTGCTTCTGCGCAACTTTGGTCACATAGGAAAGAGATTTTAAAAAGGCCCGAGCACTTGCAAACTCGGGACCTGATGCGGTGGCAGGGGAGGGCGGACAGGGACTGGGCGAAACAGCGTGTGGTGTATGGCACAGCACACAGGAGGGAGACACCGCCACCAAAGACACCAGCCTCCACCACCTTAGGCTCTCAGCTCCTGTAAAATATAAAGGAAACACACGCATGCATCAGTATGGCTCCACACAATTCAATCAAGGAAACAAAAGTAAAGAAACAATCCCAAAACAATATAAATTTATACCAGTAAAATAAACAAAAGAACTTTAAGAACTCTACCCAATTATTCAAAAGCCAAATAAAGTCTAATCAATCAAGTCATAACGGGGGTGAAAATGTGATACAGGTGATACAATAAACAAAGGAACGGGAAATACTAGAAACTCACAAATTACGTGGACACGTACAATCCAAAACAAAAAGGCGACAAACCCCACTCACATGCACACTGTTAAAAAGGCTCGCACATAACCCGGTAAAGCACTCTGACGTGACACTTTAACGAGCCAAGGCAAAGAAGACAAAGTAAAACAATGTAAAGCAGAACGAAACGTAAAGTACAACAAAGTAGGGCAACACAAGACAAGGTAAAGCCAGGCACGTTAAAAACAATGCAAAGTATGGTAAATATTCAACAATACGTCACTCGTCACTCGCATCATGTAAAGAAAACAGCGTAAAGAACGCCGAAAATACAACGTTCTGGTGCTACATTTAAGAGGCTATTATTTCCCTCCTGGGGTAAATTTTATTTTACTACCTGCTTACCATAGTTTACAGTAGGACAAATGTGTGACCTCTGGGTGAGGATGGGCTTTTTCTTCGAATTTCTCACTAAAGTGTTTTTACAACTATAACTTCAAAGGCATGCATTGTGTATTATGTAGTTCATTCATGTTTTAGTAAATTTCCCCATTTTATTTATTTTGTATGGAATTTTTATGAATGCATTTCTAGATGGCATCGATTTCCTTGTAAAAAAATAAAAATAAAAGTTTGACAAGGTCATGCACATGAGATGTTTTTGCGTAATCCTGCTAACAAACAGACAAAGAAACGTGGTTGAAAACATAACCTTCTTGGCGGAAGCAATTATCTGTGTATATTTTTTTGTGCATAGAACCTGATGTGATATGTATTTTGAAATATGTTTTAATCACAATACCTTGCAGTTTATACCAAAACTGTGGTAATCACATTAATGATCTAACATCATTTTATGTAATATTGACAGTGTTATCTTAATAGACACCAAGTAGCATCTGTCTTGTATGGTTTATTGGTCAGGGTGGCAACCAACGTCAAGGTGTGTCTTCTACAAGGCAAGGTCAAAGGCTTTACCTTTAAGCCATTAAGCCATTAATACTTTAACCCTTTTAAGTCACTTTATTTGCGTTTATATAGACTTAGATGAATGTAATATCAGACATCTTGACAGGGAAAACAGGGAAAGAGGAAGAAGACACAGTAGATGGACATATAATTGTATCAGAGACTTTACGGTGGTAAATGGTACTGAATAGTCCAATTTTGTTTGCCATTATGAATAATGATGTGTTCTCAAGTTCATGATGATATTGGGTGGATGAAAGAGGGACCCTCTTTGCTGATGATTGAGCCTTGTGGAAAAGGTGAAGGAATATTCATCATGTTATGGGAGGAAATCCCGCCCACTAATCACGCATTATGGTCCAGGCCATCTAGTGCAGACCACATATCCAATAAAAGTTGTAAAACAAGGCTTAATTCCTGTTGCCAGTAGGTGGCGCTATCACTATCACTACCACTACATACAGACTAATAGATCTGTTCGGGTCGGGACTCTGATCATGCACGTGCAAAAATCAGTTTGATGCCATGGTCACACCGTGTGACTTAAACTCAAAAGTCAAGGTAGTTTTTTTTATCTCTATGTTGTTAAGAGGGCACTCACTGATTTTGAAGTTGATCTGATTAAAGCTCTAGGAGGAATTCGTTAAAATACACAACGTGCAAAATTGCCACTAAATTCAAAATGGCTGACTTCCTGTTGTGTTAATCAAATTGGTGGCATGGACTTATTTTTACGTCCGGTCATGTGTGTACTGAATTTCGTGAAGAGCGTTTAAACCAGATGGAATTGCTGTTTTAGGGGGCACTGTTGAGCCTTTTTGGCACGCCCATTTTCAATTACTCCATAATTGAACATTTTCACCAGGCCTGACGCGCCCGCCAAGTTTGGTGAGTTTTCGAGTATGTGTAAGGCGTCATAAATGCGATTATTTGTCTGAATAATCTAGCGAAAAGCAATAGGGCCCAACCACAGACAGTGCGAAGACCCTAATAATGTCTCAGGCCAAATTACTCAAACCACCAGTCGGTGCAAATCTAACACAACAGCTTCATCCTGTAGTATAACAAACAAAAGTCATCTTTAATCAGTAATCTTGTTTTAGTTTAGACTGGAGCCAATATACACAATGACCTCTGACAGGTCGGCAGCGTATTGTAGGGACGACAGAGACAAACAACCATTCACCCCCGGATTCACACCGAGAGTCAATTTAGAGTCTCAGATTAACCTAACTCCAATCTGTATATTTTTGGACTGCGGGAGGAAGCCCGAGTACCCGGAGAAAACACACAAGAACCCAGGTAGAACATGCAAACTCCTCACAGAAAGACCCCATCTGAACCGGCCTGTGGCTGACTGCACCACAGCCGTCTCTGAAAGCAAACGGTGTAAAATCAATACCAAACACCATCCAGTGAATGGACTTTGGACCACTCCCTTTAGTTTCAGGCGAAAAGTGCTTTAAAGAGTTCAGTTCTAACCTGTGTTTAGGAATAGGTCTTTCTAACCTAAGTTTTTTTTTCCATCTCTGCATCATGTTTTGTCCTCTGTCTGTTTCCTTTCCCTTGATGTGGAGCAGAGGAGGTGGCCAAGCTGCAGAAGCACCTGGCCCTGCTCAGGCAGGAGTATGTGAAGATGCAACAGAAGCTGGCTGACACAGAGAGGCGATGTGCTGTGCTCGCTGCTCAGGGTTCTGGTCAGGGCTCCCCCAACCCTTCAGCAGCAGAGACCTTCATTAGTCGTCTGCTGGACATCGTGGCTGACCTCTATCAGCAGGAACATTACAGGTGAGGTTCATGCTTGGAATGGATAGGTACACATTAAAAATATCTAGCTATATGCAAATGGTAAATACTTCTGTGTCTGGTGTGTGTTGTATGATTTAAAAAAAACACCTATTCTGATACATTATTGTAGTTTGATGTTTGTTTTGTATTTATTGTTTGTTTTAGTATTTAAAATGTATTTGGCAAAAGTTTGAGATAACTGTGTTTCTCATGTGTGATGAATGTGTGTTTTGCAGTGATCTGAAAGTGAAAGTTGCAGGGGAGACGCTTTGTGCCCATAAGTTTGTTTTGGCTGCTCGCAGTGATGTCTGGAGTCTGGCTAACCTGACCTCCACCTCTGAACTGGACCTATCTGGTGAGCAAACCCCTGTGACACCACCGTGTTAAAAGAGTAGCTTAATTTATAATGAAAATCCATCCATTTGGGATAAAGTAAGAAATGGATGGTCATTTTGCGGTGTGTCAAAATGATTGTTCTGCTAAGTCCAGTGTTTAAAATAACTAGAAATGTATTCATAGCATGTTTCTAACTGACTTTATGATATAAATAATTCCCAGATTGTCAGCCTGAGGTTGCCATGGCGATGTTGCGCTGGGCTTACACTGATGAGTTGGAACTCAGTGAGGATGATGCCTTTCTTATCGACCTGATGAAGCTGGCTAACCGCTTCCAGCTCCAGCTGCTTCGAGAGAGGTCAGCACAAGTACACTGTCTTTTTTCCTTGCTGTTAGTGACAGCAGTACCATGGCAGAACCTATTGAAGAGTACCACATGTGGCTTAATGGCCTGAAACACGTCTGTTTTTCCATTGGGACAGGTGTGAAAAAGGCGTGATGTCCTCTGTGAATGTCAGGAACTGCATTCGCTTCTACCAGACAGCTGAGGAACTAAACGCCACCACGCTGATGAACTACTGTGGGGAAATCATTGCCAGTCACTGGGTGAGTACCTTTAGTGTTTGTTCACGGCTTACTGGCCTTAGGTGTTTTCATATGTCACCAGTTTTTGTTACATCACCATTTACAATACAATAAAGCCAGACTTTGACAACTGTCACGGTTATTTTTACGACTTTAGTGAAGAAAATGGCTGTTAGCTGTCATCAATCTTTGACACCTCCAGGCTAATTGTTTCTCTCTTTTAAATTATTTTTTTTTTACAATTTCTTAGGTAACACTAATTCTTTTATTCAAAGCTGATTCTTTATTGTGTTTAATTGACTGTGTTAATTTTTTATTTATCAGGATGATCTAAGAAAAGAAGATTTCAGCACCATGAGTGCCCCACTTCTGTACAAGATGATCAAATCTAAAACAGAGTATCCTCTCCACAAAGCCATAAAAGTTGAGCGGGAAGATGTGGTCTTTCTCTATCTCATTGAGATGGACTCGCAGGTCAGTTCACCACAGATCTCCTTAGTTTTCTTTTGTAAGTTACAATGTAATCAGCAAGGAAGATTCAATCTTTCTCATTATGCTATAAGCAGGTTTTATGTTTTGTTTTTTTATGTTGTTTCCTCTTGTTTTCAGCTCCCTGGCAAGCTAAATGAAGTAGACAACAATGGTGACCTGGCATTAGACCTGGCACTCTCTCGTAAATTGGAAAGCATTGCCACCACTCTGGTTAACAACAAAGCCGATGTGGATATGGTGGACCAGAGTGGCTGGAGCCTCTTGCATAAGGCCATCCAAAGAGGTGCGGGGTCACTATCTCACTCATCCATGTGTGTTTATTGTAAAAGTAATGTCCAAAATAAACTTTTGGTTTAGCTGTCTTGGTGTTCATTTCAAAATCGACCATGTGAGATACCCTCTTAATCAAATGATTCAATAAACTGTTTCTGTGAAGAATCACTTCACCTTTTCCAGTAATTTTTCTGTATAGAAATGATCTCCAATGTGGAATATCAGAGATAATACATGAAAGCAGAGTTTCATTTTTTTATAACCATTTTTCTTTCACTTTCCAGGTGATGAATTTGCCTCAATCTTCCTGATTCGCCACTCAGCTCAGGTGAACGCAGCCACAGTGGGGGCCGTGGAAACCCCACTTCATCTGGTCTGTTCTTTCAGCCCCAAGAAACATTCTGTGGAAGTAATGAGTGGCATGGCACGAATCGCAGAGGCTCTGCTCAAGACCGGAGCCAACCCCAACATGCAGAACAGCAAGGGCAGGTGTGTCACAGGGCTCTTGGCTTATGAGCTGCGACGGATCGCGGAGGAGGCCAACTGCCTCGCAAAGTATCATGATGCTTCAACTTTTTTCCTTTTGTTGTTTTTAGGACTCCACTACATGAAGCTGTTGCATCAGGGAATGAGCCAGTGTTCAGCCAGTTACTAGAGTGCAAACAGTGAGTTATTTACACTTCATGTGGAATTAGTGCGTTTGTTCCTGACTTGGAAAATCACACGCAGAGGGCTTAATGTTCTAAACTGCAAATAGACACAAATAGGTTATGTGCAATTTCTTAATTTTAACTTAATTACAATATAAACTTAATCTTTTTCCTCTACTCTATGCCATGCTGTCAAATAAGAGTAGACAGCAAATGTCATATCATGGCACCCTGGTCATTATTTACCTCCAAAGGTTTCTCTGTGTGTAACCTGATGTAATCTATCCATCTTGTTAGGCTTGACCTCGAACTCAAGGACCATGAAGGCAGCACAGCTCTGTGGCTGGCCCTGCAGTATATCACCGTGTCCTCAGACCCATCAGTAAATCCGTTTGAGGACGATGCACCAGTAGTAAATGGCACCTCATTTGACGAGAATAGCTTTGCAGCACAGCTCATCCAGAGAGGGAGCAACCCTGATGCACCTGACACTACCACAGGTGCTTATTCATAATTTTACTGCAGTAATATTTGTCTGAATCTGATGGTGCATTTGACTTTCAAAACATTTTCATCTCGTCTCTGTAGAAAACTGCCTCATGCAGAGAGCAGCTCGGGCAGGCAACGAGGCAGCTGCTCTTTTCCTAGCTACTCATGGAGCGAAGGTCAACCATGTCAACAAATGGGTACGTATGAAATGAGTAGCATTTACATTAGGGCTGTAAAACAATTACATTTTTTTATCAGATTAATCCCCATTTCTAAATGGGGATATTGTTGTGGGAACAGAAAGATAAATGACAGAAGGCGGGTATATACATCTAAAATTTGTTTTTTTTATTGATGACAAGTCCAAATGGTAGTTAGTAAGATTGAAAATTAAATCAAACTAAAACATACCATACCATAATTAAATGTGGCTGTCTCTTTGCTATGCTTCTGAGCAAACATAGGATGATGTTATTTAGAACATTTTTTATTTTTTATCAAACTCAAAGATAAACTGTATCCTAAACAATTGGAGCATTGGAGAATAAAACTTTTTTCTTTTCTTTTTTTAAATCAAACAAACATCCAAACCTTTACACAATTAAATGTGAAATCTGAATCTGAGCCCATCTGTAGAAGCAGTGTTCTGCCAGTTCACACTTAAAAAGAACGAGTTCCAAGATCAGTTCATGCAGATGAAATTGAATGAGTTCACGTTCATAGTTAATTGTTTTGGGGGGTTGATTTAGGTGACAAACGTACGGTCATGTGTTTGGTTATGAATCGATGGTGTCGGATCATGTCTGCGTGTCGCTCCGCTCATTTTAACACGGAGTCCTGACTGTAAGCGTCACATCTCGTGTTGGACTGAGCACAACATGTTGACGAGTCATTTTCATTATGTTTAAATGCAGCCTCATAAACTCTGGAGCGAATCAAACAAACACTAAGTTACTTCATGTGCTGATCAGGTCCTGATAACTAGTGATGAGTGTTTATTAGTTCAAGAGAGAGCGAGTGGAGGATGAAACAGAAACTCCAGCTCGGTACAAACCAACTGCAGCTTCTGCTCTGATCATGACGCAGCGGCGCTGATCACTGAGCAGCTGTGAGTAGAGAAACTCTGTGTTTTCACTGTTTGTTTCCACGGTTCTTCTACAAAGTCACTGACCGGCTGCTTAACGTGAACGAACTCTGATCTCACTGCGTGTGTCGCTCTGAGCGAGTGAGTGGGGGCGGGTATGGGTACATGGAGCGGGTCGTTAATGCGTTTTTTAAAATGTACGCGTTAATTCCACAAATGAATCATCCCGAGTTAACGCGTTAATTTTGACAGCCCTAATTTACATACATACATATTTCTTGGTCATGCCAAAATATTTGGCCCATCTCTTTCAGAGATAACTAGAAACTAGAAAAAGAAGACATAATCTATATCTATCTATAATAAGGCTAATATCTGTAATTGACCCAAAAAAGAGCTGATCTGAAAATTCTAATCTGACTTTTTATGTCTGCAAGCCTTACAAATGTAACTTTATCCTAAATCCTAAAATGAAGGGGAAATTATTTTGTAATAATAATAAAAAGTCTTATTAATCCCTCTTCCTTTTTTCAGGGTGAGATCCCGCTTCATACAGCATGTCGCTGTGGCCTGGCAAGTCTGACAGCAGAGCTGCTCCAGCAGGGAGCCAACCCCAACCTACAGACACAGAAGGCCCTGCCTGACGACACCAATGGCGTGTCGACGCAGACCCCCCTCCACATGGCCATTGCTCACAACCACCCAGATGTGGTCTCTGTCATCCTTGAGCAAAAAGGTCAGTATATGTTTTGGGAGTCTGATAAACCTTAACAGCTGTAACTAAGATGTAAATGTGATGGGTGTAATAATTAATTAATTCTCCCTTGATTTATTGCATCTACTTCAGCCAATGCACTTCATGCCACCAACAACTTCCAGATCATTCCAGACTTCAGTCTCAAAGACTCCATGGACCAGACGGTGCTGGGCTTGGCCCTCTGGACAGGTACACAGCTCTGCATCTTACAAAACAGTTGATTCTTCATTATCGAGTAAGCTTGCTTGGTGATCTGTGTGTGATGTGTAACATGTATAATTTGACCCTGTCAGGTATGCACAACATAGCAGCTCAGCTGCTGGGCTCAGGGGCTTCTATCAACGACACTATGTCCAATGGACAAACCCTGCTTCATATGGCCATCCAGAGACAGGACAGCAAGAGTGCCCTCTTCCTTCTTGAACATCAGGCTGACATCAATGTGAGGTAATGCCTGGGTTATGCTGCAGAAGTTAGGAATCTGTACAATTATAGGTTATGACTGTTATGAGCATTATAGACCTTCATTAGTCTGGTGACAGCAGAGGAAACGAAAGGGTGCATGATCTGGACTGATCCCATGCTAGAGGCAAACTGGTGTCATTTGCTATTGATGGTCTATGCATTCACCCCCACTCAGGGTCCCCCTGCTCTCTGTTTTAATTTTAACTGGATTCAGTAAAACTTCAGCGGTAGCATTCAGTAGTAACAATAACAAGTTTGGACCCAAAATACAGACCTCTTTATTGTATGTTTATCATCTGCCAGTTAACAACTTTGAAATGAGTTATTAAATTGTCATGGATTTGTCTGTATCTTATGTTGTGTATTTCCTCTTTGACTAGAACTCAAGAGGGACAAACAGCACTACAGTTGGCCATTAGTAACCAGCTGCCACTGGTGGTAGATGCCATTTGCACAAGAGGAGCTGATATGTCAGTGGTGGATGACAAAGGGGACCCTCCACTGTGGCTGGCTCTAGAGAACGGCCTGGAAGATATTGCATCAACACTGGTGAGACAAATTCATACACAACCAATTGAGAAATGATAGAACTCTTTTCATTCATTCTTGGTGTGCTCACAGTTGTTACCAAAACTTTATTTAAGAAATTTCAGTGAGATAACACCTCTGGAATAGCTATAAAAATATATTAAGTTTGATTTAGGAATAAATTATCCCAAAAGGGAATGAAATATCTCCTTACCCTTGCATTAGGTGAAACCGTAGGGATGTTCATATGTCCGTATAACATCCATTATCTTTCACAGATTCATGTCAGTCCGAAACATAAAATACGAAGTGAACAGAGATGGGTTTTACTATAAATCATTGATATTGTGGAGCCAAAGAGCTGCACAAAACCATAAAGACCTGTGTTCACACACGTTACCACTTTATCTTTACTTAAGCGTTTTTATAGGCAACATATACAGTATATGTTCTGTAGATGAATTTATATTTGAGAAACATTCTTTCACATTTTGACTTTTGTCCCCTGTATGTCCCACTTAGGTCCGCCATGGCTGTGATGCGACTAGTTGGAGCACAGGGCCCTCTGGCTGCAAGCAGACTCTCCTGCACAGAGCCGTTGATGAGAATAATGAGGTGTCTGCTTGCTTCCTCATCCGCAGGTCTGCAAATTCTCCTTACGGTTTTACTGCTAGAATTTGGGAAATATAATCCTAAACTGTGGATGCACATATCTGCAGAGTCTGTGAATCTTTTGGATATGGACAAATTATATTATTTTAAGATTTTTTTTTACATCGAACTAATTAAAAAAATTGTCTCTTTGTAAGCTTGATGTAATGACATCTATGTGTCTTAACTTATTCCCTATGTTATGTCTCTATAGCGGGTGTGATGTGAACAGCCCCAGGCAGCCAGGGCCAAATGGGGAAGGAGACGAAGAAGCCCGAGATGGGCAAACGCCCCTCCATCTGGCGAGCATTTGGGGATTGGAGGAGGTGGTGCAGTGCCTTCTAGAGTTTGGCGCTAATGTTAACACACAGGTCAGTCCCATCACATCAGGGGGCCCATTACTCTGTGATCTTATGAGGGGATCTCTCTAAACTTCACTCAGTATTTATAAGTTATCGGACCGATGTGAGCTTTTTCAGTGGTATTTCAAATTGTACATGACTTAATAACATACATTTCTAATCCTTTTTTGATTTTATTCTTTTTAAACACCCAATGCTTTATTACTAAAGCATTGGGGAACAAATTGGGGTTATTATTCCTCTCAAAAAGATAGTTATATTAAAGGTTATTTTATCATTGGAATAATTAAACATTGAAATGGTGTTCATTTAAAGATAGTTTAATGGAGGCCTGAAGGATTTTGTTTTTCACAATTAGTATTTTTGTTACAAATACTCAGTGATACAAAATCATCAATATGGGCTCATCGTTTCACAATCGCCCATTCCTAGATGGTGCTTATACTTTTTCCTGCTACAGCAAGTATCTACTAATTCCAGAAGTCTCAATCTGTCTGTATGTGGAATGCATATCTCGAGAACCGTTCATCTCATCGGATAGCAATGAAAACTCTCCAGCTTTGTGGACTGAGTCCAGCAGGTCACTTTCACAGTTTCAGAAAGAAAGCTGCAACCAGCATTACCACAGTACAAGCAAACAACCCATCTACAACGGCCATTGCACCAGTAAAGCAAATAATAGATTACGAAGTGAGCTGTAATCATGCTCTTTTTCTCACTGTCACTTTATCAGGATGCAGAGGGTCGAGCTCCTATCCATGCTGCCATTAGCAGCCAGCACAACGTCATCATCCAGCTCCTCATCTCCCATCCAGACATTCGTCTAAACATTCGTGACCGCCAAGGAATGACCCCCTTCGCCTGTGCCATGACGCACAAGAACAATAAGGCAGCAGAGGCTATCCTCAAGAGGGAGCCAGGTGCCGCTGAACAGGTAGCCCAGACATGGATGCACCGGTTTGTCTTCATCTTCAGTATTACTGTTGCGCCAATAAAAATGATGTAGTTACAGTATTGATCTCTCAAACTTCTGTTTCCATACAGGTGGACAACAAAGGCCGTAATTTTCTACACGTGGCTGTGCAAAATTCAGATATCGAAAGTGTCCTGTTCCTCATCAGTGTCCAAGCTAATGTCAACTCCAGGGTTCAGGATGCAGCCAAACTCACCCCTATCCACCTAGCTGTCCAGGCTGGATCTGAGATCATTGTCCGCAACCTGGTAGACTTTTGTTGCTCCTCTGCATCTCCCATTCATGCCAGTTTAAGTGTTAGAGAAAGAGTGGTGTATGTGATGCTGTTTTTATTTTTCTCTTTTTCTAGTTGCTTGCCGGAGCAAAAGTAAATGAGCTGACAAAACACAGGCAGACAGCACTACACCTGGCGGCCCAACAGGACCTGGCCACTATTTGTTCTGTGTTGATCGAAAATGGAGTAGACTTTGCTGCTGAGGATGAAAATGGAAATAATGGTACCTTAGATCATTTTATCTTTATTATAACTTGATCTGGGATACTTTTATTAAACGATAACCATTTAAATTGACAAATCTCCAATATAAATAATAAGGCCAGTTTGTTGAGGAGAATCAGTTTATAGTTTTGACCCAAATAGTCATTGTTTTTAGTTAGAGTAGTACATTATATTATTGCCCATCCACCTTCATCCTTGTAAATAACATTTGATCCTTTCTCTATTCTTCCTGCTCTTTCCAGCTCTGCATCTGGCTGTGATGCAAGGCCGCCTTAATAATGTGAGAATCCTACTCACAGAGTCCAACGTTGATGCTGAGGCCTTTAATCTCAGGTACACTTTCCTGATTAAATTACTGGAGTATTATTGAATCCTTTGGGAAATAAGCTCATTCAAGTGGTAACACCGCAAAAAGATACATTGCGTTTTTTAAGATAAGGGCGTTGGCACATTGCTCTCTCTCTCTCTTTCTCGCTGACTGGCAGACACACACAGCTGACATCTCTGACCTGCTCCAGTTTAAACGTTGATTTGTTTGTAATGCCACAATATCAACACTGATCACTTAAATCTTTCTTCATAGCTGTGCACATTCATTCATTAATTAAGCTTGTCTCTCGTACTCACAAACTCACACTGACACGTACACAAACTGTTTCATGTGTAATCTCAGACTGGGTAAAAACAACAGTATTCGAAACTTAGACAATGTGTGGAGAGCTTCAGTTGGCAGTGCGAATGATGGAGACAATCAATAAAAACTCAGAACATAAAAAATAACCTTCCCTGGTCTATAGTGTCAACTTATGTCTCCTTTTTATCTCATGCCTACTTAGGGGTCAGTCACCAATGCACGTCCTAGGCCATTATGGGAAAGAAAATGCTGCCGCCATTTTTGAGTTGTTCCTGGAGTGTATGCCTGAATACCCTCTGGACAAACCAGATAATGAAGGGAACACAGGTACTGTAGATTGAATTATCTCTTTTGTTAACTTTATACATGTTGCACAATAAAACCAGTACTAGACCTGTCATAAAATGAGTATGATCTATGTTTTATTGCAGTTCTGCTCCTGGCCTACATGAAAGGAAATGCAAATCTGTGCCGTGCCATTGTGAGGGCTGGGGCTCGACTGGGCATCAATAATAATCAGGGCATCAACATTTTCAACTACCAAGTTGCAACCAAACAGTTGCTCTTTCGCCTTCTAGGTTAGTTTTTACACTTCACCATATATCAGAGATACTTCGCATATGAAGTGATATGTTTTGATCCCAGTTGTTATAACTAGACTATTTCCTTTTTTTATTTTTATAGATATGCTGTCCAAAGAGCCCCCATGGTGTGATGGGTCAAACTGTTATGAATGCATTGCCAAGTTTGGTGTAACAACAAGGAAACATCACTGGTTAGTATTGTTTTTATATAAATAATGTTTTATTAATTTTATTCATATTTTCACGTTGTGTCAAACTATATGATTAATCCTGCATCTCTTGACTGTTAATTCCAGCCGCCACTGTGGGCGCCTCTTGTGTCACAAGTGCTCTATAAAGGAGATACCCATCATCAAGTTCGACTTGAACAAGCCGGTGAGGGTGTGTGACATCTGCTTTGATGTACTAACTCTGGGTGGGGTATCGTAATGTATTGGTCTGGATATCCTCCATCCTCTGACACTGGCCATGCCAGGCCCAACTCGGCACAGTTTTTCAGGCACACCAGGACAAGGGACATCAGTAGCAGGACATACTAACAAGAGATTCCCGGACATGGACCATAGCCTTTATACTCTTCCAGTCTATGAAAAACTATTAATGTTCTAGAGGGACGTTTAAATAGAAAGTGAAACATTGTCTTTTTGTTTCTGTTTTGATCAAAGTATCTTAAAGATGATATAAGCAGCTCCTCCAGCTCGGTGACAGCTGGACACAATTTGTTAACCATTTTCCCAAGCTCAATAATGTGTGTTTGTACCGATGACCTCTCATTATTACAAGCAGGTAACTGCTGTACAATTTAATCATGAAAGATCACTAATGATCAAATCAATTTAGAGAAGTGGTTGTCCTCTTCTCTGTTGGTGTAGCCTCCTTTATGATGTGTGACCAAAAAAAAATCACTGCTACCAAATGAATATTAACCTTCATTTAAGAGCTGAGGCTGCTGTCAACGAAGTGACTGAACCAACAGCAGGTTCTCTGCAAACTGTCATTCACTGCATTCTGTCACCCAAATTCTGTATTGACTGAATGAAGTGGGACAGGCTAGGAGGATTTAAAAGACAAGCGCCTCATTTCATTTTTTTAAATGAGCATCATGTCCAATTGAGATCTAATCTATTTAGTTATTTTCAGAATTATAACATTGACAGTCTTATTTTACCATTAGAGTTGATAGACGGCACGAATGGGCAACAGAGGAAATTCTTAACGAAATGGCAATTTGAGAAAATATGACTATTAGAAACCCTATTTTATAATGAAAACTAAATTATCCTTGACAACCCAACCTCCTTATCCCATGCCTGTTACTGTCAATTAATTTGTTTTTGTTTTTTTGTGTCATAGTCATTATCAAAAATGATATCTGAGAATCAGTCACCAAAAACTACATTCCATTTTTGACCTGCCAGGAGATCGTCGTAGGAAGTTGCGATCAAAGTCCCCACGATGTTGCCTCAAGTCAAGTTGTCTTGACCCATTATATTGAACGCGTCTTAATTTCTAAGCCTAACAGGTGCACTTTATCAACATCACATGACATTTCTGATCATTGGGGAGAATGTGGCATAGCGGGGCGACCGGGTAGTGGGGCCTCTTTAAGTATTGTTAAATTGTACAGATAAATGTGTGATATTTTTGACCACTACAACTGTTTTGTACTTAAATGCAGTTTGTGCTTGTCATTGTGACAAACCTAAATCTTGCCTCTGTTAATCTTTTATGCACATTGTTTAATCTTTTATGCACATTGTATTGTATCTGTATGCTCAGATATCTAGTCTGTCTCTTCCTGGTGTATCCTTTTAGAAAAAAGGGAGGACAACTTTACATAAAGGTCATCAAAAACAAATGTATTGAGAATTCTTCATTCCAACTCTTAATTATGTGCGTTACAATTAAAGGTCCCTATGTTTTCCTGAGTTTTGTGCAACTGAGTAGCAGGCTTTGACTTGGTCCATTTTCGAGGTTGGCTCAGAGATTAAAATTCTCCAACAGCACACGATTCAGCCTGTGGAGGGCAGCCTTCATATTTCTGCAGGTTGGGGTCTTCCTCTGCTGCAGACGGGTCCTCCACACAGACGCAACGGACACCAGTGGATCCTGCAAAGAGCTTCCGTGGGACACCCGTCCAGTCTCTTACCACTCCACCACTGAAGAGAAAAAACGAATCATGCCTAATGGAAACCCATGATGCATGCTACTGTAAGACATGCTCTATTATAGGTATTGAGTACATCACAACATTACACTCATTTGCCCTGTGGGTGTTAATATTTGATTAGGCCAGAACTATCTTATACCTCTTAGTGGAGCACCAGACTCTTCCTCCCCTGGCAGAGCTCCACTCTGAATTGCATGATGGGAAATGCAGCTTCTCAGCCTCAGACTGGGCCTTCATTCGCTGGCCTTCCGCTAGTGATGCTTCTACCTGCAACAAGGCCTCTGTTGGCTGTCCAGTCTCGCTGTAGAACCGGCCAGTTGCCAAACCTGAAATTCAAGTTGGGAGAGGGTTTATTTATTTTGATATGGAAAATTGACGTATAACCAGCAAGCAGTTTTTTTTTTTTTTTAAACAAAAAAAACATTACACATCTATGAGTGGCTGATGCAAGACTGCACAGGCTGTAGTTTCACAAAGTTAAGCTCTCCAGGTTTCATTTCAAAATCCCAACTTGTGAGGGATAAAGGGGGAAAAAAGATAAGAGCAAACAGCATAAGTATCAAGTTTTGAAAAACTCAAAGTAGTTTGAAATGACGTATCTCCCTGACCAAACAGGAAACTAAATTAAAATATTATATATTAATGTTTTTTTTATACAAACTAATGCTAGTGCCAATATTTTGCTTTTGTTTAACATATGTAGGAAGGAAATTTCTTATCTGTGGCGACCTGTAATGGAATATTGATGTGTTCAAACTACTGTCAACACCAAACAAAGATAGTATTTTTTATGAACAATCCTAGTAAATCTAGTAAAGGTCTTTATGTTCGAAGTTGATAAAACAGTATGAAGAATGTTTTTAAGCTGTAACAGAGAGATGGGGTCTCCGGGGCCATGAGCAGAACACAAATCCCACGATGTCGAGTAATCCTTAAAGGACACATATTGTGTTTTTAATGCAAGTTGTAATAGTGTTAAACTTTATACAATGTGCTGACCATGGTCAGCACTTTGTATTGCTGGGTAATAACCCAGCAATACAATGTGTATTTATATAACTATAAACATTTATGCAGAACTGAACCAGATCTTTAAAGATGCTTTAAAGGTAAACTGGTACTGATTTTGTTTTTGCAATAAATGTGTGTGTCCTAAAAAACAATCATAATAGCAGGTGGACAAGCATACATACCCACAGTCTGGTAGTCCCTCTGATAGAAGGCCAGCCAGTCATACAGGGCCACCACTTGCACAGGGGAGAGACTGGACACATCATCCGTCAGGCCGCTTTCTGTGAAGTCTCCAGTGATGAAGGACAGCGAGGCGTCTCTGCCTGAAAACAGAGTACAGTGCAGCATGGAGGATAATAATGCACAATAGCTGCTCATTAAAGTGGAATTTATGTTCCTGATTTAAGTTGAGGACTTAGAAAAGACACATCTGACAATGTTTAACCAAACGTTCAAATATATATTGTGGTTAAATACTGTAAATACTTTAAGTATTTACAGTATTTAAGTGACTCACAAACAAACTTGTTATACAATAGCTGCTGGACAGATGAAAATCTGATTACTGCTCCCATAAATGTAAAAGTCATATCCCTCAGATAGGTAATGATTCAGGCACAGACCTTTCAACTAGAGACACCATACATCTGTGTCGCCTTACAGGTCATGTGACTGCCCAAATAACAATAATAATGTATACAACTCAAAAACACCAACTGGTATCTGTGCTTTAATGCTGAGATCTGAGGTTTAATACTAACATCTGAGGTTTAATACTGAGATCTGAGGTTCAATGCTGAGAACTGAGGTTTAATACTGAGATCTAACACGTTGTGGACACTGTAGGAGAAGAAGTAGTCACCTGCCATAAAGTGATAGGCACCACCGGGTCCATAGTGCTTGTGTCCCTTGTTTACATCAAACACCTGCCCCATGATGGCCAGGTACAGGCCCTTGCTGCCTTGCTCCCCGTCGTGCAGGGACAGCTCATGTCTGCTCAGGAGCCGCACAGAGGGGCCCTGCGGTGATCCAGATTTAACGGACCACTCGCGGGGAACCAACAACACAGCCAACAACACAGACACAACCACCACAACCACACAAGTGAGCATGCTGATCAAGCAGGTCTGTGGTTTCATCCACTGACATCACATCACGTCCTCTCAGTTGAGGAGCAGACGCCGAAGAGCGCTTCCGCCAACCGGAAGCCGCCGCGCATGCGCAGGTGAAGCACGCAGAGGACGTTTTCCGGCAGGATGACGTACGGTGCGTCAATGCGGTAGTAGTGGACGGCGGAGTTGTCGCTGTAGGTGAGTGTTGGAGAGGTCTTCCCGGCTCAAGCGTCCTGAAACTGACACCCAGCGGCCCGTAGCGATTCTCGGGGCCGCCCTAGGTCGGTGAAAGAGCCATGGGGAACGCGGAGAGCGGCTGTGGCGGCGGCAGCGGCGACGAGGAGGACGTGGAGACGGAGAGTCCCAGCTTCGCGGAAGACAGTCCGGCCTCTGCGGCCACTGGCGGCGGTGTCGGAGGCGGCGGAGGCTCCGCGTCTGGCAGGAGCGGAAGAGGATCGAACAGCCTGCCCGTGCCCACCGGAGGACCACCCAACCCGGGGGTCCTCCTGGAACAGGTGAAGCTGAGAGAAGCGGCGGCCCGTATCAGCGACTCCGGGGTCGCCATTCACGAGTCGGTGCTTGCCGGGAACGAGGGTGTCCTGGTGCGGTGGCTGGAGGACCGGCTCAACCGAGGAGAGGAGTCCGTCAACGTGGAGCAGTTCTGTGAGGTGTTGGAGACCAGAGACGCCCCCAGAGATGAATGTGAAGAGGTAAAGTACAGACGTGGCTCTCATACCTGTTGTGACATGAATTGTTATGTGGCCCCACCGATAGCTGTTATCATGCCCGTTTATGAGGAGCGAGTAGTAAACAAGATGGTCTGTGAGGTCATGACAGGGCCAGACATGATCCATAATACAAACTGATCTGTAATCTTAAGGAGGAGCAACGAAACGAGAGAACTGAGCTGTCATCGTGTCTCCTCTGCTGGACGCGTTTATTGTCACTGGTGTTTCAGCTTTGGCCTCTTTGGGTACAACACGCTGCTTTGTGGTCTGTTGTCTGACATGTGCTGTTTAACCAAAGGTTGTAGATGAATGTGAACTTTAGTCTGCCTTTGGCATTGTGTGGGTACACATGGAATGCCATGGCTGGGCTCTAAATTACTGCACACTACAATGTATCCATCAAAATGTCCAAAGATGACTATTTCAACACACATAAAATATAGCACAATAATTATAATAGAGGTAGGGCAAATTGTGTGCCTCGTAAATTAAAGACTTACAGGTTTTTTGCGATGTTTGTGTGTTGGAATGTAAGTTCTTGTGTCGGTGAATAAATTGTCTGAGTGTGTCCTGTGTTTGTCCCCCGTCTCAGGCTTTTGGGCAGTTCGATGCAGAGGGAGATGGGGTGGTGGACGTCGACAGCATGCTGACTGCTCTGAAGAACTCCAATGGAGCTAATCTACAGGGAGAGCTGAGTCACGTGATAAGACAGCTACAGGCATGCTCCCTAACCCCAGGTACGAAATACGATTTGTTTAGAATGGAGATCAAGGCCAACCTCCTTTGGATATTCACCAGGCTGATGAACTAACCATGAAGACAAACATCTCCTCTTTTCTTGTATTGTTTCCACAGGTTTTGTTGACATATTCTCCAAGACCAAAGACCGGTTAGGGGCACATGCGTCTAAGATCCTTAAGTTTCTACACAGGAACCGTATTCCCAGCAGTGCCATCCCTTTCCCTTTATTAGAGGGCTACAATAGTATCTGCACCATGAGGTCCAGTGTGGTCCAGGACTTCTTGGAATTCCTCTTGCAAAAGGAGAAAGGTGAACACCACAGATGGGCATGAAAAATGACTGGTTTAGACCTATAAATTCTGAATGGTCTCTTGTGTACTTTAAGCATGTGGAAGCAGTAAATACATGTCTCGCAGTGCAGCCGATTCCCTTCGCTGCACAACATTGAGACAGTGGTCCCTAATCCGTATTTGTTTCTTTCAGATTTAGATATTCAATACAGAGCAGAGCTGGACCGTGATCCAGAGGTTGACAAAGTCAAAGTGGTCACACAGTGCTACAGCACAATAGAAGCTTCATCAAACGTTGCTGACATTTACAAGATGACAAATGGAGAGACTGCATCTTTCTGGCAGTCGGACGGCAGTGCACGCTCACACTGGATTAGGTAAAGTGTGACTCAATATTTTGCAGCTGACTGTCACATGTGGTAGACCCTTGATTCAAGGAAGTTGTGACCTATATGTGTATCATTAAATTGAAGGTGGAAACCCATCTCTTTTCTGTTCCCCAGATTGAAAATGAAACCAGATGTGGTTTTGAGACGTCTGGCCATTGCTGTAGCCTCCAATGACCACAGCTACATGCCCCAGCTGGTCTCAGTTGCTGTGGGGAAAAATCGTCGTTCCCTGCAGGAAATCCGAGATATCCGAATCCCCAGCAACGTCACAGGCTACGTAGCTCTCCTCGAGAATGCAAACATCACACACCCCTGTGAGTCAAACCTTCCAATCTCTCTACTTTGTTGTGTGTGTTTAATCTTGGGCTTGTGTGTTCCTTCACTGATGCTTGTAGAGAAATGTTCTTCCTCATTAGCTCCCCTCTAGTGAAGGCTGAGCATGATGTCAGCTACAGAGGAGCAGCATGTGGTTCATAGGTAGTTGAGTGGATAAATACCTCACTTTTGAATCCATGTGCAAGCTGCCATCCGACTAGCTCTTAAAGTACCATCTGTAAAGCCAATAGGCCACACGCCTGCTTATTAGAAGCTAGAGAGACTCGACTAAAGGCGACAGCTGGATGTGACTGAGTAAACATAACATCAAGTTGGAATCAGATGCAGCTGTGACCAGGAACCGAGGAAAAATTGCAGAGGTTTAAATGATGGTGACGAATTCCGCAATGATTTTTAACATCGGTCCTGTGGTTTTTAGATCTAACTACAGGCTGATCCTGTTGTTTCTCACTAAATCCATTTTACATCAATTAGTCAAGCTGTCCCTGATTTCATGTGGTGAGGGCAGGTACCCAGGGCGAGCAGATCTCTTCTTCCGAGATGCAAATCAAGCAAAGGATTTAAGTGCCAATCTCTTACTTCTACGTCACTCCCTCTCTCTCCAAATAAGCCCTGCTTTACCAGTAATCCTATAGTTGTCTCCACTCTGAAAGATTTAAATGGAACCAAATTTGCAGACACTTAAAATTCTTCTCAGCATCTTTCCTTGAGGGCCCTGTTGATCAAAATCATCTGTTTCCCCATTGCTAATAGAAAACATATTCTCTCTCTGTAAAGGAAAAGGTTTATAAATTATAAACCTTCCAAGACCTATTTGTAAGTGACACTTTTGCTAGTTTCCCTTCTTAGGCCTTTAAATTCTCAGTCCGAATTCACGTCTGTCTCTTCTTTTCTAGTGACAGAGCATGGCCATTTCAAACATCTATACATTGATTTTGTCACTGGATTCTATAAACAGGATAAAGACTACTTATAGGCACAATAAATGGTGGTAAGGCTCGCTGAGGAATGGTGGGATGAGGTGATTAACAGGGTCTTAACTAACACCTCCTTTACTCAGATAATTTAAAACTTTCCATATATTAAATCTCTCCAAATCCAGGCTATCAAAAACTCTCCCCCATTGACGTCAGTCATATGTTTGTTCACCACCCTTAATTTGAGAAACCCATAACTTGCAGACCTTCTCTAATGTTGATCAATCTCCAACAGTGGCCTGTAATAACCATATTCTGTGCTCCCACAGATTTATCCTCATTAAACTCACTGTTGCTCTCACAACTCTCTTTAGCTTATTCTTTAAGTCTTAAGTCTGCACAGCTGCTCTCCATCTCTGCATTTGCTACAAAGTGCCAGTGGTTTATGTGATTCTTCAATGTGCTGCAGAGGCTTCCTTCAGATGAGGGTCACTTGGTCTGTAACTTTTTTTTTTGCATCTGTGCAGCTGCTCTGTTAGTTCTGATGTGTGAGTCACTGACCACACACTCCCAACACAGGCACCAAGCAATTTCCAAATTGAAATTTTAATTCATTTTATTATATATATTATCCCATTTGGTTTATATCTCTTCATTTTTATGTAATGCTATTCTTATAAAGGGTCCTTTTTTTTGTAATTTAATATAAGTGGAATGTTTTGCTCCTGGCCACATATATAAAACGTCAGGCTGAATCAGTCACAGCTTTATGTTTTGTAAATGGCCACGTGCTTTGTGCTGCCAATGAATTCCTAGATTACAATTAGCAAAATGAAAATTCATTGATAGAAGAAGTGATCTCAACATCTATTTTGCATCCTTCTCGGAAGATGAAGCAGTGACTGCGGCATTTTTGCACATTGTATTCCATCAGTCCGCTATAACCACATTATCTCATCACCAAACCCCAGACATCCAAATCAACATAAAGCGGTGCCTGAGTGATGGATGTGACACACGGATTCATGGCTTGAAGACTCTCGGCTATCAAATTACCAAGAGCAAAGAGGTGTCTGTTTCCGACGCTTCGGCCATCTGGTACCTGTCTCTCCTCACATCCTTGGTCACTGCGTCCATGGAGACCAACCCTGCACTGGCTCATACTGTCCTTCAGAGCACACAGTAAGACACCACTCGTTCTTTTTTCATTTGTATGATTTCAAATAGTGTAACAATCTTTGTAAGTAAGCAATATGATGCTTCAGTTCTATTGTAAAGTGTAAATGTCTTTTTCTGGGCAGTGCTTGAGTTCTGAGGTTTGATTTGTATTCTCCTCCTAGAAAAGCTTTACGGCACATGCCGCCGTTGTCCCTCACGCCGTCATCCACAGAGTTCCCCAAGTTCTTCTCTTTGAACATCCTGGAGGAGGTGGATGGATTTCTGCTCAGGATAGCTGAGTAATGACCTGCAGGCGTTACACCCTCATACTCATCCATCACTGCCACACTGAGCTCATAACACATTCAAATCAAAGTATTGATTGTCTCCGGCACCATCTCTTGACACATTCACTTTCCACTTAATGTACTGTAAATCCTCAAGTGGTGTTCAGGGTCTTGATCAACTATTGCTGCAACAACATGACAGAAATAATCTCATCAGTTTTTTATGTAATTGTGAGCTGCATTTAGTAATGAAAGATTAATTATTGAAATTATTTGTATAAGAAATACATCTTATGACAGCGAGATTTCGAGATAAATGTCATAATATTATAAGAATAATTTGTAATATTACAAAAATAAAGTCGTTCTTTAAAGAGAAAAAACAAACATAATATTACGCGATTAGACTTGTACTTAAATGAGTTAAAAATCATAATATTCTGAGAAATAAGGATGCACACCAGATTTCCACTTCTTCTGGATCCAAAGTCTGGAACCAATTAGAGTGAAACTACAAAACCAGTTTTAAATAGCCCTCAGATGTAAACAACAAAAGCCTTACAGTTTACCACTACCAAACATTTTCTCCTCCACGAAAGAGGCAAATTCCTCCAAGTCTTTGTGGATCTTGTTAGTGAGTATCTTGTTATTTTTTAAACCTGCACAAAAAGTATAACTAAACAAGCTGCTCTATCTTTCTCATTTTAATAGAGGCAACAGGCTGATCTTTTGATAACCCTCTAACATTTCAATCTCAAGATCTTTTCCCTTTAAGTGGCCCAAATACTTCAGATGAATCACGAAACCTTCACTAACTAAACATTTTTTTCCTATGAGATCTTCAGTTTGTTTACTTTAAAAAAATCCAAGTTGTTGAAGTGAAAATAGCTTGTTTGCACCTTATTTGGTTCAAATGCAGACGTACTGTATTTAATATGAGTGAGCTGCTGGTGCATTAGAACCGGTCTTTGAGGCCACATTTCTTCCCTAAAGAATAGGAGTAGTTATGGATTGTTCAGTTGATAATCAGAATTAGTGCAGTGACAAATTGGTCATGTAAGCATTGTCTTAAGGTTAGCTTGAAAACTGTAGACCTTCCTTTCAGAAGTAAGGGCACATTTATGACCATGAATGCCGAAATTCTTTTGGCAATTTGAAATAGTGCAATAAATGATTATTTAATATGTCTACGTGCACCCCAAAACTAGCCTATGTCTGTTTCTTTGCTTCTGTGTAGCTGCTGTGTCAGTCCTGATGCAGAACTGACCCTCCTGGCCTTTGCTCTGGCCAGAGGCAGCGTGGCCAAAGTCCTCCAGGCCCTGGCCTGCCTCAGCGAACATTTAGAGACAGAGTACCGGGCCTCCACCCTCATCGTGTCTATGGCCTCCGTTAGGCTGCGACTACTCTACCGCAATGGTAACGTAACCGAATCCTCCTTCCCTCTGTCACTCTCACTCTCACACGAGGACAATTGAAACCGTCGACTCGGGAGAGAAAGTGCTTCGCTGCCAAGAATGAAATGCATTTGTGGACTATGTAGGCGAAAACTGCTAATTCTGTTATGAAGCTGCATTGAGGTTAACATAGCCTCTCAGTTTAGGGATGGAATTATAACCCGTATGATAACATGATGAAGAATGGCGTTATAGATTACATAAGCCGTTTTCAGACATGATCTCCAGACAATGTACCCACAATGATGTCTGGACTTTCTCCGGAATTTGCATTTCACGAATGAAAAAATGCAGCAGGATATTCTCCACTCACACACGTTCACAATAACACACAAATCTGTAGAGCGTTCAAGTGAGGGGGGCACAGCATACATGAGGCAGGACATAACGTATAAATTCCGCAGCAGAGATCACATGTTTTTGTTTACAGATCGTCCGCAGCAACTGACTCGTACATTTGTGTTCTCACATACAGCCTCTCTGGATAATTTCAGGAGACTATCTGGAGTTCAGTGCATGTCGGATAGCAGCTATAATGACTTATGATACATTGCAGGAAAGCCCCTCCAGCTGCACCTACAGGCCTGTGATGTAAAGAGTAAAGAGGAGAAATCAGGACCAGAGAACATGCTCACAGAAACTTCCACTGGAGACGGTAAAACTGAGACCAATAACAGTAAATCTTTAGTTTTAAGTACAGTATGAACATGCCCCCTCTCATCTATAACTGAGTGTTTGTTCCTCCTCAGGTTTTCTCACAGAGAGCGGCAGGAAGAAAGCCAGTGTGATCCTGTCGACAGAGGACCAGAGCAACTTCCAGGTCACTCAGATGAAGATCAAAGTGAGGCTCCCCATGATTTCACAGAGTGTGTGATAACACAGACAGTGATGGATGATTACTGTACATAACACTTACTCTCTGGTTTGTGCGAAAAGGTGCGAAAAGGAGCCATCGGTGCAAAATGCGGCTTGGTGTTTGCCTACAAAGATGAAGACCCTTTCGATGCAGAGAAACATTTCAAGAGGTTCAAAAAGTATGACGAGTGGGACTACACGGACTACAAAGATTTTGTACAAGACAAGTAAGAATCCATTCGTAACTGAGTTTATGATTTTAATATAGGTTATCAATTTCTAAGTTGAAATACTTATAATTTATAATTTGAGAAGTCTGCTATAATTGGCAAATAACTACATAGAATGGTCCAATCTAATAAGACTTTGGTACGAAGTGGACATCTTTTTCCTGTGTTGTGGACCCCGCTCAGCAGTGTGGGGGTCTGCCTCAGTGGTTTATGTGAATGGCTGACACACCATGCTGTCATCTGACCTGCAGTGTGAGGATTCCAGCACAGTCTGAGGATGAGCCCATTGGCTGGTTTGAGCTTGAGGAGGACTGGAACGACATAGAGATCAAGCTGCAGCAGTGTCGAGTTGCAAAGGTACACACTGCATCCAGTTAAAACTAAGATATCATTTTACTTTGACCACACATTTCAAACTCATTATTACAAATTTGTGATTTGTATATCACCCCTCATGCAGTCCCTTTTTAAACTAGAATGACACTCCTTGGCGGAGGTAAAGATTAGATATTTGATAAGACAGCAATTTTGCTATCTTTCTTTTGGTCTGCAAATCCCACAGGATAAAAAACAAAAACCACCAATAACATGATCCTACTTGTAAATATTTCCTGCGTATCAAAACTTGATACTGTACATCGTATATAACTTTGCCATAGAGCTTCATTGTTAAATATATTAAATACACCTCAGTAAGTATGTTACATCATTACAAAAAAACACAGGCACTGCATATTATTTTTGATCTTCTCCCACAACCATCATTCTACTGTTGTAAACACTAAAAACAGCATCAGATGTATACTGATATGCAGCTGTTTTCTTGTCTTTCCAGTTCCTGATGGTGAAATTCCTCTGCACCAGGCAGGACTCGGCTGAGCGTCTGGGTGTGCAGTCCATCAGCTTCAGTGGCTACCTGTGCCCTGGGGCAGAGAAGCTGGGAGACCTGGACGACCTGAGTCCAGAGGGAGAGAGCATCGACCGTGATGCTGTCACTGGACTGTGTTTACTGAACAAGACACTGTTCTTCATTCAACAGCTGACACGAGACATGGTAACTACTGATCACTGCTTGAATGTTGCACAGCATGTAGAACAATAAAAATCAACATACGTATACAGTATATATACTAGTGTATGATTGTCATCATACGCTTTTACCATATTATATTTTTGAGAAATTTGCTGAAATGCATCATGGCAAGCCCAATGGGAATAATCTTCCAACATCTTTTTGTCTCTTTAAAATGACCCAACATTAAATAAGATGGGGAGCAAGCACAAACACCCTCTTTTCACATCTTACTCTGCAGGACGCCTCTCACTTCAAGCAGAAGTATCTCCTGGACTTCAGTGGTCTCAGCCTCAACCGCTTCTGGAACTTCTACAGTAAACTCAGGGAGATGTGAGTCTTTGTGCTGTGTGTCCAAATTCTCTTTTGGATTGATCAGGCCCAGTACTCAGTCGCAGACATCCAAACATATTGAGGTCTCACTTATACTAAAGCTCATGTCTTTGTCTCAGTGAGGGTGAGGAGGTGTTGAAGAGCAGAGTTCTGCTGCTGCAGTTGATGCAGAACTGTTTTCCCATGCTACCCAACCCAGTGGAGTCCCAGGGCCCAGAGGAGAGCAAAGTGCCAGATGAGGGAGCCTCCGCAGCAGCTGGTCCATCCACGTCCAGCAGTGGAGAGCCACTGAATGACAGTGTTCGGGCTGTGTGGGAACTCTACACTCACCTCTGCCAAAGTAAGAACCCATCAGCTCTTATGCAACTAGGAGGTGTAAAAAAGTTTGTTGAGTGGTTTATTCAGTGGATGGTAGTAACTTGTCATGATTGATAAGAATTTGTGAAAACCTGTGTAGTGATAATATTTTTCATGTTTGTGTTTTTAGTTGTCGATGATCCAGAGGGTGAATCATTAGTGGAAAAAGCTTTGCACAAGGAAGCAGTCAAGTCTATTCTTAATGGAGCCGCTGTTTTCTTCCCTGATAAACACGTCAGACGAGATAAACTCTTCCACATGATGGTGAGTTGACAAAAACAATGAAAAGCATCGGAGGGGAGGAAGCATACCCTGTGCACATGGTTTATACCCAGAAGCAGACAATTTGAACTTTTTTTGGTATTGTATACCATATGATGATGAATGATTGGTTAATCAAACAAAGACATAGCAATTCTTTTTTACTTTCCTGGTCCTTTATTAGCCTTAGATAGTCTCTCTGTTATATGTGAAGATATCTTGGGGGAAATAATTTGGGGCCCTTTTTTATTGACCTTGACCAATCAGCCCCATTTAATAAAGGTGGTGATAATGACATAAATAATTTTATAAATATTTCAAATAATGATATAAATCATAAAAAAATCTTGTTTTACAGAAAAATATCACTGAAGAAGATCAGCCGGAGTCCGTCAAGGTGACGTTTGAATCACTTTGTAATTACTTCAGGTAAGCGCAGGTAAACACATCATCATATTCTCACACACACTAGGATCACAAGGGATCAGTTACATCTGGGTTTTCTCTTCGCAGTGACCAGGATCCAAGTGGCCTTCTCCTGCTCCCACCTAAAGGAGCTCCCTCAGACTTTGACATCAGCCCCATACTGTCAGTCATGGAGACGCTGCTGCTGGTGGCAACAAGAGAGGTGAGACCTCTGCTACAGTCACACATCTCAACTGTCTGAAAGCCTGCTATCTCTTAATGTCTTGAAGTGAAATCACATGTATTTATCTACTTTTCTAGTGTTCCTCCTTGTTCAACCTAACTTCTTTCTCTCAGTGCGAGGTTATGATGGTGGATGAGAGTAGAAGAGCCAGCAGGACGGTGCTGTTGTCCTTGTTCTGGGCACTGCAGGGTAGTCTTCTCTCCTGGTGCTACCTGCAGCTCAAAGGAGGAACTTCCACAGCTGTCGCTATGGAGCTGGCAAGAGACATCCTACTAAAATGTGAGATATAGTAACAATGTTGCATTGCTGACACAAGCAATGTTCTCACAGCTCCCTATTTATTTAGTAGAATTTGTTGGGTAAAATTCTACTTTGATGGGACAATCCATGGATGTTCTCTCATTAGATGTGGATCAGTTCCTTGGAAGCATCAAGACGATTCTTGGATCCCTGATGGAGAAATACACTGGTGCTCAAATCACTGACAAGCTTGGCAGCTCCATTCTAGCCACAGTCTTCAGACAACTGGTAAAACATATTACCTTGTGAAAAATTTCCTCTTGCACACTTTTACATTTGGTAATATGATTAATATTTGCTTTTTTCCCATCAGATGATCTTCCTCCTGGAGCTGTGCTCTCTGGACATCCCTCACAGTGTGTTGCTGAAGAGCTTCTCCTCTCTGGTGGAGCTGCTCAAAGGTCTATCCAGTGACACTGGAGACATATTTTCTAAGGTCAGTCCACTCACACACGTCAGTGCACATGTAAACAGCCTCCCATCCAAATATAGTATAGAGTGTTGAGAGTGCAGTATTTAAGGCATGGAGGGTTTTGAAGAAAGGCAACAGTAATTAAACCAGTGGTGGTAGAAGATCTCAGATCCTTTGTTTAAGTAAAAGTGGCAATACAGCACAGTGCATATAACAGTACTCCCTTACACTTAAAAAGTATTGCAATAAAAATGGCACGTACAATAATTGTGTTATTAGCAAAATGCACATAAAGTTACCTAGTTAAGGATTGGATATTATAGAATTATTACTAATCTATTCTTGTTTCAATAGTAGACTGGCGTCGGTGGAATCATTGGAACTGATTTGAATTATTTCCTATTCTGTTGAGGAGTTTAATCTTTTTGCATAATATATTTCAGGACTCATGATAGGTTTTGTGGAAATATCTTCATCCTGAAAATAACCTGTAATGTAAGATAAACAAAATGCAGTAAAAAGTACAATATTTCAGTACTATAAAGAAGCACAACATGAAAGATCTAAAGTGAAATACATCAACTTACAAAGCACTTGAGGAAATGTGCTGTTGCTGTCCACCACTGAGTGTAACAAGCATTAACTGCACGCCAGGTGGATCAAGAGAGCTGGCACCAGCCCCAGCAGCCAGTGGTGCTGAGGAACTGGAAGATGGAGTCGCCTCACAACTATGAGAACAGCCGCCATGAGACCAGCATCTTTGCCTGCCCCGGTGCTTCCTCCTTTGAGGTGGAGTTTGATGAACGCTGTGAGACAGAGAAGAGGTACTCTCGTTTAAAATGTTCAAATGTTTCTTTTCTTTTTAAAAAAAAATCCCCTGTAAGGATTTATTAAAACCCGTCTTCTGTATTCCGGATATTCACAGATACGACTACCTAGAATTCACAGATTCTAGAGGAGGCAAGGTCCGCTATGATATGAAAGTCGGCACTGAGAAGTGGCCAAAGGTGGGATATAGGAAACCTCTTAAATTGTCTCCATATGAAACACTGTTGTTTCTTAATTCCTTAACGCATGTCCGTTGTTTCTCATTGCTCCTTCAGAAAGTGACGTTTGACGCTGGCCCTCAGCTCCAGTTCCTCTTCCACTCTGATAGCAGCAACAACGAGTGGGGATACAAGTTCAGCGTGACAGCGCTGGGACTGCCAGACATCACCATTTCTTGGATGTCGGACTTACAGCTGCTGGTGGCTCGTCTGATGGGTCGTCTTGCATCGAGAACTCTGGCACTGAAATCCCCTCATGGTAAAAAATGTTTTCCAAAACCTTTATCAAACTAAGGCCTGCTCTGAAGTGTCTCTCTGTGTAAAGTTTCGGAATGAACACGTTGGATCTTTATCTGTAAATCTGTAAATTAGGGCTGTACGATATTAGGAAAACATGCGCGCGTCGATATCGCAATGATGATACATTTTGCGATATATCGTGCAGCCCTTTTGTAAACCACTCAAGCTTTTTGCAGACTCTTGATAACAGATTAAAGAGTTAACGATTGTGGGTTGCTGTCTATTTTCAGAGATGCGCACTGTAAAAGAGCTTCCATCTTGGAAAATGTCCCATGTTCAGTCATCTCCTTTATGGAAGCCTATCCTGCGACACGGACTGTGTGAAACAAGGGAAACGGATAATATTAAACCACCCACAGATCAGGTATAGTCCAGTCTGCTTCATCCAGTAATTTTGAAGTTACCTTCAAAGGATTACACTATTTGCATTTCCTAATCACTGTAGCTGGTAACTAGCGCTCCCCCTCTGTTTCTGTGTGGTAGACAAATTCATGGTCTTCTGATGAGTTAATGAGCTTCCTGGAGGACTTTGCTCGGTGGAACCCCTCACAGGAACTGACAGACAATAGAACGGAGCTGATGAAAAAGTTGATGCACTCCTGCAGAAAACAGACGATGAGGAACGAGATAGCTGCTGGGTCAAAGACGGACCAAGCTGTGAACGCCATTTGGGCAGCCATGGTGTACCACACACCAGCCCTCAACTGTGCCCTGAAGACCTACGGTAATTCCCGGCTACAGTCAGTAGTCACACTACTGCTGTCGTTATCTTGCTGAATCTTTTTTTTAACTTGGTTGACTCACTCAGTTGATTTCTCCCTTTTTATCTTCAAACGTGTAGTTAATCAGGACAGCAAGTCCTGTCTAAGTGAGGACTTTGTGCAGGTGTATTCATTAGCCGACAGCATCAGAACGTGGATGGTGAGTGACAGGATTGATACCTCCGTACATTATGCTGAATTTAACGATCGTTGTGTGGTTGGAATATTATGCTGATAATGTCTTTTCTTCCTGTCAGCTGGAGATGAAACAGAGATATCTAGTTGGCAAATTGAATGAAGAGAAGGAAAGTATTCTTGATGAGTTTACTATGGAGACATTAGGTGAGGACTAACCTAATCCCACTCTTTTTTGTGAGCGACTCTGTTATCCCCTGAAAATAATTCTTCTGACCCCTGTTATTTTGTGTTTCTCCAGCTGACGTGTGTATTGAGAAGAGCCTCTTGCTGTTCAGATTTGCCCCATGTGGAGAAACATGCCAGGACAATGACTCTGTCAAAGCTGCAGAGGGCGGCCATGTGCCACTCTTGCGCTCTAGTTCGATCTCAGAAGCAGACTTCCAGCCCAGCTCCTCCCCGGTACCTCAGACTGCAGGGGCTGAGGAGGGTGGTGAGGCCAAAGTTGGACAGAGCAACTCCTCCGGTGCTCAAGCTCAAAACCCAATTTCCGGTGGGAACAGTCGACGAGGCCACAGAGGCTCATCAGAGAGCCTCTCATCCCAGACAGGAGAGCCAGCCTCACCCTCCGCCGTTCCCCGTAAACCCCTATTCAGTCGGGCACGCCTACGCCTCCTGTCCTGTCGATCTATAGAGGAGCCCCGCATGATCCTTTCCATCAAGGATCGCTACCCAATACTCAAACACATCCTAAACTTCATAAGGGACCAGTCTCTCACAACTGCAAGGTTACAGATCTTCTGCCTTCTAACTTACATTCTGCATTCGTATAATTTGTTCAATACCGGGTAAATTAATCAAATTTTACTCCTTGTAGCATTCTTCAGACACTGTCCCTAAACAAAGCCCAGGCTCTGAGTGTGTGCAAGGTCCTGGAGATGGTTCAGCAGTGTTTGCAATCCCTGGGGAAGCCACACCTCTTCCAAGCCCCTTGCATCTTGTTCCTACAGGAGCTGCTGGCCTGCCAGAAAGACTTCACCTGGTATAAGAAATCTTTTCAGTTCAACAGCCATGTTAAAGACCCTGTGAAACATATAGCAGAGTCCGTTTTGTTTCTTCTAGAATCGCTTCTGAAATGCCAAAAAGAGTATAGTGAATCAGACTTATGCTTGAATAGGGTCTTGTTATTAAATTGTAAGTAGTCACCAATATCAACTGTACAGTAGTATTATCTCTCAAGATTGTCCTTTTCTTTTTTCAGTTATTTCTCCCACCTGTCGGACAGTGGGCAGAAGCTTGGAGAGGAGGTGAGGCGCTCCTACCATCTCTTGGTGCTCATGCTTGTGGAGGCGGTACAAGGCTTCAGCAGCCTCAACGAGAAGTAAGCTCTTATCTTTGCAACCCACCATGTGCACTAACAACAGCATCCACAGAAATTACAAAACGATTGCAGCATTGATTAATCTAACTCAAAATCTGCTGGCGGTTGTGTAACCTGTATCCTTACTCTCCAGAGCCCTGCTCCCAGCCCTGTCATGTGTGCAGACCTGCTTGTTGCACCTTCTCGACATGAACTGGGAGGTGCACGACTTGCCTCTCTTCCTGAACATCAAGCTTCCTGACCTCCTGCTCAGCATGTCCCAGGAGAACATCAGTGTTCATGACATCGCCATCAGGTAATATCAGACTCACCTCCTTTTACAAGATGTTAAATAGTCTCAGTGAAATTGCAGCCATTTAAATTGCAGAGGTGATTTATACTTTCTGTGGTTTCAATCTCATTTTCAGTCAGTGGACAGAGGAAGATGAAATTGCAGACTACAAGAAGAACCAGGAGTGGATGGATGAGTGTATGGACGGAATGTTTGAGAAGTGGTACGACAAAATCGATGAGGAAGACTCCATGGAGGACAGGAGAAAGGTACTGTACATCCCAGTGCATAAAAGACATAAAAGTACGATCATTAGAAAACCAATAGAAATGTCTTTTGAGCGCTGCCAAGGAAAACAAATGGCCCTCACTGTTTAACTGACCCCAAGTGCTTCTCTACTCTCTGTTGTCTTTCCTGTGCATCCTTGTGCATAATAGAGGAGATGTAGGCCTGCAGGTAAAGCTGCCATTTCAAAAAGATGTAATATCAATAGATGTGTTTTAGTTCTGTCATCAAGGTTATAACAAGAGTAAACAGCCATGGTAGAAGCTCTTTCAGCATATGCCTCAAAGAACCCCTGTGACTCATTACATCAACATACATCGTGACATGCTTACATTTTTTATTTATATAGCACTTCTCAAAACAAAGAGCAAAAGTGCTTCACAACTATAAGGAAAAATCGCATAAATATATTACATAAAGACAAATAAAACCACAGTCATAGAAGAATAAAAAATACAAAAATTGTGACAGAAATTTAAGCATGACCACCACTAGAATTAGATTATTACAATAAATGTACGTTATAACCTTTGATTTAAAGGAAGCTACTGACACAACCCACCATATTTTCCCAGGCAGGGTATTCCAGAGCCTCAGCTCTTATATCAAAAGCTCTGTTCCCCTTAGCCTTCAGCAGAGAATCTGAAACGATTTAAAGTCCCTCGCCAGGATCTGAAAGTACCAGCATAAAACAATATGCAATATACCGAGGAGTCAAACCATTAAGTGTCTTGTAAGTAATCAAAAGAACCTTAAAATAAAATTGTAAACGTACCGGAAGGCATGATTAGATAAAAGTATGTTAAATAGTTTCTGGTGAACATTATACTGGCTAAACATATGCTGATTTCTAGCCGGTATAATGTTCACCAACTTAGTTTTACGTGTTAGTGTCACCTCATACAAAAGCTAACACATTACATTAAAATGTTGTGTCTGTTTAGAAAGACAAACCCACACATTAAAGGGATAGTTCACCCGGAAATGAAAATGCACTCATTATCTACCATTATGCCGATGGAGGGGTGGGTGAAGTGCTTGAGTCCACAAAACACTTTAGGAGTCTCAGGGGTAAACAGTGTTAGAGCAGAATCCAATACAATTGAAGAAATTAGCGACCAAAGCCTCAGACATAATAAAACAACAGAAAAAATACAACATACCTCCATACTGCTTGTGTGGTGTCATCAAAGTGTCCGCACGCCGAGACATTGATATTCGACTTGAAACAGCGTCATTTACACCGTCTTTTAAGCCCAAAAAGTTCACCAGAAGTAGCTAGCGGACGTTAGCATGTCCGCTGGTCCCTAAACGTACCTCGTCGGAAGATATCAGAGGACATTTAGGCTTAAAACACGGTGTAAATGAGTCTGTTTCGAGTCGAATATGAATGTCAAGATGATATTGCTGTTTAAACAAATAAACCCGTTTCTATCATTTCTTTCCGCAGATGCATATGTTTATTGCACGCTACTGTGACCTGCTCAATGTTGTCATCTCCTGTGACGGCTGTGAGAGGATGGCACCATGGCACCGCTATAGATGTCTGCAGTGCATGGACATGGACCTCTGCAAGACCTGCTTCCTCAGTGAGCTCACACACTCCACTACACTGCTCATGCACTCACACACTACCTGCACTAATCGTAAGTTGGACCAAATTCTTTGGAGCAAACCTAATTATGAGTATGTGCGTTGTTGAATAGGTGGTGCCAAGCCTGAAGGCCACGAGGACGACCATGAGATGGTGAACATGGAATATGCTTGTGACCATTGTCAGGGCCTCATTGTGGGCAGTAGGATCAACTGCAACGTGTGTGAAGACTTTGACCTGTGCTTTGGGTGCTACAATGCTAAGAAGTATCCTGACAGGTGACACATTTGATGGTTAATCTTGTTGGAACGCTTATTTTGCTTCACCTTAGACTTCTTTACTCAGTCATTTTTTTAAATCTCCATCCCCAGCCATCTGCCCACCCATCGGATCACAGTGTACCCCATGGTGACCATACGAATCAGTGACCGCCACCGCTTGATCCAGCCCTACATCCACAACTACTCCTGGCTCCTGTTCGCTGCTCTGGCCCTGCACACATCAGAGCTGAGCAGTGAGAAGCAGACGGGTGGGGAGTCGTTGGAGAGCAACTCGTTGAGCCAGGCCTCGACCCTGCAGACGCACTGCTCCCAACTCATCACTGATTGTTTGCTGAAGGGGCAGACGGGCAAAGGTAAGTCTAAACCAGAGAGTTGAGAGTTGGATGAGAAGACACCACCCTCACGTGTTATTCTGAATATGAAGCTAGACTGAGCAGACTGTCATCTCAGTTTAAGTTAAAGGCTACAAACAAGAAGAAAACAGACGCTCGCAGCAGTGTCTTCTGCTGGTCACCTGGCAACCTTACAGTAATGACACGAGAGTGGTACTGATCTCCTCATCTAACTCTCGGCAAGAAAACAAACATTTCAAACAAAATCCTGGCCCTGGGAGAGGTTTGATTTCCTTTATCCATTCATTTTCTCACTGTTTCATACAGATTGGATGACTTGACAACTTGTGTGCAACAATGTAATTTAGCTTTTTCAGATTACAAAGTTCTTAAAGGCCTTTGCCTCATTGTTAATCCATCTGTCATTTTGTTTCTCTGTTTATTCAAACCTGTATTTTTATTTATGTTTTTTCCTTTTATGGCTAACCCTTCTATTTTTTCTGTGTAGGTCTGCGTTCCTCCGCTTTGCTCGCTCTGCTGTCCTCCAATGAATCAGCCTCTGATAGTGAGCTGTGTCCAGTCTCTCCGGAGTCCTCTCAGGAGTTCAGTACAGCCACTGACGCCTCCTCTCTCCCAGGCAGCACTGCAGCGATCTGCTCCCCATCATCCCCCAGGGACAAGGTGAGGAACAGGAGTCATGCTTTAGAATTACATTAAGACTAAATGATCTTTGACCCTGTTCAGACCTGGTATTTGCATCCGTCCTGAGTGATGCGATAACAAGTGGTCAGCTCTGTACAGGTCTGAACACAACCAAATCTGTCCTGAATGTGTCCTGAGATCCAATCCCTCAAGCCACATTGAGAGGTGGTCTGGGAGGCATGTGGCCACATTCTTTTTGCTGTGTGAGCGCAAATACATCCTGGGCCACATATGAAGAACCTCCTACTCCGCTAACGTCCTCTAACCTGCTACAGTTTCACAATTAATCTTTCGTATATTTTAAACTTCTCAGTGCACATGCGTAAAATCTTTCTTCATATCTGCGCAGATTCATTTGTTCAGCCTCTTCTGATTCTCTGTCACTCGTTCAAAACTCAAAACCGATTGACACCGACAAAAACACTGTCACCTGACACATCTGTAAACTGATGTTAGTTAACAGCAACATCATTTGATCTTCACAAACAAATGACAGTTATGGTTATTTACATATAGAATGGGGAAGAGAGATTTGATCTCAAGTCACAGGAAATACAGTCAGGAAGTATTTTATTATCAGGGGTGAACACGAATACCTAACACCGACCACTTCACCACTGTGATCAGATATCTCAGGATGGATGTTAATGCCAGGTCTGAGCGCAGGGTCTTTGTTTGGGTACGGGATCGTTATGGTTGCAGGAAGTAGAGCACACATAAAAAAATCTATAATTGTGGAGTTCAGTGCAAGAGTTGGTGGATCAGCAGGTCACAATAACAGATTCCCCAGGAAACATAGCTGCAAATATCTTAGCTGCTGTATAAAAATTACTTTGAGATGTTCTCCCCATTCTGGATTTCTGCTCTGGATCCATGTCCGATTGTAGAAGCCAAACTCTGTTCGGTTTTGTTTCTTGACTGGCTGCTCTGCATTTTCATCCAGAATGTGCTGATATTTAATGGAATCCTTTCTTTCCTGCATCGCTGCAATTTTCTTTGCATACTTCTGATGTTGAATTTTTTTTATGAGATCATAGTTCAGGTTTCCCCCTGATGACTCTTCCATGTTGATCCTGTTTGCTTTTTTTGGCAGCAAATGTGCAGCTTCATCTAAGAGTTTTCTCCGGTTTCCAGTTTAATATTTCTTGACTCCCGCAGGCTTCCCTGTAACTGCTCCCTCTTAATCATGCTTTGAACAGCTGGAAGCAGTTTAATATCTTTTTATAGCCTCCTGCTTTATAGGCATCACTTAATTCATTGTCAGATCCTCAGTCAGTTGCTTAGCGGAGCCCGTGGTTGTTACCATAAGGTTTGAAGAGTCACAGGATTTATCAGCTGTGGAAATGTCATCAGGTCAATCCTCATAATAGCTCTCGACCTGCTTAATGAGTCAATTAAAGCCTTACAAGATCTGAGTGCTCTGCATGAAGAGGGGTGTCCGACTTTTGCAAGTACCAGTATTGGTGTTTTTGGGATCATGGAAAAAGGAATAAGCTTGTTTTCAATGTCTGTTTACTGCAGGGGTTGTATTTACTTTTTTTAAATCCAAAAAACCCAGGGGTGTTCAAAATGTGCAAACAACAAACTCAATACAATGGTATTCTATAGTTCAATATAGCAATCTCCTGAATTGTTGTCATCATCTCTCCACCAGAGTAAACCATCGGGTAAGGAAACAAAGACAAAGGAGTTGGGCTCTCCTCCCCCTGCTCCTCCAGAGGTGTTGTCCCCCCCAAGCACCGGGGAGGGAGAGAAAAAGAAGTTGGTTACTCAAGACACTTTGGATTCCCCAAGTCTTAGCCAGACACCCTCTGTGTCCAGCGAGGACCCTCTCTCTCCTGTTATCCAGCGTAAGTACTGAGATTACATCCATCGAGACAGTTTTTTTTCCTTTGCTGTCTGGATCAACCATTTATGTTCTTTTATCGCTCTCAGCTTCTGAATCTGGACCAGGGACAATCAACTCCCCAGCATCAGATGTTGTCAAGGAGACTGATGAGAGGCTGCCGCAGGTTCCCCTCCAGGAGCATGTGTTTTCAGAATGCTCCAGAGAGAGGATCCTGGGACTTCTTGCAGCCATGCTGCCACCAGCCAAACCAGTATGTCAAACCAAAGACCAGCTTTTATGGGTTACACACTGAGGGACAAGTTTGACATTTTAGGAAAGACGCATACATGAAGTTGCATCCAGCAGCCAGTTAGCTTAAAAGACAAATCCTCCTACCAGCACCTTTTAAAGCTCACTAATGAGCATGGGTTTTGGTTATGTACCATGTTATTGCTTATCTGGACACACAAACTTTCCTAGAGTTTCATCTTCACCATGGATCAACCAACAGAGACTCCAGATTCAACAAATGAGATACATCAAGTTGCTGTTTGGTGCATTTTGTTGTTGTTGACCTTTATGAACATTTTAACTATCTGGCTGCTGGCTATAGTTCCATATGTAATAAGCAAATAAAAGAGCAGAATTTATCTTATCTTAGCACCCATATTTCCCAAAACATCACCCTATGTCTTTTAGTACAGACTTTAAATGTACAGATTAAACAATTACACCAAAATCTACCGACACTTACGACCGACTAACTGAATTATTTTGTACCCAATATACACACATGTTGCAGAAATGTCCACAATGCTCCAATATTTACTATTTTAAATGCACTGTATCTGTAAATAACATTTACATTGTGTTTTCTGTATCCTCAGGGCTGCACCCTGTGTCTGCCCAGTCTGAGTTCCATCCTGCCACAGCTTTTCAGAGCAGTCATCTCCAACGCTGGCTCTCTGAACGAGACCTACCACCTCACCCTCGGACTTCTGGGTCAGCTGCTGCTCCGAATCCCTCCAATGGAGGCCGACATTGCCGTCACAGAGGCTCTAGCTGACAAATACGAGTTGCTGACACAAGGAGAGGCCGCCACTTCAGACACTGAGGGTTGGAGGACCACTCAGCTGCTCTTCAGCCTCGGAGCCGTCTGTTTAGACAGGTAAAACATATGAAACCTGATGATGCCAGGGTTTTTTCTCATTGTATAGATGACTTGTCTTGATGGCACAGATGCAGACATTAATACTAAAGAGAGGGTTTGCACCTATTTGGATTTTAGTCAGTCCAGACTAACTATAAGATATTTTCATTCCTTGATAAAAAAATTAATTTGAAAATGAATATTATTGATTGACAGCATTACTTAAAAAAAGAGAACAAAAAAGAAAGAAAGAACACAGAGTCGTACCATCTATAATGATACTAAACAAATAAACCATCCTGACACTTTTTCCAAAATTTTGAAACAAAGTTAGCCAACTTCTAAGCATTAAAATTAACACTAACATTCCATTTTGTCATTACCAGTGCACCAGAACATTTCTGGATTTAAAAAAATAATTTTATGTAGATAGTCTTAACTCATGTTGTGTAATGTTATTTTTAAATTTACAATGTGGGTCTTGGTAGCTTCAGTTGCATCATTGCCAACACTGTCGAAATGACTGTGGTTTTTACTTTGTTAAATTGCACAATAAAAGTTAACTGTTTGATCTAAGGCTGCATGTGTTCCAACTGTAATAATACATATTATATTTAATGAAACTGAAATGATTGTTTCTCCTAATTACTGTATGAATTGAAGACATGCTGCTTTACTTTGTGTGTTTGTTTCATTTTTACAAACTCCATTAACACCATATGTGATAAATAATGTATTAACAGATGTAGAACTGACACCAATCTCTCTTTCTCTCACAGCTTAGCTTGTTTTTGCAGTTTGTCCTACTAACAGGTGTCGAATAAGCAGTTGCAACCCATCATCTGTTGTTGTTTTCTTTTCTTGCACAGTCGTATTGGTCTGGATTGGGCGTGCACAGTTGCAGATATTTTACACAGTCTGAACACTTGTCCTGAGTGGAGCCCGGTCATCGCTGCCTTCACTGATCATTGTGTTCAGCAGCTGCCGCAAACTCTCAAGCGCACCAACCTCTTCACCCTTTTGGTGCTGGTGGGCTTCCCTGAGGTAGGTAGAATACACACAGCTGGATGGAGTTGTAAGCTTCTTCCTGACTTTCCAAAGTCAATTGTGACTTATATATATATATATATATATATGTGTGTGTGTGTGTGTGTGTTGTCAGGTGCTGTGTGTGGGCACCCAGACGGTGTTTATCGATAACGCCAATGAACAGCACAACATGATCTTGCTCAAACACTTCACGGAAAAGAACCATGCTGCAGTGGTGGACGTTAGGACACGCAAGAGAAAAACAGGTTAGTGTAGTAGTAACACTTAGAATAACATTGCTGGTGTTAAGAAATGAACATGGAATTAGCCGTATCTGAGCTTCCCCTTCTTCTATAGTGAAGGACTACCAACTCATCCAGTCTCAGGACTCCACCACAGTCAGCCTCCCAGGACAGTCAGAGGACCAGGGATGCCCAAAGACGCTGCTCAGCCGCTACCTGAGCCATTTCACCTCCATCATCAGCCAACTGCTGCAGACCAGTCTGGACAATGGCTCTCCTGATGCTGTGGAGGCTTCCTGGGTCCTGTCCTTGGCCCTTAAAGGCCTCTACAACACACTCAAGGTACCTGCCATGACTTCAGATAATATAATATGATCATTATGATTAACTCCATTGATCCTGAGGTAGACACTAGTTTGCCACTAAAGACCAAAAAAAACATGCAAAATACATTGACCGAAACATAGAGACAAGCACAATATACAAAATAACATTACCTATACAGTTAGCAACAACAGGCCAAGCCGTTGACGGGATGAACTTAGTTCCATTGCAACAACAAGAGAATGAATACAAGCTACACACAAAAGCCAATGTCTTAGCTCATTAATATACTATTGTGGTATGATATTGTATTTCATCCCCACTCCAAAATCTGACCTGTGGGTGGTAATATCTGGAGCTGCCACAGGAATAACTGCCATATATGATCAAAATCCTAAAAGAAGTTTTCTAATTCCTTGTTATCCTCTTGTTTAGAAGCACGGAGTGGAGGAAGCTCAGGAGGCCATCCAGCAGTCAGGACTGACTCAGCTGCTGGTGAGGAAGTGCAGCAAGGGGACGGGCTTTAGCAAGCTGTGGTTGCTGCGAGATCTAGAGATCCTCTCCATCATGCTCTACTCATCGAAGAGGGAGATCCACTCCATGGCCCAGGACCCCGAGCGAGACCAAAGAGAGCAGGACAAGGAGCACGACTCGGATCACTCCAGCTGCTGCGCCGATGAAACTGACGTCAACAGGCCCGACCCCTTGGAGGGTCTCGATGAGGAGACAAAGATTTGCTTCCAGGTGATGATGGATACTGTTTGAACTACGTGCAGGTAAATATAATATAATTATAATGTAATAATCCAAAGTCCCTTTTTTTTTTTTCAACACAGATCACCCATGATGCCTTAAACGCCCCTCTGCCCATCCTGCGAGCTATGTATGAGTTGCAGATGAAAAGAACCGACTCTTTCTTCCTAGAGGTGCAGAAGAGGTCAGCATCATTTTCCACTAGGAGATTTTCTTTCTAATATACTCTCATTTCTGTATATGTCCCACCATGGCCAGTTGAATCCAAACCAGGCTACATTGTTTGCATTGTGCCTTTGTGATATTGTCAGATTTGATGGAGAAGAGATAAAAACAGACGAGACAATCCGTACGCTGGCTCAGAAGTGGCAGCCCAACAGGCGGCCGAGCTCTGAGGAGAGGAACACCAAGGCTGTGGACACTGATATGATTGTGGTGTCCTGTGTGGTGAGTGTTATATGCTTTTAAATAGAAAACATCTTGAGCAGCTAATTACATTACACAGTTTTTCAGTTTTGATTTTAAGGTCTTGACCTTCTATGTAAAGTGAGTTGAGATAATGGATATTATGATTTGCATTATACAAATAACATTGAAAATTCAGTCAGTGCTTTGCTTGTTGATTAGGAATGGTTGTTTGGATCATTACATATGTACGAACCATGACAAGAAAAGATAAGATCAAATGAGAGAAAGTTTGGAGATGTTTTTCATACGTCAGTTTCTTTGCGTATCTTCATCATTGTTCTCATCCCTCAGTCTAAACCCAGTTACTGTGAAAAGGCCACAGAGGAGGTCAACGTCGTGGCCCAGAAGCTCATCACCAATTCAGAAAGTGACTTGCAGCTCAGCTACGCCAAACAGAGGCGCACCAAAAGCTCAGCTCTTTTGCACAAGGAACTGGATGTGCGCAGCAATCGGGCAGTTCGTCAGTATCTGGTGAAAGTCAACCAGGCCATCGCGACGTTGTATGCCCGCCACGTGCTGGCCTCGCTGCTGGCTGACTGGCCTGCAGAGACAGCACTGAGTGAAGAGGCCCTGGAACTGAACGGTGCCTCACACATGGCCTACATCCTGGACATGTTGATGCAGCTGGAGGAGAGGCCGCTCTGGGAGAAGGTAGGAGTTTGACTACCTGTTGGTAGATCAAAGTTTGTGTTGTATGCAAATGATACAAAATATGATATGCACATATGATACATTATAGGTGTTTTGTGGATTCATGTGATGGGGATATTCTGTTATTGTTCAGATTCTCCAGAGGGTGCTGAAAGGTTGCAGGCAGAGTATGCTGTGCAGTCTCTCGCTCACTGCTTGCCAGTTCATGGAGGAGCCAGGTATGGCCGTGCAGGTCAGAGAGTCAAAACACCCATATGACAACAATACCAACTTTGAGGTGAGTAAATGACGCACGTCACTGTCATTATTCTATTTTCTCAAAATCAGCCTTTGAGCTGGCTACAGAATGGAGGTTGTGTAACTACAGATGGTATTAGTTCAGACTAAAGCCGGACACACACTGCGATTTGACGTGATTTCTCAGTCGCGCGACTAAGTATAGGTTTTCAGCTTTGTTGTGCGTCATTTGTCGTGCAGTGTACAAGGGGCTGCGAGGACCAATCAGATGCCCCCCAAATTTTGACATGTCAGAATTGTCAGCTTCCCTCAAAATCAGCACCTTTTCCCTAACTGCTTTTTTGTGAAATGGCAAAACACAATAGTTGGAAATGTAGTTTATAGCTATATGTATTTGCACCGCAAGAAAAAGGCAATAAAGGGGATGTTACAATTCTGTAATCAGAGTGTAGCTTGTGATTAATTTACAATAAAGTAGCCTCGTTCTTCAAAATACCCAAATCTTCCGAACCATCTTCCAGTGTCCCTATGCTGAGTTTGTTTTAGATGTTTCGGCATACAGGATCAAGGCAGCATGTTTCTCCCTTGTTAGCACAGTTAGCAAACAAACTTTAACTTCTTCTTCTTTGACAAAAACACTGGTCCAGAGCTGGTCTGGAGGAGCCGACAGCAACGCACAGTGTGAGCTGTCGGTTCTTACAGTTGGACCGCACAGTGTCTGTAAATCGTGAGCTTTGACTTATGAAGTATCATGTCTTCGTATTCTGAACTCAACCTTTTTCAGTCAGTTAATAGACTTTTTTGTGTCCATCTTTTGTCTTCGCAGGACAAGGTGCACATCCCAGGAGCGATCTACCTTTCAGTAAAATTTGACTCGCGCTGCCACACAGAGGAAGGTTGTGATGAGCTCATCATGTCCAGCAGCAGTGATTTCCTCCAGGATGTCCACAATTTCAGTGGCTCCCCTCAGAAATGGTCCGATTTTGAGATCCCTGGTGAGGAAATTAAAAAAAAGTCATTCATGTCTTTGTGTTGTGTTTACTGTTCCAAATCAGTTTTACCAAATGTCTGCTGTATGGTTTTCTCTCAGGTGATACCCTGTACTACAGATTTATGTCGGACATGAGCAACACAGAGTGGGGCTACAAGTTTACTGTGACAGGAGGTCACAGAGGACGATTCCAGACAGGTACTTTACATTAGAACATGTACACACCTTTATATTTTGTGCTAAGCTGTTTCAGTAACTCCACACAAGTAAAATACAAATTGGCCTCAAAATGAGGTTGGTGAGGTTGTCAGGTCGTCATCCTCTCACACCTTTTTTTTGTCTTTCTTTCAGGGTTTGAGATACTGAAGCAAATGTTAGCAGATGAACAAGCGCTCACTCACCTGCCACTGGCTGACATATGGGAGTGGCAGGTATGCGTGGCCTGTCGCCAGACCGGGAACCAGCGACTCAAAGCCATTCACTTGTTGCTCCGCCTCCTACAGTGTCAATCACAGACGTAAGCACGGATTATACATTTCTATCTCTTTACTTCTGATTCTTTCCCATTTAAATTAATTTAAATCTATAGACTTGTATTGTTATGTATGGACATGAGCAGTAAAATGCACAAAGGTTTTTACTTGGCATCAGGCTCATCCACTGAGACCTAAGTAAAGGAACTTGGTGAAGAGGATCCTGTTCACATTTTTACCTCAGTGTTTTTCCATGGCTGTGCAGGATTGCAGCTCCAAACAGAGTTTGCATAAAAGCTTTCACTAATCCCTCATGTAGTTCCGTGGTTGAGGAAGTTACCACGGAAACGAGGTAAAGGATGTGTTGAGAAATTTGCATATGTGAGGAATGACTCGGCCACCGTCTGGTCCAAATGACAACATCACACAATTTATAAGAATGTTGTGCAAACACGTCACTAAATGTGAAATTAAGACTTTAGGACATCCGATATAGGAAAATCAAGTTTTGTGTTTTGCTAATGGTAGATTTCATTTGGTATTTAATCAGACACTATCATTCAGACACTATTTGTTTAGCACTTTTCAATAGAAACAATGTAACGCAAAGTGCTTTTCAGATTAAAAACAATACCATCCATCCACAGACAATACAAAATGAACAGGAACCAAATAAACACTATTGTATATCTTATAAATTTGAAATGAGGAATAAGAGAAAAACAAATAAAGATAAATAATAAAATACCAAAAGAGGAGTAAGTGAATCCAGAGATAAAAAGTAATGTTTTAAAGTGAAAAAAAAGTCTGAGGAAGTAAATGAGTATGGGAGTAAATAATTGAATAAATAAATAAATATAACAGAATAAAAAAATGTTTCTGTAAAACATTCTAAGATGTATAAATAAATAGTGAGATGGATAATAAATAAAGTTCAATAAAAAACTTGAGGACTTGAGTTTCACAAATATCCACATTGAAGGTGTGTAGAATGATGTTTGTGTTTAACACTCGGGGACTCTTTTCACTTTCATCTGTTTCTGAGCTCAATTTGCGTTTGAGATGTGGAAGCATAAGCAGGATTTTTTGCGTGCTTTGGAAGCCATTAGTGCAACTTATGAGGAAATTGAAAACTTCCAGCTCACGTACGCTGAGAAAGGACTTTTCAGTGACAGATCAGCATCCAGTTGTGAAAACAACGTTATAGTATTTTATCTGTATTGTTCACTCATAGGAAAGAACAGAGATCGATATATATGTGTTTTTATCTGTTTTTATGTACCTGTTTACCCCTCTAATGTATAGTAAATGAAGAAAGTTTCATTTTCAGCTTTGCTTCTCCTTGTTGTTTTACTAACAGAGTGTGTGAGCTGAAGCTGCTGCGACCTCTGTGGCAGCTCTTCATGTCAATGGAAAACAGCCTGAGCCAGGATCCCACCGGCATCACTGTACTGCTGCCTCTTCACAGAGCCCTCACCGAACTGTTCTTTATCGCAGAGGCCCATGCCATTGTGAGTGATGCGCACACACACACGCACACACATACGTGCACATATGCAGGCTGGGTCATACAACAGGTCACATCGGGTGCTGTATGGGTGTTGTTGTTAGGGCTGGAGATGTGGCAGAGAGCCATTTAAGCTATTTGTTTAGTTGTGTTTTCTCTTGTATTGACAACATTATTGACTTTGTAGGCAAACGGTGAAATGGATTCAAGTCTGCTCTCCTTTAAGACAACCTGTCCATTTTCTTCTTTTTTTCTTTTGGTTTGATAACAATCAGAATACGGTTATTTTAGGGAAACTATTATTACTCAACATTTTATTTTGACCTCTTTCTTTCCTCCTCTCTCTGTGAGATTTGCATGTTTTTCTTCATCCCACCTGTTCTGTGCTGGACTCGGGGCCAAAGCCTGATTCTGCCATCTGTCAGACAACACAGTGCCACACTGGCTCCCTTCAGACTGCTCGGGAGAGGAAGAGCTGCTATCCATTTTATGATGCGTACGGGTCCTCTCTCTGTCTAAATTGTCTTGAATTATTAATTAGGAGATGTCTCAAGGATTATTAGTGCACCGTCAGCCAGGAGTTTCCCATCTGCGGATGCACTTGAACCAGACAGTCCCAGAGGAGCAAGAAACATTTTTTCCCCTGCTCTTCTGGTCTGGTTGGCAAAGCCTGAGGCTGTTGACCTGACATTAAAATGACATGAGCTGACTTGTCATTCACGATGGATTCTGCATTCCCATCTGCACCCACTGACTCTTGCATGTGATGGAGCCGTGTGTGTCAACAACCACCAGGGGGCAGTAACAGTACTCAGAATTGGGTGCTCAGCTGAAGACTCAAGCTTTTCATCCACAGTTCGGGGAGATGAAGGTGTTAGCACGTGGAAATTCGGAGATACGTGGATGAAATCTTTGTAGTGTTTAGCAGAAGGGCACACATGGTGGTTGTTAAGGTTACTCCTTCAATTTTACCATCTAAATGTTGTTTGTATTTTCCAGATATAACAGTGAAACGGTCCCAGTGAGTTGTGTCAGGTGTTGCCCTTGTTTCAGGATGCAAGTGGCTGTGAGCTGGACATGAATTAATCCGGTGAATGTGATTCCAAACTGTGTCGCACAAGCAGTCCGTCGGCTATGCACCATCTAGACTGGATTCAAGTGAAATTAAAGCTGCAAGCAACGTTGAACAGGCTCTTGCACCCCCATTCATGTCCGGGCATGTTACATGTACCGACCAAATTTCAGATGTGTAGATAAAACGTGACGCATTGAAATTTTGTAGGCGGCCTTATTGAGCCATCCGCCACACCCAATGAGTCTTGGCATGTACATGTATTGAGGTCAGGACTTTTATCAAACATGTGAATTTTTGGGCAGATCTGAGAATGCACTGTGAAGTTATCTGTGTCATAGGAAACATATGTATCTTGATTGCGCACAGTGATTTTGGAGTGAATCTGATAGATTCTGTAGAAGGAGTTTGAATATATACGAGGTATACTATACCTGTTGGGTTAAGGCTATAGTCCCAAGAGGCTTTTTTCTATGTCCTAGCATGCTACATGTTTCAGGAGTGTAGGAAACCTGCTGCAGGTGCTGCTTCATTAATTAATGATAATTCCTTCCGTTTCAATAGAGGTCAGTGGCTTGGGCCCTAACTATACATAATGTCCCTATACTGTTGCAGGAGCTCTTCATTTAATAATGAGACAGCACTGGTATGCGGCTAATACAGAGGAGACAAGTCACTATTTAAACCACACATCAGCTGTAAGGATCAATGCTCTGCCTACAACACAGACAACATCTGTCAACATCCTCCCAAAGAGTAAAGATTTGTGTGCACTGAAGTTGGTGGTTCTGATGTTGTGATGACAAGTGGGCTTAGCTGCACTGTTGACAAACAGCGGAGGACAACAGATCCCTGTTGACACTGAAGTAAAAGTCATGAGCGTTTGGACACATCATCGGCCCTTCTGTGGTCGAATTAGGTCTTAATATATAATATTTTGTGGCCAGTGTCCATTCACATACCAGCGTCAGGGCTTTTTCTTTGCAGGCACATAAAGATCAAGGCCACGTCAAGTGAGATTCAGTGCACTTTCTACCCCAGGAAGTGAACAGTTATATTTAGGAATCAAAACAGTATGTCACGCGCTATTGACTGTACAAATCGTCCTCGGATGTTCCCCAGCATAAACACTCGGGGTGTTTTGAGATGGATGGTGACCTGGGGGCTCTGGACAGTGTCTTCAGCTCTGTAAAAGCTCCATTTGGCCGGTCTCAGTCCATTAAGCCTCGATGTAGTCTCTATATTCTTATCTGTATTCCCCAACCTCCTCGTGGTTATGTAACCAGAGGTACGTCTCTCCCGTCGAGCTGCAGTGGAAGAATTTTTCAGTTTGTTTATAATTTCAAATTACTTTTCCAACATTCCACAGCTCAATTTAATGCTGAGATGGAGATGAAGAGTTGCGAGGGAACCAGGCCTCATTTATAAGTGAATTCATCTCTTATGTAAGCTGGTCTTGTGTCTCGGGAAGTTAGCTCTATTCATCTGGCGTGTGAGGTGAATCTGTAATTGTGATGTTGCGGAAGAAGCATTATTTATTTCCAACCTTTGACTTGTTTCTCAGGCACAGGGCATCCTCAAGGAGTACTTATTAGCCATGACCACTGACGAGCAGCTCCTCAATCAGACTGCAATGGTAAGACTTCTACACCTTGTTTGTTTTGTTTCACTGAATAACCATTTGTGCCTTGATAAATTGAAGTCCTCCCAGCTTCCAGGCTCCCTCAGGTCAACTTTGATGATTTTCAGTTGTGAATTGTTATCTGATGTGTATAAAAGCTCAGATAAAGTATCTATGAACCTAGAGATGCCGTGATATTATGCAACTTTCCTTCTTATCCACGCAGTCCCATTGATTGAACGGTCCTCAGTGGCTGTGAGTCAGCTAGCGGCTGGAGTCTCTCCTGCTAGTGAATCACCAAGCTGTTGACACCCAGCAGATCCTCTGGCACTCCCCCTCCCCTTGTTTTGAATGTGTGGGCAGCACTCAGGACTAATGTATTTGGTAATTACAGGCCATTAGCATTCGTGGCAGCGAGAGCCACAGCTCTGTACTCTGGTCTGGACCCTGTAAACACAGCAGAGGAACCTAAAGGAGCAGAGGATGTGGTGGAAAAAACACTGTGGGTGGTTCTGTTGAGCAGTTACCTAATACCAGTCAGGTTGAAAACTAAACCATAGGTGACTTGGCAGGAGTCAAAACTATTGTGATAACAGTGATGTACAGTCCAAGAATAATTTGGCTGGTCTTAAAGTATTAGAAGAAAATCTTTCAAAGCTGTCCTTACCTGGAGTTGTATCAGAGCTTTTAGTGTCTAGGGCCCTGTTTAAAGAATAGTTCACCCAAAAATGATAATTCACACATTACCTATTCACCCCTATGCCGATGGAGGGGTGGGTGAAGTGTTTAAGTCCACAAAACACTTCTGAAGTTTCAGGGGTAAACAGCGTAGCAGCCGAATCCAATACAACTTCAGACGTAAAAAAAAACATAACATGCCTCCTTACTGCTCCTGTGGTTTCATCCAAGTGTCCACAAGCCCCCACCCCCGACATTCATATTCATAATTAAAGCATTAATGTCTGCTGATATCTTCCAACGAGGTGCATTCAGGGACTGTCAGAAATGCTAAAGGACTTTTAGGCATAAAACACGGTGGAAACGACCTCGTTTCGAGTCGAATATGAATGTTGGGGCTTGCAGATACTTGAATGACACCACACAAGCCTAAAAGTTCACAGGAACTGAACTCCTTTAAGACCTGGTATTAACATCCATCCTGAGAGAATTGGTCACAAGTGGTCAGTGTTAAATTTCCTGTTCATGCCGGACATTAAAATGTGTCTTGAATGTGTCTCCTGTTAACACTTGTGATCGGATCTCACTTCCCCTCTCTATATGCACGCACAATCGAACGGGAGAGAGATAGAGGGAGGGGGCAAGTGAGCAGAGTCAAGAGGGACTGAATGAATTAATGAATGTTCTTGTTTGGAAGGTGAGGCGAGGGGTATTCGAGTGCAACTTGCAACTTCACCACTAGATGTCACTAAATTCTACACACTGAACCTTTAAGAAAAGTATCAATCAGTGTTGATATGGTGGTGGTGGCTATTAACAAATCTTTTTTGGTCACTTAGAAGAGTAAAATAAGTTTAAACTAGAGGGTCAGAGACGTCAGCTGAGTAGGCGGTCCTTTATATGTGGCCAAGGACGCTTTGCGGAAAAAATTCGACCACATGTGTCCCAGAGCACCTCTGGATGTGATGTGAGTGATCGGATCTCAGGATACATTTGGTTGCCTTCAGACCTGAACGTAGCGCTGACCACTTGTCAACGGATCACTCAGGATGGATGTGAATACCAGGTCTGAACGGGGTCAAAGAAATCAGTGGGCGAAGTGTACTTTTTACGTGGGTCTAAATTTTAAAGGTTCAGTGTGTAGAATTTAGTAGCATCTAGTGGTGAAGTAGCATGTTGCAGCTGAATATACCTCACCTCACGCTCCCCTTCCAGACAGGAAAGAGAACCTGTGGTAGCCTTCAGTTGTCATAAAAACTCAAAAGGTGTTTAGTTTGTCCAGTTTGGTCGACTGTAAAAAAACATGGCGGCCTCCATAGAGAGGACCCGCTCCTGACCTAAATATAAAGTATTTAAATATAAATGGCCCATTCTAGGGTAAAGAAAACAACAATTTGTACAATTTAGATGAAACACACTAGTGAAAACATGACTAGGATTATTTTATATTCAATTTCTGCCAAATGATCCCTTTCTCCTAAATTCTACTCACTAAACCTTTTAAAGTGATTTAACAGCAGCTATTTTCAATGCACTGAATTAAGAATCAAATCATTTAACTCAATATCGTGTGTAACATTTAGATATTTGTTGTGTGAGGGTGATGTTAATGGTTCAATCAGCAAACGCATGAGGATTCCTTCTCTGGTAAACTGGTGTAAAGTCAGACTGTTCATCTTGGCTCGAAGTGCTGTATGAAAATGCGATGTTGAGCTGGTAGAAGCACTCGCCAATCGCCTCAAACTACAGCAAACAATGACCAAATGACTGATGTCACCAACCTGCAGCTCCAGGTGAACAGATGTCAGTGAAGCAAACAAATCCACTGAAAAGCAGCGCAGGTGTTTAAGCACTTAGCTATTTAATAAGGTGAAGTAAACCACACAGACGCCCTTGCACCATTTATTCACCCTCAGTTTGCCTTTTTATCATCACTCAACATGCAGAGCACAGGGCAGATGAAAAACGAGCTTTCAATTCATAACGTGAAACTCTTCGATTCTTTCTCCCTGCATTCATTCTTCTGTATTTCATTCACTTACTGATGCACCTTTTTTCCCCTTATTGTTTAGGCTCTGAAGAACATTGCTGCCATCAGCCTGGCTATAAATTACCCCAATAAATCTACCAAGCTACTCACCATGTCCCCCTGAGAGGGATCTGCTGAGAGGAACGAGGACAGCGACCTGTAGGGGACACGTTTGCTCCGAACAAGGAACAGAGAGGCGAGGGAGGAAAACCTCTCTGACCACCCAGTGCTTACCCTCTAACAGGACCCCCGCCCTCCACGCCTGTAACTCACTGAAGCACTGTGGACATATGGTGGTGAGGGAGGGGGGGACTCGCAGAGCACTTTCCACTCTTACTCACAATCCTTTTTGCCTTAGATGAGTCCAGTTTATCAGCATGTCCATTCACTGGAACAGGAACAATATCTCTTTTGTTTAGTTTTTTACATTTTTACTTGAAGATGCCATGCTTGAGGACATGAAGTGTGCCAAATTTGCAACCTTCACAACCTTTTTTCTTCCCCAACCCCTTAACAGCATCCATTTCGGTTTACATAGTTGATCACACCCAAAACAGGTCACCTTGGCAACTTGCGTGTCTCGGCGGACATGTAGAGCATCCTAAAAATACTGTCCAGGACAGTGGAGTCTCATTAGTCACCACAGGGAGAAAGTACTGACCTACAAGCTCATTTTGCTTTTCCTTCCGTCCTTCTGTCCTTTTAAGCTGTTTGTCCCACTCGCCTTCTCACACTCTCCTTTTGCTTTTCAGACAACAGACAGGTATTTTACAGGGCTGCCGTTGCAAAGAAAGAGGGAAATATCCTAAACTTGTATTGCAAACTAAGCCCCACTTTCAAACGGATAGAAAAGGATGAAGATGATACTCATTTAGCCATAATCTTTGCATAGGATGACAATTAACATCTGAGCTGAGGGAAACCACTATTGCAATGCATTCCTCTCCATTACTCTATCAATATCTCATAACTCCATTACACAAGTGAATGAGAGGCAATGATGCCAAATGTTCATGGGAATAAATAACATCAACATTGTTATTGGGACATCCAGAATATACGGTTTTATCCACAGATTAGTTTATTCCCTGTTATTATTTTATTCAATATATAAGTTTCAGCAGTTAAGCGTCGCGGTTTTTTCACAGCAGTTAACGCAAAGCTGAATTGTACATCGGTTCCGTCAAACCTTGTGTGTCGTTAAGAATTCAAGAAAAACACAAATACCTGTTACAAACTTGTGATTCCCACTAATACACAGATGGACACTCGCATCTTTGTCAAGAATTGAAGAAAAAGTGACTGTAAAATAGACACTTATTTCACTTACTCACCACTATCGGGACTAATGTTTGTTAGGCCGAAGGTTGATTCTTAGATACTGATTTACCTCATCTGTTATCACACAAATAATCTGTGTGACGCTTCCTTAGATGACGAATGTGACTTTTGCGTCGCATCACATTGACTGCACATGTGACAAAGCAGAGATCCAGCTGAGGCCACATCTGCATCGCTCACATGTACAGCCATTTCACGTGAAGGAGGCGTCCGGTTTTGTCTCGTAAATCGAAACCCCAGTTTGAAAGAGGGTGAGTTAATTCGGTTTTGTTTTCCAATCATTACTGCATCAGTTCCAGATGAAGTAGTTATTATAGCCGTGGGAGGTCATGGTGGTTTTATACCAAAGAAACCAATCATTGTGAGCCATGAGAGTCTCTGTTAATCACTTATCACATTGCGACCCTGCGTGAAGCTGGAGCAGAGGGAAACCATTAGACATCGTTCTGCTTGTTTTTTCTTTTAATTTATTTTTATTTTTTACTTTTAATTTTGACTGGTCCCCACAAGGACCGTACGATAGCTCAGTGGTTTTGTTTACACAAACATCAGCTGCAGTGAGGAAAGAGGAAGACATACATTTCCTCCATTTGGCTTCTACGACGCCTCGCCTATCTACAACGTGCCTATGGTTAAAAATGAAGCAATCATAATTTAACTCATGTTAGTGGAAATAGTTATTAATTCTATTTTAAAGAGAAATATATTGTTTCATTTGAAAGTTTTTTGTAACTTTTTACTTTTAATGTTGGTTTCTCTTTTTCGCGAGGATACTTGATTTTTGAAGCTGACTAATTTGAATGTACATATCTGTGAATATTGATTGCACAAGAGAAAGACTTTGATATCTACCCCTGACAAATAGAAAACTTTATTGGGCACTAACAGGTGGACACTGACTTTGATTTTGTATGCATGGCACATTGAAGGTTAAAAAAAAGTTTGGGTTGAAATGTGGTTCATTTGTAATTAAAATAGAAATTACTTCAGTAAAACTTCTGCTGTCATTTTATTACGTGTTGGCTCAATGTGGAATTCCTGCGCAGCAACAAATAATGTATTGGTCACTCAGTCAGAATCATAGACTGTGTATAAAAAGGTCAGTCTACACACAGATACTGTTCTCAGTGATCCAGTAGCATCAGTCGTCCTGTTTCATGCTGCGTCTGTACCCCGAAGAAAACGAAAAGTACAATCATCTCCCGTAAGTCGCTCCTCTCTGCAATCTGAAATTCAGCACAGTCCATTCCTCTAGCAGCCGTGTCCCTTCTGTTCAGTCTCTTCTTGTGTTACCTCAGAAGACCACACTTCCTCCGTCGCTCCCCTGCCTCCGATCTGGAGTCTCGGGGACGACGCTGATGACGGAAGTGATGATGGCGGTAATGACATCAAATGCAGGAAACATTCAATAAGGCAACAGATGATTCAGTGCCCCTCTGCGCCACCAAAGCCCCCACACCAGAGTGAGTCAGCATCTCCAGCCCCACCGCCCTCCCCTTCCCATCATCCCTTCCCTCCTACTGCTTGTCTCCCCTCCGCTCCGTCTCCTGCCTCTGTTGATTGTTCACCCAGGATCCCAGAGCTGTCATGAAAAGAACCAGCCGTGCAGCGAGAAGAAAAAGAAAAGGCTTCTAATAAGTGTCATGTCATCATGATCTAAGCGAAGCCTTGGCAAAGCTGGGTGATGCTTTGCTAAGATCAGAGATCCGGTTCAGGGTGACATTGTGAAAATCATCTTTTTATTTCCTTGATTCTATCAATTATTCTCTAATAGAATCAATTTTCATTTACAATGTCCATATTCACAAACACAGTTTGTATAGGACTCAATCTGTACAAGGTGCAACATCCTCTGGCCTTAACCCTTAACTTTCATTAGAAAAAATGGTGTCTAACTTAAATGGAGAGGTGTATCAATGTTTAAACAAAATATTATTTATACAAAATTACCTACCTGTATAATATTATATACTATGCTGCCCAAAAGTGCCCAGAATTGAATAATGAAATAAATAATGCAATAATTACTTACAGTATTTATTTATTAGTATGAATACTTAATAACAACTCAATTTGAATTACTTAATCAAGTTATTAATAACAGTTTAATATTTATTTAATTAATTTCATGTTTTTTTTTTACTCAAATAGCTTTTTTTTTTATGTCTTACTATTTCTGGAAGGCATTTTTCCCAGCTACACTTTTATTTCATGTCATATTTGATTTCATAACCTCTTCTTGAACATGATGCTGTTTCGGCCCTTTCACCTTTCAGCCACTTCAACTACAAAGGTCAACAACTGTTACCAGAATGAGCTCCTGGTCCCTGGAGCAACAACGATGCTGAAGTCAACCAACTCAAGGCTGCTGCTGCTGTCAGTAAACACAGTACACAAGTCAAGGTGAAAAAAAAAAAAAAAATTAACACATTTTATCTCCACAAATATTCAAGCTTGAGAGACGATCTGAAGCATGTGCTGATCAGAAAATAATTCCCAATCGCATGACTTGATGAGTGACGTCATTAGGGCTGGGCGATATGACGATATATATCGTGAGGACGATAGAAACGTGTCTATCGTGACCTTTCTCCTCTATCGTTTCTATCGTGATAAACTTTTTTTTTTATTATGTGTCAGAGCAGTTGGGCTTGTTCGTGAATCCACCGGAGCCGCAGCGGAGACACGCGTTAAACTAACGCACCGTTAAACGGGATCCGGCTCCGACCCGCGGGGGTGCGTGTCTCTCCTCGCGCGTCAGCCCCCCGGGGGTTTCTCCAGCCTTAGCCTAGCTTAGCATCACTTAGCTCCGCGGCTAACGGCAGCTGCACAGCGCGGATCACAACACGAGCTGCTTCCTCCTCCTCGCGGGACATCCGAGACTCCCACGCGCGACGCGCCAAACACACCCGTTGGTTGCACATTGCACCAGAAAAGTGAAATTTGAAGGTTCAATTAGCAGTGTAAGAGCACAGTTTTGCTCAAAATGTGAGCACCTTACTGGTGCAATGTGCAATTAATGAAGATTGGACAACAGGCTGGTCCATTTGAGCCATGAAACTTCCCACACTAAAATGACGGGTGTTTCAGTTATTTTGTCCAACCTCTGTACATGTTGCACTACAATGTTGCAGAGTTAAGATTTAAAAAAAAGATGCACTTTTATTTTTTGTTTGTTTATTTGTTAATTCTCGTCTCAAACCTGAAGCGTGTGCACTTAAGTGAAGTGAATGTATTAATTGCCATATGATGGTTACTGTACTACCTCTACACACAGTATAATTTATTCTGAAGGAAAAAAAGTGAAGGCTACTGACCTGTGTGGGTTGTGTTCACACCACACACACACACAGGTGCAGTAGCCTTCACTTTTTTCCCTTCAGAGTAAATTATACTGTGTGTTATAGTGTGTTCTGCTGTGTTCCATGTTTTTAATTTGTGTGCAGCAATTGAATGAACATGTTTCTCTTGTGATGCTGAAAATAAAGAGAACTGAAATCTGCGTAATTGTGGTACAGGTCGTGATGGATCACACTTTTAAGTACACCCCTATCCAGTAGAGCAAGAGGGCATATCGTGATATATATCGCTATCGTGATATAAAATAATCCATATCGTGATATATGTTTTTTTCCATATCGCCCAGCCCTAGACGTCATAGGTAGTTCAAAAAAAATTCCGGGGATCTTTGCGTCCTACAGGACTCAAGACACAACCTACAGTTTATGTGGACCAAAAATTATCATTAGGTGGGAATGATGTCACTATGAAGCCAGAAAATTATGTCATATAATGTAGTGATACATAAACATTTAAAAAAATTATAAATTATTCCATGCTTTAGGTGTCGAAAACATAAAAGCTTTCTTTCCCATTTTAGTCTGAACTTTGGGAACAACAAATCGCAAAATGTCCACAGAAAGAAGATTATGACATTTTGTATGAATGAGGCCATGATGATATCATGAAATGGCATCATTACAATATAAAAAACTTGCCTAAGTGGGGTATTTACAATCATTATATAGATTTTTTTATTTTATTTCCATAGGTCTAGGTTATATTCTTTACTAGATGTGATGCCTCCAGTAAACGGATGGAAATAATAAATATGTATTTGAATTTTGAAAATACGTTTATTTAACATGGAGGCAAAAAGGAAGCGCAAGTATAGAGAAATTGAAAGAAAGAGCTGAACTAGTGGAGCTAGTTTAAAAAGCCAAAGCAAGCGGTTATTGTCAAAACACCACATGTTGAGGGTTGATGAATAATGAAAAACCTAAACCAGTAAAGAAAGCAGATCTGGTGGAGAAACACGGACTCAGCAGTGTGAACATGACCCCAACAACTGAAGTGGAACCGACTGATTTTACACAGCTTGTTTTCGTCAGCCTGTGATTCGCAGCAAGTACGACAGGAACGTTCTGCCTCAGAACTCAGTGGCTTTTCACCATCATCTACTTCAGCTGTTTACACGTATGAATCACAAACCACCATGAGCATCAAATGAATCATGACGGTAATGTATTCCAAAGTGTTGCCTTTAGCAGAAACCGCACCCGCCCACCCACATCCCTAAATTTATATGCTGCCTCCCCCCCCCCCCCTTTGTCTCGCATCACTTTCCTGTTAGAACGTTCAGATAAATTAGGAAACTGCCGAATGACTCCTATTACCAGGGTCAGCTGAGGGACAGGTTTCCCATTGGAATCATCTGCCACCAAAGCAACAATAACAAATGCTCAATTCTCCTGTTTGGCAGTGCTCTGTTCTCTGGGAGCTGATTATCTCTCTGATTGTATTAGTCTTCTGTGTGTGTGTCTGTAGTTGTACAGATATCTCTGTGAGGACCATTTTTAGCCTCGAATATATGGAGTGAGGACATCTTGGTTGGTCCTCACTTTCTGACCCACTTTTAAAGAGCTGTTTGAGACTTGTAGGGTTGGGTTAAAGTCAGGGTTAGGGCTAGGCGATTAGTTTTGATGGTTTAAGTGTTGGGTTTAGTTGGTTGGGGTTAGGGTACGTCTCCAAGACATCATGGTAACTGTGACAATGTGTTTGAGTGCAGGTGGACTAACAATATACAGTTCAGTGAAGTATTCACATCTGCTTGGAGGTTTCCGAGTTTACTAGTTTTGCATCACGAAATAAAAGTGGGATTAAATAACTATTTTTTTGTTTTTTACATTGATCTACAAAGAACCCTCCACCATGAAGACTTTGCAAATATGAAATTAAAAAGCTCAAGCAAAGGGATACATACAAGCAAAGTTTATAATGTAATACTGTATATCAATTTAGATGTACACTAAAAGCCTACTCCAGTAAAAATTTGAATGGCACGATATCAGTAGAGCTCATCCCTCCACCAAGGCCCAACATATTCCTTAAATTCAAGTGAAATTATTCAGGGGAAAAACCACGCCTTATCTCATGATGTCAGGGAAAGTGAAAAGAAAAACTCGGACCCTGATCCAGATCCTTCTTTTAAGTTTTGTGGAAATCTGTTTTCTTGTTGTGTAATCCTGCTTACAAATGAACCAAACAACAAACAGTAACAGTGGAGGTTTTGAATAAATACATAAAATCATCAAAACATAAAAAATACTCTGTCAAATGTGCAATCTATAATGTACAATTCTTGTGAAACTAAAAAACATTTTTGGTTGTAATTTAAAATCTTTTGCAAGTGCTAAGACAAAACCCTGTCAATACTTTTATAACAATTATCATTTTTAGCTGAATGTTCGTTGACGTCTACTAAACAGACCCTGTTATGTCATGTGATGTGATCCGGTGTTCTAGCTTTGAGCCATTTCTCATCTCTGGGCGTTTCCCACCCTTCTTCTCCGTCCATTCCTCGTGCACCTTTGAACCTGCAGCCCTGCTGATGAAACCTTGGCCATGCTGGAGGAAACTCCACCTCCACCTTGTCATAATGAGCCCTACTTCCTCTCCCCCACCTGGGACAGCAGAGCAGTGTGGGTCACCCCTCACGAGGCTCGGGAATAATTGGGTAGTTTAAACAATCCAGTGAGAATAAGACGCAGCGAAAGCCTACGCCCAGTATTTAGCAGCTCTGCACATGCTGCAGTGTGTGACTGCAGCAGGAGGGAGAAGCTTTGCTGCATTTCCATCTCATTTCTCTCGGCCGTCTCCTATCTGGGTTAGAGGTGGGCTGTTATTGGAGCAGCCACCTGTGGCACCAGGAGAAGGTGGACTATAATGGATAGCTGGGGCTGCCAACATGACAGCCAGCGTGCCGAGCCTGTGATCTAATCTGGAACATAGAGAGGGGGACTGTGTTGGACTAAGAGGAGATAGTGGCTCTAAAGTGATGAGAATGAGGGGAGGTGGACTGCCCTGCTTAAAATGGAAGCCTGTACTGTATGTTTATCCCTGAACCAGGCAAACAACTGGTCATTAACAGCTGAAGTAGCTTGAGAAAAGGCTGACCAGTGTGTGTGTGTGTGTGTGTGTGTGTGTGTGTGTGTGTGTGTGTGTGTGTGTGTGTGTGTGTGTGTGTGTGTGTGTGTGTGTGTGTGTGTGTGTGTGTGTGTGTGTGTGTGTGTGTGTGTGTGTGTGTGTGTGTGTGTGAATGAGAGAAAACATTTAAATGCTTTCCTACTAAACCCCAAATATGATGTAACAGCACCAAAACACTGTTGGGTTGCTTCATCTTTTTTACCCATTCATCCTTGTATGTCAGCTGGCAAGCTCTACTGCTAAATAAGTCTTCATCGTATATATCAAATGATTATACAGTTACATAAAAGACAGATGTACAGTACATGAACATTAAATCTTAGTTAAAGCAACACAACCAGTGGTGGAGGAAGTACTCAAACATTTTACTTAAGTAAAAGTACAAATAAAGAGACAAAAATGTAAGTATTTGCTTTCAAATATACTTAGGTATTAAAAATAAAAGTACTTGCTGAGTGAATCCTACTGTGTCCTCATGGCTGAGTCTTCGTGACTTCCGTATCCATTTTCCGTCTTTCTTCACCAGTGATGCTACTGCTGCAGGAGGCGGGGTCTACCTGTCTGCTTTGATTGGACCAGTTCTCATCTTGTTATTGATGATTCTTAAAGATATGTAAAATAATGTTAGGAGGTAACGTAATGCTTAGTAAAGATCTAGTGGAGTAGAAAGAACAGATGTTTGCTGATATATGTAATGAAGTAAAAGTGAAAAGTACCTGAAAATACATCTACTTAATCACAGATACATGAAAACTAAGTACACTGATGCAGTAAATTTGCTTTTCTCCATCCCGACACTGAACAAAACTATAAACATATTACCCAAGGAGGAGGCTGTGGTGATGGAGGGAGCTGCAGCAGCAAAAAGCACTGGCCACAGCATATCATTACAGAAATTATGTCAGGTTGTTATAGCTGCATTAATATGATTGGCCGTTACGAGTCCGCTGGTAACACACAGCTTAACATTAGCCAGTGTGACATCAGAGATCTGAATCTTTCTTTGCTGATTTGATAGCATCCTTCAGTTCATTAAAAAAAATCTTTGTATTTTGATAATCTTCTTCTAAACCAGGAAGGATGAGTGTGGTCTCCGTCACCACTGAGGGGAACTCCCCTGCTAAAAGCTAGTGATGTGTCCAGTGGCAACGATGACTCCGAGTGGTTTCCCTTCTTACTTTGACCAATCACGTTTGAGCAGGCTTTGGTTCCTTTAGACACACGTTGACAGAAATACATCAGCTTTTTAATTCATCTTCAATCATTTACGCAATATAGCTGTTAATAGAGATTAGTCAAAATCTCGTCTGGACCTAAAACACCAGTTTGTGTTTAGTGAGGAGAAACTATTCCAACTGTAAACCGTGTGCAGCGAATGGAAAGTGGATTCTTGGCCTGGATATCTGCTGTCTACTCTGGAAGCCCCACAATACTGGCCTTTACCCCCAGTGGTTCATTTGTTGTTAGTTGACTGCCGACATGCACAGAGATAGACAGTGCACAGACGGTGCCTGTGGACAGAAGAACCGAGGAACACTCTCATCACACTGCTGTCTGTGTGCGGAGCAGTCTGGATGTGTTCAGTCTTTTTGGAGGGGACATCACAGGGAAACATGACAAGGCCTTTAAAGAGAATGTCTTCCAGTCCTCTGGGTATTTTCTCCCCAGAGCTTGTGTATGTCCCCACATACACAAGCTGGGTTGAGTGTTGAGCAGGACATCTTAAGTGTTGACAGAAAAAAATATATTTCTTGGACTGTCGCAGTTGCCCCATAAGATTACATGGTAACCAATGCTGCTGTGATGTGGCTGCCAGCGGAGAGGATCTACTCCAATGATTCCAAAGTTTTTTTGTAAGTACCATTCATTTACACACCTACATTTATGAACACAGGGCTAATGTTGAAAAAAGAAATCCCTTTAATGCAACACTGGCCACGTGGCGTTGATTCCCTCATGTCACTCTCAATAAGACAGTGAGTTAGTGTATTTTGCCAAAAATCTCCTCTTAACCCTTGTGTTGTCCCTGCTTCTCCCGGCTGTTGGCTCCCTCACATAGCCCCCCCCCCCCCCCCCATATTATGGCGCACACGTAGCGCAATAGACATGTGAGCAGCCCTTGCAGATGTATTTGTTACACCCACGGCACATGGTGTGAGTTTTACAGTCCTTCTTCCTGGGGCATATCTGACACCTCTTCCTCTTACTCGCCCCGAGCGGGGCTGCTGCTAGGGGTATGGAGGAGGCCAGACAATCGGGTCGAGCGTCGTAGTCAACAGCTCTCTGTGCGGCAGCAGCAGCTTTAATAGCCTTCACCACCGCGGCAGACGCGTCCGTGCGGGGGAAGCACTCCCTTCGTGCGATGAACGGAGTGACCAGAGCCTTTCCCAGTTGCTCCAGGAACACCCTCCGCTTGTTCCGCTTGCCCAGCATCCAGTCTGGGTGGATCTCTCTCCATATCACAAAGGCGTTGTAGGAAGAGACATCTAGAATGTTGTGAAATATGACCAGGGGCCAGCGCACGGTCATCCTCCTGCAGCTGTACGTTCCGATCACCTTGTCTAGGTTGTCCACGCCACCTTTGTTGTAGTCCAGGACGATGACCGGTTTCCCATCCTCGCGGTCGCTGATGTCGGCCTCAGGGTGTCGGGTGCTCAGGAGCACCACGTTCCTGTTTTTCTTTGGGATGTAGGACACAAGAGTGGCAGTGGGCGTGAATGCGAACTTGGATGAGAACACCTCTCTTCCCCTGACCGCGAGCAGCCCGGTCGGGATCTCCGGCTTGTTCTTCCGAACAGTGCCGACCACGGTGAGCTTCCTCTCCAGGAGCTGCCGCGCGAGTTGGTAGGAGGTGAAGTAATTGTCGCACGTGACGTTACGACCGTGCAGTCCCTCCGTTACATCGAGCACTACCCGCAACCCCTGGTTCCGTTCTGGCCGTCCGCCGCTCAGCTTTCCGGTGTACACTTGCATCTTCCAAGCGTAGCTTGATTTCGCATCGCAGGCCACCCACGACTTGATCCCGTATTTCGCCGGCTTGCTGGGCATGTACTGACGGAATGGACACCGGCCTAGAGAGAAAAACAGGAGGAGAAGAGATGAGAGGAGATGAGATGAGGACGAGGACTAGCAGCCGCTATCTACATAACATAATATAACATAATATAACATAACATAATATAACATAATAATAATATAAATTTAAAAAAAGACTAACCTCTGAACGGAACCAGCTGCTCGTCCACGGTCACTTCGGGCCCCGGGTTGTAGAGGTGCGGTAGCCGCGACACCCACGCGTCCCAGACCTCTCGCACGGCCGCCAATTTGTCCGTGGCTCGTCTTGTGCGTCTTGTCTCGCGGTCGTCGAAGCGCAGCAGTCTGGAGTACGTGTGGAAGAGTTTTAGGGGCATCGTGGCACGAAATATCGCCCGGCCGCTCTCTGCGTCCCACAGGCTGGCGGCGGCCTCGCCCCGGGACCTGTACACGCCCGCTAAGATCAGCAGCCCTACGTAGGCGCGCAGGTTGGTCTCGTCCATCCCTTTCCATTCGTCACCGTATTTTCTACGACCCTCCCGATTCGTCATCTCCAGGATGATGTTCTCCACCGTCGGTGTGATGAACAGGTGGAACGTCGAGGCAAGGTCACCGGTGCGGGACGTCGCGTGGATCGTGGGGCCCCGGAGGACCCCGCTTTGAGGAGGAGGAGGAGGAGGAGGAGGAGCAGTGGCCCTCTTCTCGGCTGTACGCCCTCGAGGACCATGTTATTTCCCCGTTTCTTGAGGGGAAGATCTCTCTTTCCACGAGTCCGGTGGTGGTGGTGGTGTCGCCGCTGTCTTGTCCTCCTTCTCCTTCTTCTTCCAAGGAGGAGGAATCTGCAGAAGCATCACCCACTGGGTTGTAATCTTCGTCACCGTCGTCGTCGTCATATTCACCGTCTTCGTCTTCGTCTTCTTCGCTATCGCCGTTGTCTCCGTCTCCGTCTCCGTCTCCGTCCTCTCTGTCTGCTTTTCTGTCTGCTTCTCGGTCTGCTTCTCGGTCTGCTTCTCCATCTCGTTGTCCGTCCGCTTCTCGGTCTGGCTCTTTCGTGTCCTCTTCGGGTTCAGAGGATGGTTGCTGGGAGAATAGCTGTTGGAGAACCTGTTCTCTGGTGAAACGCTTCTGACGTGACATCTTGCCATGGTCCGTGAGAGAGTGGCACACTGAGACTTATATATGGGTCTAATGTACCCCCCCTGATTATCAATTGGAATCAGGTGTGGGTCATAATGACCCCAGACTGAGCCTTATATATGGGTCTAATGTACCCCCCCTGATTATCAATTGGAATCAGGTGTGGGTCTAAATGACCCCACGCAGAGCACCACAGGTGCTGGGGGTCGGTGCTGGGGTCTAAATGACCCCTCCCATGACAATCCATTGGTCTCAATTACCCCAGGAGAATTGGATAATGACAATCCTTGGGTCACCCTGACCGGCCAGGGCTTGCGTATGATCACACGCACGCACTCACGCACGCACATACACACACACACACACACTCTGGGTCAATTAGACCCAGGAACAACACAAGGGTTAAGCTAAAACTTTATGCATGTGATGGATCAATACTGTCCCGTGAAACACGAGCACATACTGTATAGGTTGTCGGTTCCATCAGCTTAAAGGGATAGTTCACCAAAAAAATGAAAATTCACTCATTTTCTACTCACCCCTATGCCGATGGAGGGGTGGGTGAAGTGTTTGAGTCCACAAAACATGGACTTGCATGACACCACAGGAACTGTTTGGATGCATTTTCTGTTTGTTTTTCTGTTGTTTTCTTACGTTTGAAGAATCGCCCCATTTAAACCCCATTTCACTTCAATTGTATTGGATTTGGTTGCCACACTGTTTACCTCTGAATCAACATCCCTCCATCGGCATAGTGGTGAGTAGATGAGTGAATTTAAATTTGTCTGTGAACTATCCCTATGACGCATAGTTTGATGGATAGCTGTGTTTATTGCTGTAACCACGACCAAGGTCCTTATTTTAAGCCAAACCACCGTTTTCCCTTAAATTGACCAAGTAGTTTTTGTGACTAAACTGAACCGAACCAAACTGTTCCATAAGCTATAACCACATGTTTATTACTGTTACCATGACAATGAAGGTCTCGTTAAGGTTGGAGGACTTGTCAGAAAGATTAATGTTTGTTTTTATGTTCTTATCTTATCAGCACAACCATCCTCAGACTCCTTCAGTCTGTTGACTTCTTCTCCTGCCACAGCGTAAACACGACTCCACAAGAAATCAGGTACTCTTCAACATCAAGTGGGCCGTCAGTTGCTGTCAGTGGCTTCACCCTTTGTTTTTCCAAACAAGTGCCATTCAGAGCTGAGTTTGTAAACGTTGCAAGGCTCGTGGCAAAGATCAAGTGAGAAATATCTTTGGGACACAGTGCCATCAGCTCGCCCTCTCTTCGCTGCTCGTCTGTGACGGAGGAGGCCGGCTTGTTATGATGCCACCGCTTGTAGGAGGCTGTCATCCGCTGAGATAAGCCCGAACGCTGGTACAGAATCATGAAGCCTCCATTAGTCCCCGATGTGTGTCTCCACGCTGCAGACGCTGCTGCCCACGCCAGGTGAACCCACCAACCTGTACGCCTGAAGGAGAGCACTGTTTCTCTCTCTCTCTCTCTCTCTCTCTCTCTCTCTCTCTCTCCTCTCTCTCTCTCTCTCTCTCTATCTCTCTCTCTCTCTATCTCTCTCTCTCTCTTCTACTCCTCTGTTGTTTTGTGTCATACCACCTCTCTCTTTTCTCTCTGTCTTTGTCTTCTTTTCACCTTTGTTAGTGTTCTGTCGTTCTCACCTGTTCTTAGGTGTGACTACAAACATCATTTTCATTTTATACAGTCAGTAATGGAAAACACTAATCTCACTGATCCTGTAGCTTTGGTGTTGAATTGGGTCTCTGTTACTAAGCTTCTACATGTGGCTCTACTTATTCACAGACCAAAGGATCTTATTCAGTTAAATACTTAATCTGTAATAAATATGTGTGTGAAGAAAAGTTCATATGGCATCTCTGATATTACACATTTAATACAGAGGTGCAAAGTGAAGAACACAGTATATTTTGAGGTGCTTATATTCTACTTTATACTTCTACTACACTACATTTCAGAGGTAGATGTGGTACTTTTTGCTCCAAGTTTTGGACATATTGCATATTACTTGCATATTAACAGAACAATTTTTTATACAAAATGATGCTAAATTGCTACTAAAATGTAGTGATATTGATTTTCATATTGAAGGGGAAAAGTTTTGTGGAATCATTTTCAGTCTCGCTTCAAGACACAAATGCTAATATGTAGAACATTTAAATTAAAGACACATTCAAATATTCTCTCTGGACGACTGTAAAATTAGGATTTAGTTACAGGCAGATATTATTTTCAACAGAAGTTCAATAGAAGATTTCTGTAGGTTATACAAGAGAAAAAGACTTTGGCTAGTTAATGCCTATAAACTCATTATATATGACACTATGTTTACATTGCAGTATTACTACTCATGGAAGTATGCAATCTAAACTAAATACTTCCAACACTACAACTGCAACAACTTCTGCTGTGCACATGCACGCTGTGCTTCTCATGAATCCAAAACAGATGCATTAGGGGTAAAGGTTCTGTTGGAGATCTGCTTCCTGCAGGGACGAAGCTTTTTCAGCTGAGCTCCAGGGATTGACAGGACACTACTCAGTCCACAAGCCCACAGACTGGGGTTTATTAAAGTGATAGATTAGACAGAGGGACGGGGAGAGGAAGGGATTGTGGGTAAAAACAGAGGACATTATGCAGAGGAGAATTCCAGCCTCTGTTCTGCAAGGTCGTAACTGTTACACAATTTGGATGCACGCACGCACGCACACGCACACACACACACACACACACACACACACACACACACACACACACACACACAGAGAGAACTAAATTTAAACGCTCATCTACCTAATTCCTCCTCTCAGGGACATAGAAGCGCATTATGGCAGTGGGACTGCAGTCAAATAAATGATTCAAAGCACAAGACAACAAGAACCTTTGTTTTATTATAGTTCCAACCATTAGTCTAATTAAATGAACGAGCTGTCCACATCAGCAGTGACCTTGCCTTGTATAGAATAAAAACCACACATACACAAGTTGGAGCCCACGTCAGGATGAGAAGTGTGTCACTCAGTGCCTGCATCAACTTATTTTGGCTCAGGTGCCCTTGGTTTAGAGGAAAGGTCACAGATGTGTACAATCTGCACATACAGTGGATCTTCTCTACATGAAATATAAACCAATTAAAAACCTGACAAAGCAGCGTGCTGCGACTCGTGCCACACTCGCTCCACATCCTGCCCCACATTCAGTCACACTTTGGTGCACAGCAATGTGCCGCAGTGGTCTACTTGTAACTCTATCATTAACCCGTAGCCCCACTGCACAATGTGATATTCTTAAGTGTTCACTGTACTAGAACTCATTCGGGTTGAATGTCGACAGTCCAGCGGAGACACGGCCACGAAAGATGAGATTTTAATTCCCTGGTTTTTATAGAGCCCTCCTGGCTTGGTATCCTTTCTCCCCAAATGACCTTGACGGACAAAGAAGCCTCAGCATAAATGAGAAGGAGCTGGTTAATAGTTAATGACAATCTCTATTATTGGAGCAGCAGAGCCTGTGTTGATGAGCATGTGTTTGAAAAAAAAAAAAAAGAGAGCAAGATCTGTTTTTTGCTACATAAGAAGGAAACCTTTTTGTTTACAGACGACCAAAGGAAAAGGTCTTAAATAATTGTTGTTACTGTAATAGCTGAAAATTGTAGGAAATATCAGTGTCAGCAGGAATGACTCTGGAAAATAGATCATTAAAGAAGTGAAAGGAAAAATCAGTCCGGGTGATGGTGTCTTTGGGATTTCCCTTTTCCAAGTTGTCACCTTTTGCTGATCAGAGAGTAAAGGAGGCTCAAAGAGAGGAAGAGTAATTGCACTCACAATATAGCGAGCAGCTCTCTGGCTGTCTGTCAGAAGCAGCTGCTTTATCACAACATGAAGGAGTCGGGTGTCTTGTCCACCTGTGTGAGAGCCTGCACATAAACTAAAAACATGTTCCATTACACAGCTCGTCTTTATAGTGAACTTCCTTTTAACACATCCAAACATCTTTCAAGTGATCTCTTCCCTCTACACTGTACTGCTTCACCATCACATCAAAAGCACTTCAGCCTGTTTTTTTCATATGGATAATTTATGCCTGGTTGCAAAGGTGGCCTTGGGCCAAGGAGGCTGCTTCTAAGACAGTTTTTCATCAATAGCTTTGCCTCATCTGAGGACCAATCATATCATAAAACCACTGCACTTGCTCATTACCATCTTAATTTGAGTCTGATAACTCTAAAGCTAAATTAGAGCCTAATGTGTCTCCATAGATTTTCTGTGCGAAACACTTCTAATCTCATGCTCATGCTGGTTGGTGATAACAGAACAACAGAGGAACAATGAGCTTGAGTACACATTAAACATGGAAAGGCCAAAAATACTCACTAAAAGGACATTTCAGAAAGAAAATGACCCTTTGGATTCACTCTGTTAGCTATAGTTCATTCTCTTCATAACAGATCCATCTATCCATTCATTCATTCACTCATCTATCCATTCATTCATTCACTCATCCATCCATCTATCCATTCATTCATTCACTCATCCATCCATCTATCCATTCATTCATTCACTCATCCACCACTACATTATGTCATTCACCCATCATCTCTATTCATCATTCATATTGGTCATCACCCATCCATCCATCCATCCATCCATCCATCCATCCATCCATCCATTTATTCAGTCATTTACTAATTCGGCCATTCACCAATTCATTAATTCATTAATTCAATATCAATAATTCAATAATTCATCCATCCCTCGATCCATTCATCCATTCATCCATTCATTCAGTACCCAGAAAAAAATCCACACAGACACAGGGAGATCATGCAAACTCCAGACTCTGCCAAACCGGGATTCAAACCAAGAACCCTCTTGCTGTGAGGTGGAAGTGTGAACTACTGTTCCACCCACGACCACCCTTTTAAAAAAATTCTAAATGATAAAATCCAAAGGATTTTTTTACCTTCTTAGGCAGCAGCCATAATGCTCACACTAACATGTGTGTGTCACGCACAGAAACCGCCCTTAGTCTCCATTATCTCAACCTCATTTGCATCCAGTGTCCATGCCTGCTCGCCATCGTTTGTTAAGCAAATCTTGTTCTTGCCTCAGGTTGGTCAACCTTCACCTGATGTCCTACAGACTGCTGCCGGTCACTGGGCCCACAATAGTTAATATTTCATGTATATTCTTGTTTCCTAATGATGACATAAAAATGTAAGTTTGTCTTTGTTTCAAAATTTGGTTACATATTGGACGGTCTCAGAGGGCAGTGTTTTTCTGTGATACAGCCGTGCACTTTCTTAAAGTTGGGGACTTGAATGAGACATGTGTAGAGGAAGAGGAAGAGTGTCGAGCTGCAGAGACAACTTACAGGGATAGTTAATTGAAAAATGAAAATTCACTCGTTATTTACTCACACTTGGATGACACCACACGAGCATTATGGAGGTATTGTAGGTTTTTTCTGTTGTTTTAATACATCTAAAGTGTAGGTCACCATTGACTTCAATTGTATTAGATTCTGCTGCTACTCTGTTTACCCCTGAGACTCCACAGTGTTTTGTGGACTCAAACACTTCACCCACCCCTCCATCGGCATAGTGGTGAGTAATGAGTGAATTTTCATTTGATCTGAACTATCCCTTTAACACACTTGCCTGATAAAAGCCCCTTGGCCTTCCTCAGAATACACCAGGTTTGTACTTGTGTCCCTGGGAATTCTTATTCAGCAGTCAAAACTCCAAATGTTGTGAAGATGCAGTGAGCTCAATATTTACAGTCAGGACACGAGAGTTCTATACTGACTTCACCAGCTCAGGTGAGCCCACTTAACTTCATTACAGCTGCCCTGTAACAAAGTTAACTGAGGCTCAAACTAGCTGCCTCAGCATTTTCCACCACACTCACTGTGAGATGCAGCCTCACAATGGAGCGTTTAACAGTCCAGTGAAAACATGAACCTTCACCTCAGACAAACCAATGTGGTAGCAACAAATATTAACACAGAGACCATGATGTGTTTTCCAATAGAAATGAACTCATATGTTCAAAATGAGACATCAGAGCTACCATCGATTTACAAAAGGACCGGCTGAGATGAAACAGATAAAACTCCCCAGGATGGAAATGACTGTTGACTGTCCAGCCTGAGATGACCAGACTGTTAAAAATGTTGGAACGAATATTCATATATGCATTAGAAACACACACATAAAAAAAACTAATTTTGTGACTCAAACATTGTTAAAGGATAAAAATTATAGCTCATTTGCACAAAATCCCGACTATTTTGTTTTTATGAATAACACTTTATTTGGTTCTTAAACAATAAGAGCCACAATGTAACTATAAAGGGGCGGCTGTTGCTGAGGGGGTAGAGCGGTCATCCTCTAACCAGAAGGTCGGCGGTTTGATCCCAGTGTTTCCCCATCTGCATGCTGAAGTGTCAATGGCCAAGATACTGAACCCTGAATTGCCCCCTAGAAAAAGTGCTGCCCATAGATGTATGAACGGTGTGTGAATGGGTGAATGCAACAACTGTACTGTAAAGCACTTTGAGTGGTCATCAAGACTAGAGAAGCGCTACAGACCATAACCATTTAAAGCGACAGAGAGAAACTCAAGCAATACAATAAGAATACATATATAATGCACACACAACCCCAACTGTTGTTGTTTGATGTGCAGTGTATCCTTCACTGTCTCTACTCCAAGTACACACTTGTCTCTCCTTGATAAAACAGGCAGAACAAGAATATTTGTGGTCTTTTAATGCAGATGTTGCAGATTTGAATGGTGCTTGGACTGCGACGCATGACGTTTCAGAAGTACACAATAGTACACAGTAACACAAGTCCAGGAAGGCACACTCTCACTCACATTATGATGTCATCAGGTGTTTTCTCAGACTTGCCAAAGGGAAGCTACAGAGGACATTATGCAGACTGAACAATACGTTGGGATTATGAGATCCTAGCTTGATATCTGGTCCGCTGCCTGGCTGCCAGGATAGAATGTGTGTTCCCTGTCCTCATTTTGCTGGTTTTCCCCTCAGTGTGTGTGGCTGGCTGGGCGTCACCATCAGTTCCTGCTCCTCCCCAACAATCACTTCATCACTGGGTCTCATCTACTCACCTGCTGCAGCAACCACCAGTCTGTTCACCACTTCCCTGCTAGAATGGAACTGGTGCTGTGCTTTGGCCAAATGTTGCCACAACTCCTCGTCAAGGAGGTTATGCTTTTGCCCCTATCCATTTGTTTGTTTGTTTGTCAGCAGGACTATGCAAAATCTATCGACCAGTTTTCCATGAAACTTGATGGTAAGATGGAACAGTGCACTCTACCTAGTCCCATTCTAGTTTTTTTTTCTTGTTTGTCTGCCTGTTCATCACTAACCCTGCTTGTCATCCTCTTGCCCCAGGATCACCTTCCTTTGCTCCCCCCGCACTGGAGCCATAACTTCCCTGCCCAAAGGTTTAGTAGTTTTAAGTCTGGTTTTTCAGCACTTTTATTTCAATATACACTCTTTTACTCACTTTTATTGTTGCATCTACTGCGCAATGAGTCCAGCATCTGTAGTCGTTCCTGACACAGCACTCCTTGCTTTGAGTAAACTCAGCTTTCTGTTGAAAAGAACTTTCTTTTCTCTTCTTTAGAGTAGAGTGAAAATCTCCTTCAATTCCCAACAGTCCCCTTATGGAACCGCATTTGAATTCATCACATCCAGATTTTTATTTTGATCTGCACCAAATTGCACAGACTCATAAATATCAGTCCCTGAAAAATGCCTGATTCTTTTTCTTTACATCAAGATCCATAAATCTTTCATGGAAAATCAGTGAAATTGCTGAAAACACCCTATCTCACGCACCCTGGTATGGATCTGCACACAAACTGGGTCATGGCCCATCCTGCCCCTAGGTTTCGTGGAAATCCGTTCAATTGTTTTTGTTTAATGTTGCTTACCTAGATTTTTATTGCAGCTTCTCATTCCCTGTTTTAACTGAAACAATGACAGTGGATCACTCACTTCACTCAAAAACTTTAAAAACTTTGATTTGCACAGTAAACATGTGAAATCTTATCATTGCTCTGGTCGATTAGTAGTGTAGGTGGTGTCTGAGACAACTCATCGATCTCAGTACTGTCAGCTGACTGCTCTGCCACCCTGTCGTGCTGTGCTGCACTTCTGCATCTAGGCCATGTAGGCAAGCTGCTCAGTGCCGCATGTGCCTGAGACTGAGGAGAGCAGTGTATTCAGGCCAGTGTTTTATTTAAAGACTGTAACGTGGGCAGCAGCAACTCTCAGGGGCTTCAACGCTTCACAGCTCGCATAGAGGTGATCAGACCTCCTACTAACTTTTAACACCTATAGGCCCTTTTCTTTCCCAACTTCAAAACGTGCTGCAATGTGGAGCTGGACAGCAGAGTGTGTGATGCTTTCCTCTGAGCACTGTGAGGGAGAATGACGAGAAGAGGATGACAGGGCCAACATCTGCTTGGCTCACAAGTCCATTTGTCACATGTGTGTGTGTATGTGCAAGGCCATTGACTCTGTATGTGTCATTAGTACTATAAAGATGTGGGAGGGCGAGTGTACTGAATGGCATGTGCGCACAGTGACTGTTTGCTGTTGGGCGCTTGTGAAAACATGACAGGTTTGTTAATCATGTGTGTAGCCTTCTTCTGTAAGCGTGAGTGTGACCCTTTATGGAGAAAACACTTGTTTGACGACTAGAACAATTTTTACCATCACAGGGAGTAGCTGTAATATTACAGAGGACAAACAGTCAGCGAGCTCACTAAGGACGATAGATAATGGCAATTGATTCAAGCCTTATTTTTCCACTGATCAAAAACCCACTACCACCCTCTAACATCTGGCTTTTGTCTGCAATGGGAATGGAAACACCCAGCCTTCACTCCTGCGTCAAATGACTCTGCAGTAGACACAGGTTTTTATCAGAATGAGAACAAGACACCTGTAAACACATTCATTTCTTCTTCTTCTTTATTTTGTCAGCCTAGACGTTGATGCTGTACTCCTTGAACTTTTGGGCATTGAACATGAACAGTTGTGACTTATTGTTGTTTTTGGTGTCGTGCAAAATGCAACACTGGCAAGACAGTGAGGTAACAGAGCTTCTCAGTTTATGCTGCATTTGTGACGTCGAAAATGACTTGGGAAAACAGAAAAGGCAAACTCCTCTACTGTAAATGGGAAGTCAATCGCCTTACCTGCGTTTAAAATAAAACTCTGTATACCCACAGATGCTAAATGTAGGTCATTATTAATACTTAATTGCTAAGGGGCCTGGAAAAGACAGAATAATATGTTTTTATGAATCAGTCTTTAAAAACCCTTGAAAATTAATCAAGAAGCTAATGTGCGGTGAGTGTATGTGAATACTTCTCAACTGACCTGCAGCTGTTCTGTATTATTTGCTAATAAAATGTGATTTGAACATACAGACACACACAATAGTATTAAGTGCACACAAATGATTACAATATGTCATGTCTTTATTGAACGCACCCATTAGACATTCACCATCTTACAGAACTCCCTCAGCACAAATATTTTCCTTGAATGTCTGGTTTGAACATAGACATGGTATTCAGTGTCATTTTCCACCTTCTGTAACTACATTTCCATCAACTTCATCTTCATCCCCTTCGCTTTCCTCTTTCACCTCCCTGTCTCCCAATCAAGTACCTTACCTTGGTAACCTCCACCTGCCCAACCACTTGCTCCCTTGACCCCATCCCATCTCACATTCTCCAGTCTTTTGCTCCTGACCTTCTTCCTTTTCTCACCCATCTTATCAACACTTCCCTGTCGACTGGCTGTTTCCCTAACTCTCTGAAGGAGGCACCCTCAACTCATCTGAAGTAAACAACTACAGACCTGTCTCTCTTCTTCCCTTTCTTTCCAAAACTCTTGAGCGAGCCATCTTATCAACTCTCCTCATATCTCCACCACAACAACCTTCTTGACCCTCACCAGTCTGGTTTCAAGGCAGGCCACTCAACTGAGACTGCCCTCCTTGCTGTCTCTGAGCAACTTCACACTGCTAGAGCTGCCTCTCTCTCCTCTGTCCTTATCCTTCTACACCTTTCTGCTGCATTTGACACAGTGAACCACCAGATCCTTATTTCCTCCCTTCAGGATCTGGGTGTCCCAGGCTCTGCGCTCTCCCTGCTCTCATCCTACCTCAACGACCACCCTTACCAGGTAACTTGGAGAGGATCTGTGTCTGAACCTTGTCCTCTCACTACTGGGGTCCCTCAAGGTTCCATCCTGGGTCCCCTCCTCTTCTCTCTGTACACCAACTCTCTCGGCTCTGTCATTCACTCACATGGCTTTTCCTACCATAGCTATGCTGATGACACCCAACTAATCCTCTCTTTTCCCCAATCTGAAACACAGGTAGCAGCACGAATCTCTGCCTGTCTGACTGACATCTCTCAGTGGATGTCTGTACACCACCTGAAAATCAACCTTGACAAGACTGAACTACTTTTCCTTCCAGGGAAAGACTCTCCCACCCACGACCTGACTATTACCTTTGACAACTCCGTGTTAGACCCCACCCAGACTGCTACGAACCTGGGTGTGACACTCGACAGTCAACTCTCCCTTACTGCCAACATTACTGCAACAACCCGTTCCTGTAGATTCATGCTGCACAACATCAGGAGAATACGTCCCCTTCTCACTCAGAAGGCGGCACAGGTTCTGGTCCAGGCCCTCATAGTCATCTCACACCTAGACTATTGTAACTCCCTCCTGGCAGGTCTACCTGCTAGTGCCATCCGACCTCTGCAGCTCATCCAGAATGCAGCAGCTCGACTGGTCTTTAACCTATCTAAATACACTCACACTACACAGCTCCTCTGCTCCCTTCACTGGTTACCAGTGGCTGCCCGCATCCGCTTCAAGACACAAGTACTTGCGTACCGTGCTGCGAACGGATCGGGTCCAGTCTACATCCAGGACATGGTCAAACCTTACACCCCAGCCCGTTCACTCCGCTCTGCATCGGCCAATTGGCTTGTTGCTCCCTCACTGCGAGCTAAACACTCTAAACACACTAAAATCACGACTGTTTGCTGTCCTGGCTCCTAAATGGTGGAATGAGCTCCCCAATGACATCAGGACAGCAGAAAGTCTGTACATCTTTCGCCGCAAACTAAAAACACATTTCTTCCGACTACCTTGAATAAAAATAAATAAAAAATAAAACTCTAGTTTAAACCAAAAATGTAGTAGCACTTAAATGGCACTTACTTATACTTTGTAGTTTGGCTTTTTTAAAGAAAATTTTACTTTCTTGATTCTTGTTGTTCCGGGTTGGTACCCTCATAGTTGAATGCACTTATTGTAAGTCGCTTTGGATAAAGGCGTTCCCTGTCTGTTTTTTTTTATTTCTTAGGGAAAAATTGATGGATCTTGATAGAAAAACTGGCAGGTTTAGGGGACTGATATACTGTTTGTGAGTTTGTGCCATTTAATGCAGATCCCCCAAAAATCTGGATCTAGGGAATTTAAACGTGGTTTCATAAGGGGACTGTAGGGCCTGGGTGGAGGTATATACTCTACTGAGAGCTCAAGTTGAGAAAGTGCATTGTACCTTTGCAGTTATTTTAGTGTCTAACTTGCATGACTGTGGACTGATGAATCTCCAAAGTCTTTGAAATCACTTGTTTCATGTAAATCAACCATTCCTGATTGTAAGTCCTTTTTCAAGGCATGTTTCACATCAGCAGAAACTTTTATGACTGGACTCCAGGTTTTCAGATGTTCAGATACTTTCTACTGTGAATGATGTATTCAGTATTGTCAAGAACTACATTCTGATTTGTGTGTTATTTGTTCAAATAGATTGTGTTTGATCATGATTGCAACAAGTTGAAGATATACATTTATACATAAATACAGATAACTGTACTTGTCCTTTACACTATATTTAAAAGACACTAACATGGGCCAAACAGCTCCAATGCTTGTTTGCCAGGTTTGGAAAGGTGTTGGAAAGAAAACTGCAAACCCTTTATTTTGTAGCATCACACATACACAGAGCTGTTGAGGATGAAGGTATAGAACAGCAGGGCAGGAGGAGGACATGTGGAGACTGTGAAAGGTTTAGTGTAATTGTGATAAAAAGTACTTACAAGATTGATCTTAAGAGTATAGAATTAGAGACGTTATTAAAAATAACTTGTGAAATCTCATTATATAACACTATGTCTTTTTGTTGCATAAGTTGTCAACAAGGGCCTACGCCTGGTTGACAGTGCCGGTATAAACAAGAACAAATAGAGAAAAAGTGTTGACTATATATGTGAGGTGGAGTGTAAACGTAGTCATACTTGAGAGTTTTGTCTTTTCGGCAGTTTGAGAGCGAGTGGAGGATGAAGCTGCCGCAGACACCAGATGACTGTCAGGTCCACTGGTGAGTAATTTCTCCCCTAATCAGACACACCGCTGCTTCCTGAGCTACTTCCCATCTGGAGGAGAAAAGCCGCTGGTGTTCTGCTTGTTAGCGCTGTCGTCAGTGGCGTGCTGGCCTCACATCGCAGGATATTCACCACACTGCATCTGCACTGATGATTTTCACTGCTAGCTGAAGAACGGTGTCCAACTAATCTCATATGGCTGATTAGAGGAGGATCCCTCAGTGTATTGGAACATTGTCCTTAGATCTACATTATATCTAGTTTAATTTCATGTAAAAAAATACATTATTTTTGTTTTGGAGCTGGTGCTAGCTCAAGACTGCTCACTCCCAAAAACTGAAGGTGGCTGCACTTCTAGTATTTAGATGTTTTTCCAAAATAAAATTACATGAGTACTACCTGAAAAACATACCCCTGCACCTTAAATGGTGCAGGGGTTAAAAATAAGTTATTCTGCATCATTGATTATAATCGATGTAGCACTGATCTAATAACAACAACTACTATAATCACTTTTCATTTGAGTTGATTTTGGCGCCTCAGTGAACAAAAGTGTTGGTGATTCCACTGTTTCCTAGTAAAATCCTTGGTGTAGCCAGCATGTTCTTTTTTCATTTTTTTTGGAAGGAGTGAAAAAAAGACACACAGCTGTTTGCAGGATGCATAGCAATGAGGTGATGTATCTTTTTGTGGCGTAATTCTCATTCTGATCGCATCCATCTTGTTTGTAAAAGAGGGACAGACTCTGAAGCGCTGGTCTGTACAGGTTAGCCTTTAGCAAAGCGCGTAACCCGGGCTGGCTTCCCCCACCTCTCTTTCCTCTCCCTCCGCCGCCTGCATCGTTTCGCTGGTGAGCTGGTAATGCCGGTGGTCTCTGGGGTACGTATGTCTGTGAAGATTCTCGGTCATCAGGGTAATGGTATCTGGACTTGCTTGTGTTTTTTGAAGACGTTTCACCTCTCATCCAAGAGGCTTCTTCTGCTCTTACTGATTAATGGGAGGTTTCAGGTATTTAACCTCTGTGTTGAGTGTTGTTATGTTAAACAGGCACGTAGGATCTCCAGGGTGATAAAAGAAGTGTTGAAACTGATGCCGGCGGGAATGGAAACATGGACTTCTCCGGCCTGATTGTCGTAGATTCCGGTGTAGGTACTCTACCATAAGCTGGATGCCGACCACCATTAAACAAGAGGAAGACTGCTGTAAATCTGACCTCGTGGGTAATCAGACCTGATCACAGACATTTAGAATAGTTTAAAGAAAATTTGCTGTTGTAGGCCATAAAGAGGCAGCAATATTAAAATGAGACCCTTTCATAACTAGTAAAAATCTCCTTGTAGGGGCTTTAATTTGTGATATTCATCTTTAAGCACCAGACTCATCTGGTAAGCATAAGTGTGTTGTCATTGCATCCACTCAGAAATATGTTTATCCCATTGTTATTTAACTTAATGTGTGAGCTTGACTGTACAGAATGATACATGGGCAGAGTTTCACATTCGTTTGTATTAAGGAGGGGAGTTTTTCTGCGCTCACCTTAAAAATACATGAACATACAGTCAATGACATCACAATTGGTTTGGTAGCCAGTTATGCTCCAACACGCAAGTGTGATGTGGAATCATAAATCTGGAGTGGATGTAAACTGAGAATAGGCTCGTCAGTAAAGTATAAAACAAATGAACATTTTGTAAACTCTGGGTTTTTCAATGAAGGATGTAAGATTATGTACTTGTAACTTGTTAAACATTTTTGTGGATAAAAGACAATTTCTGTGTAATTTTAAAAACATGTCTGAATGGGATTTTAATGAGTGTGTATTCACTTAACTTCGAAAGTAAACAGTTTGTATGAAACCTGTAGGGACGTATCCTCATCATGAACTTTGTCTGTCACCACTGTGAACACAGGGAGCAGGATGTGTTTACTGAGACTCTGTGAAAATCTGCTACCCAGCCCAGTTTGTCAACACCATCCACCACTGTTATAAGGACGGAGACCTTTGGTTAAAGGTTTTTATTGCACTCATTAACAATGGGAACTTATGTGTACAAGCCCTGCATTCAAAATGTCATTTAAGTATGAAGGTTTTCTATAAAATCTACTCAAAGTATCAAAAGTAAAAATATGAATTATGTTCATATTAGAGCTATAATCTCATAAAGGTATGAGGTAAGTATATTACTGGACTTTTATATAATCAGAAATCCTTCAGGGGCCCCAAAGGCCCCAGATAAGGAAAAACTGTCAATTAATTAAATTAATGGTACAATGGTTCAGTAATACACACACAAATAACAATAACACGAGAACGTCTAGAAAGGTGCGGTGAAATTAAATGTACTATCAATATTGTTTGTCGTTGTTGTTAGTAGTAGTAGTAGGAGTAGTAGGAGTAGTAATAGTCACTGTAATTCCAGCACTGTACATGATAACAGTACAGCCTAGTTCATTGTGTGCATGTGTTTCTGTTGATAAGACTCCCAGTTTGGAATGTGCAGCCGACTTTGTCAGGACAGAGAAATGGCATTGTCATTTGATTTAATGGAAACACACATGTGTTTATCTGTGTGTGTATCACAATGAGAATGAGATGGATATGAAGTGAAGTGTAAAACCAAAAAAAGAAGAGGAGTGTGTTTGCATGTCCCTCAACTCCAGCTCAGCTCACAGCTTATGAAGCTGTTTGCTCATCTTGTCCCACCCACAGACAAGATGCAGCCTCTCATCTTTTCAAAGCTTGTGTGGCACATTGCCTCTGTGCAAATGTACAGTATCACACACACACACACACACACACACACACACACACACACACACACACACACACACACACACACACACACACACACACACACACACACACACACACACACGATGCTTGTGGGTGTGCTTGCTGCTTTTTCTCACATTCCATTGGCGTATTTCTTTCCATAAGCAGCCACTGCGTGGTTCTCCTCTTGGGGACTTTCTCTTTTATATTTTCTTCACAGCATAAATCTCAAGTGGTGTCGTCTTGAACACCATTTATGTCTGATAACGTTAAAATAAACAGTGACTCTCCCAAGCTGCCTCCTCCAGGAAGTGGAACTGCAGAGTGACAGTCATTACATGCGTAGAGTTTGTTTGAAAAACCTTTGTGGAAAGTCATGGGGAGGTCTGGGCACTTTAAATACAAACATTAGCTTTGTGTTGGGTTTCTTTTGGAGGGAGAGAAGAAGAAATGAGGTGTCATGTGGAGTGTATGGGATCTCATCTGCTTTTCCAACCCGACCAGTGAAACTATAAAAAGAGTGAGTCTTCCCAGAGCACAAGCACTCCCTGAGGTATCAACATCCGCTTGCCTAATCTCTGACCTTCATCACAATCACTCCTCCTCTCTTCCTCTTTTCCCGTCTCCTCCATGTCCTCGTACCTGCAGCCAGGAGACTGATGTCATCTCGAGGGCACGAGCACGGCTGCAGCCGTGTCCACCGAGAGGCACGCGGTGAAAGCTTAGTGATATCATGACACAACAAATCATCAAGGTTATACATCAGTCTGAGTGTGATGGCAAGGTGGCTCATTAAAGCGTTACGAGGCCGCACACTCGGCTCTGTTCAGCCAGCGTTGCGAGGCCTCTGGTGAGGAGAAACATCTCTGAGATGATAAGCTCAGCATGACCAGACAGGCACCGCCGAGGAGCAGGGCAGGTACGAACCACGGTCATGACAGAGCATGCACTGGCGTCTCTAACCATAACAAGGCTGCAGAGGATTTCTCTGGAAGGAGCTGACTGTAACAGCAATAGATATATATTTTTTAAACATTGTATTTGCTGGTTTTAGTAGTGCAGAGCCTGTTCTAAACCTGCCTCTCTGGACTGTACTGTTCCCTTGTCCTGTGTTAATTCTCTGGAACTACTTCAGAATTATTCCTTGTCATTGGTGAGTCCTCTTCCAACAGTTCAACAATATACTGTCACTTTTTATTGTTTGTGTGCTGGATGTTGTGTGCAGAGCTTTTTATAAACAGTCAGTGCAGAGTGAAGTTAGAAAACTATGCGTTCATCCTACCTGGTTTATCTGTAGTGAAGATTTACTGTCAATGTTTTTCATGATGTGCCTGCCTAAAATTCAGCCTAAAATGCAAACTTTATGTATTTATCCCTTGTGTTGTTCCTGGGTCTAATTGACCCAGAGTGTGTGTGTGTGTGTGTATGTGCGTGCGTGAGTGCGTGCGTGCGTGTGATCATACGCAAGCCCTGGCCGGTCAGGGTGACCCAAGGATTGTCATTATCCAATTCTCCTGGGGTAATTGAGACCAATGGATTGTCATGGGAGGGGTCATTTAGACCCCAGCACCGACCCCCAGCACCTGTGGTGCTCTGCGTGGGGTCATTATGACCCACACCTGATTCCAATTGATAATCAGGGGGGTACATTAGACCCATATATAAGTCTCAGTGTGCCAGTCTCTCACGGACCATGGCAAGATGTCACATCAGAAGCGTTTCACCAGAGAACAGGTTCTCCAACAGCTATTCTCCCAGCAACCATCCTCTGAACCCGAAGAGGACGCGAAAGAGCCAGACCGAGAAGCGGACGGACAACGAGATGGAGAAGCAGACCGAGAAGCAGACCGAGAAGCAGACAGAGAAGCAGACAGAGAGGACGGAGACGGAGACGGAGACAACGGCGATAGCGAAGACGAAGACGACGACGGTGAATACGAAGACGACGACGGTGACGAAGACTACGACCCAGTGGGTGATGCTTCTGCAGATTCCTCATCCTTGGAAGAAGAAGAAGAAGGAGGACAAGACAGCGGCGACACCACCACCACCACCGGACTCGTGGAAAGAGAGATCTTCCCCTCAAGAAACGGGGAAATAACATGGTCCTCGAGGGCGTACAGCCGAGAAGAGGGCCACTGCTCTCTCCTCCTCCATCCTCCTCCTCCTCCTCCTCCTCCTCCTCCCCTCCTCCTCCTCCTCTCCTCCTCCTCCTCCTCCTCCTCCTCCTCCCCTCTGCTGCGGCTCCAAGCGGGGTCATCCGGGGCCCCACGATCCACGCGACGTCCGCACCGGTGACCTTGCCTTGACGTTCCACCTGTTCATCACACCGACGGTGGAGAACATCATCCTGGAGATGACGAATCGGGAGGGTCGTAGAAAATACGGTGATGAATGGAAAGGGATGGACGAGACCGACCTGCGCGCCTACGTAGGGCTGCTGATATTAGCGGGCGTGTACAGGTCCGGGGCGAGGCCGCCGCCAGCCTGTGGGACGCAGAGAGCGGCCGGGCGATATTTCGTGCCACGATGCCCCTAAAATCTTCCACACGTACTCCAGACTGCTGCGCTTCGACGACCGCGAGACAAGACGCACAGACGAGCCACGGACAAATTGGCGGCCGTGCGAGAGGTCTGGGACACATGGGTGTCGCGGCTACCGCACCTCTACAACCCGGGGCCCGAAGTGACCGTGGACGAGCAACTGGTTCCGTTCAGAGGTTAGTCTTTTTTTAAATTTATATTATTATTATGTTATGTTATGTTATGTTATGTAGATAGCGGCTGCTAGTCCTCGTCCTCATCTCATCTCCTCTCATCTCTTCTCCTCCTGTTTTTCTCTCTAGGCCGGTGTCCATTCCGTCAGTACATGCCCAGATAGCCGGCGAAATACGGGATCAAGTCGTGGGTGGCCTGCGATGCGAAATCAAGCTACGCTTGGAAGATGCAAGTGTACACCGGAAAGCTGAGCGGCGGACGGCCAGAACGGAACCAGGGGTTGCGGGTAGTGCTCGATGTAACGGAGGGACTGCACGGTCGTAACGTCACGTGCGACAATTACTTCACCTCCTACCAACTCGCGCGGCAGCTCCTGGAGAGGAAGCTCACCGTGGTCGGCACTGTTCGGAAGAACAAGCCGGAGATCCCAACCGGGCTGCTCGCGGTCAGGGGAAGAGAGGTGTTCTCATCCAAATTCGCATTCACGCCCACTGCCACTCTTGTGTCCTACATCCCAAAGAAAAACAGGAACGTGGTTCTCCTGAGCACCCGACACCCTGAGGCCGACATCAGCGGCCGCGAGGATGGGAAACCGGTCATCGTCCTGGACTACAACCGCAACAAAGGTGGCGTGGACAACCTAGACAAGGTGATCGGAACGTACAGCTGCAGGAGGATGACCGCGCGCTGGCCCCTGGTCATATTTCACAACATTCTAGATGTCTCTTCCTACAACGCCTTTGTGATATGGAGAGAGATCCACCCAGACTGGATGCTGGGCAAGCGGAACAAGCGGAGGGTGTTCCTGGAGCAGCTGGGAAAAGCTCTGGTGACTCCGTTCATCGCACGAAGGGAGCGCTTCCCCCGCACGGACGCGTCTGCCGCGGTGGTGAAGGCTATTAAAGCTGCTGCTGCCGCACAGAGAGATGTTGACTACGACGCTCGACCCGATTGTCTGGCCTCCTCCATACCCCTAGCAGCAGCCCCGCTCAGGGCGAGTAAGAGGAAGAGGTGTCAGATATGCCCCAGGAAGAAGGACTGTAAAACTCACACCATGTGCCGTGGGTGTAACAAATACATCTGCAAGGGCTGCTCTCATGTCTATTGCGCTACGTGTGCGCCATAATATGGGGGGGGGGGGCTATGTGAGGGAGCCAACAGCCGGGAGAAGCAAGGACAACACAAGGGTTATAATGCATAGAACATTTTCATGTAAATGTATTACATAGGTTCAATGTAAAGGGTCAGAGTTCCCTATAATGTGGAGTTGATTTGAATGAATCAAATAACCTGAAAGTGATTTGATGAAATAGTTACACATGTACATACAATTTACATAAAATGTATGTTTTAAAAAATGTGTCAGTGTATATAAGCTTGATATGATTTGCTGAACTGCTGTTATTTTTCCATACATTACAAGTCATCTATTTCAGAGGTCTGTTAAGCAATCAACACAATCTTCAGACCTAAGTTCACAACTTATCAAAATAAATCAAATGAATATTGAACATCGTGTCAAATTGCACCAAACACTATTAAAAATACACATGATAAGTGTGAAGTTGATTAGATGAACCATTCCGAGATATGCGTCACACATGCAGACAGACAGACGTTTGTGGAATTACTAAGTAGATGGCAACTCCATAAATGACAGACTTTTAGATTTCGAGCTGAATTATTGTGGCTATGTTTATGAAGTTAATGTCCTTGTCACTTTGAATGGAGCAGCTTCAGCGAGCACTACATCATTGTGCATTGAGAAAAATATGTAAAATGCAGCAGCATTACAGGGACATGACAAAGTGATGAATAGTCTTTCTACAGAAGAGCATCTACTGAGGCAAATCATTTATTTATATGAGATACCTGTAAAAAACAAATGATGTGAATACGAAGAGTAGAAAATAATTTCCAAAACATATTAAAGAGAAGTGGGAATAGTGCATTCAAGATCTAATCTGCTTCAGCAATGGATGAAACATTTATTTTCATAAAACAGTTGACTCCTCAAATTCATTCTGCACTTTTTTTTATCACAGTATAAACGGCTCAATGCTGGCTTTTCAGTCAGGCACACACTCGCCTCAAGCACTGAGGTTTCCTCCCTGTCAATCATGTGATAAACCGCTTCAGTGGTGTCCATGGAGATTTTCTAAGTGGTTGTATCTATGACAAGCAGATAAACCATTTTCCAGTCACTGTTTATTGGAAATTGGGTTCTTATATCTGGCACTTTCAGGAGCACTTGAGTTATTATAGTTATTTTCAATCCACTATGTTTTCTTAGTTTCATAGCTTTTAACTTAGTTACAGTTATCAGCAGAGGTGGGAAGTGACAAAGTACAAATAGAACAGAACTAAAGTACGTTTTTCAGGTTTCATCACTAGAGTATATATTTTTCTGATAACTTTTTACTTGTACTCCTTACATTTTAAAACAAATATCTGTGCTTTCAACTTCTTACATTTAAAAAAAACAAGCGTGTTACTTTAGTTTTAATGCAGTTAAGGCAGTTATCTCGTGCCGCCTTTCCACGATTCCTTGTTCTTTATCTGTCAGAGCATATCAAGCAAAACATACATAAAACGGCATAAAGGATGTATCAAGACGAAACAGACAAGAGAAGGAGAATCAAGCACAGAGGTGCAGCACATATGTTGGTGACAAGGAGCAACAACATGTAAGAAAGTAAAGAATTAGTGTTGATAACGTCTACATTACAAACACATTTCCCCCTTGGCAGTTTTTCATGCTCATAAATCTTTTCTTGCTTTTACCCTGTATTACTAAATAGTTTTTTTAGTAAGTGTGGTTCAAGTTAAATAGTATTCAAACTATATAAATGTGACATGAGTCTCAGTTTGCTTTACACTGATACATTTCAGAGCCTGTATTTTTATACTTTTGCTTGAGTAGAGAGGTTTAATCAGTACTTTATCAAGTATCTGTTCGTCTGCAGTAAAGAATGTGTGTACTTTTACCACCTCTGGTGATCAGTACACAATCCAAGTTTCTCTGGTATGCATATCAAAATGTTACTTTTATTTTTCCTTCACAAAAATCACTTCCAAGAGAAATGGACAGATGATTATTTAGGTTGAAGTAAAAGACGAACCAGTGTGCCTAGTTTATTGGGAGGGTTACTTGAACTAGAATGACACTCAGAGAGCACATTTCCACCAAGGCCCCACAGTCCTCTTATGACACCATATTTAAATTCACTAGATCCTGATTCTTATTTGGAGAATAGTGGGAAAAAAAAAACCTGACCCATACCGCTTCCTTCCACCAAGTTTTGTGGTAATCCGGATAACTAAAAGACGGGCAGACAAAAAATTAAACAAATGCAATGGAGAAGAGAGGATGAAAACACGCAATTAAACCGGATGAGGCAGAGTTAAAGTTTGCATTGCATGCAAACACTGCATTTGCCTACCTAACAAGAACAATTACAAGCCTGCTCTGACATCTGAATATGCTGCTGAGTTTGCAGAGTCCTTTAGGCATTTGGCGAGATGTTTCAGGACATGAAAAGTAAATAAAAAGGAACGGAACATATTTGTTAATTAATGTGGATTCAGCTGATGAGCCTGACAACCTACAACACAACACCTTTGAGCTGCAAAGAAATGACAAGCTCCAAAATAGATACCACAACCTCTGCTCCACTTCTATAAACTGTATGTGCTGTACATCCTGAGGACTTTCACATTCTGAGGAGACAGGCTCTTGAGTGTGGATCTATGTTTGAGACAACCTACTGCTGTTTCTAAAAGAAATCTTGCAAAAAAAAGAAACTCTATGAGCTTTGAGTAGCATCATCATCAATACCATCTGACATCAGACCTTTTGAGAAGCAGACCTTACATGAGAGAAGTTCATGTGATGTATGAGTTAAATGATAATTATGTCCCTCATGGGATGTTATGAATTTGAAATTGCCCTCATTATTTTTGCATGTGCATGAAAGCAATGGAGCATTTATATTTGGCCCTACTTTTATTGGTTGCCTAAATCGTAGCTTTGAAGCCAGATGATGGACATAAAAATCTACAAATACTAATGTGTTTGTAATTTTACAAGCTGTACTGTATGTCTCTCATGACATCAAACATTTAGCATTTTGAGGTTTTATCCCACAGATTAACCTCTTAACCTTTTTACTGTTGACAATGAAACAATTGATGGATTCAGTTTGTCATAAGGTGTACCTTATAGGTCCAGAGTCCAGATACTGTGAAGAATGATCCAGATCATGTAAACGTGTTTGTTCTTTCCATAATCCCGCCATTTTCATCTGTATTGTGCCAGTGGAACACTCACAGTTTTAATCTGTAGCATTTAAGATCCACCTGCCTTCCCGTCTTGCTCCCCTCCTTCCTTTTACCCTGTTCTAAAGCTCTCCAACCTTGTCACAGGAGTGAGGAGTCTGTGCTAGTCATTCCCTCTATGCATTCCCCTCCTCTCCCCCTGTTTCCTATCTAATATCTAGTACTGGCACACGGGCTAAAAATATATACCTAAAAAACTGATGACTGACGGATGAAAAACCATCTGCTGCATGTGAAGATAGTTTGACTTGGGAACAATTTGAGATGTTTGTGGATTCCCACTTATTTTCTGTAAAAACGGAGTGCATCAGTGGGGGCGGAGTGTATCCATTTCCAATCATCTTAAATTTAATCTGCCATGGTTTAGTTCTTACATTTGTTGCTTTTATCGTGTTTGTTGGACCAAAGGTTATTAAAATTAGTGTGTCTGTCTTTACTTAAGGCACCAAAGCCATATATTTCCCACAGGAGTTGGTAGAGACCAAAAATGTATCTGTGTTATGTTCACAATTTAGGGGTAAAAAACGTTAATGCAGGTTCAAAGTCCTCATCGAGTAATAATGTTTTTTATTGCTTCACTTGAATCTTTTCCGTGCACAGGGTTAGTTTTAGTTTAATATATATGAAATACCAACAGGGTTTTGTGACTTGGCAATTAGTTTGTACAGCAAGAGTGAGCTTTGTAGTGAAACATCTTTATGTCGTAGTTGATTAGCAATATTTCTATTTTCAAAAACAAATTGTTAACCACCTAAAATACTTCACACAAATGTGATCTGATCCAGTGATGAAATCTTGTTTTACTGCTGTTAGACTGGTTTGAAACTTGTCCCTCTGTGGCTCTGTTCTTTAATCCCTCTCTGGTGACAGGGAGGCAGGATTCAAAGGGAGGAAGTGTGTCTCTCTCAGCTCATTTGAATAAGGTCAGGCATTATTCTAAAAGGGGAATTGTTGATATTCAAACTGTCAGCTCACTCCCCTCTCCCATCTGTTCCATCTGACAGTGTCTGACATGTTGCACGACACACACACACACACACACACACACACACACACACACACACACACACACACACACACACACACACACACACACACACACACACACACACACACACACACACACACACACACACACACACACACACACACACACACAAACAACGTACACAGCCATTCGTACAGCCAAACTATCACCGGTTAGGAAAATCCCTTCATGAAGCCACAGGAGCTTCTGTCATTAAGCCGCCATTGGTCTGTGTTGCATTTTTTACACTGTGTGAGTGATGAAAAGATGACAAACAGAAGAGATGCTGACAGTGACGAGCCATTTGTCCCTCAAAAACACAATCAGAGGGAGGGGAGAGTGAGCTCCTCATTCGGAAAGGTATACACATCACACATGCACTCCCACATGCACGGAGAGACAACATTACCCTTGGGATGTTAGATCAATATGACTCTGTGTGTGCCATGGCAACTTCCAGTGCACCAAGTATAATAAGAGTTGTTTTCTTGTTAGGAAGCCTGAACACTGCACGTCAGACAACGTGTCAAAAGGCTCTGGGTTCTGTCTTTCAGGAGACTGTGTGCGTGATTTGCATCCAGCGTAGGCTTCACCTTGTAGGCTGACATTGCAGATTATTATTCAAACAAAGTCTCTGTGAATACCAGCTGCTTTTATTGTGGGGCTAAAGGTAACTCATCCATTTACAGTAAAAAATAGGAGCTTGGTCTGTATTTAAAGCTAGGGTTGGTAATCCTGGAAAAGCTAGCAAGAGCGGGCTACAAAGGCTACACACAAATGAAAGCGATACATCCCACAAACTCCAATCAGCCCCCTCGTCTAGGCCATGCCCCCCAAGACACATGAACACATATACATTGACTGACAACTACTAGAAGCCGACTTTTGTTTGACTTGCTCGCTAATTTCTGGCAATCGTCTCTGCTTCAGCCGTGTATGTCTACCCAGCTGAAGACTGGTCATGTGCACTAAGAGCAGGTTGGATAGTGACTGACAGGTACACCTACCAATTATTACATTTGGTCCAACTGAAATTATTGCAAGGGCAAGGATTGGCTGCAGGAACCAGAGCACAGGCTGTTTTGATTGATGGCTATTGGGACGTGAAGAGGATTTCAACAAATAAGATAGAAGGTGTTTCCGAAACAAATTACCAACCCTATCTATAAGTTGCCTGTCACTTATGTTTTTATTATAAAAATGAATCAAATGAATGTGAAAGGTTGAAAAGTTTTGTTTGCAGTGATTAACCCGCCTCACTAAGGAGTTCTCCTACAATTGATGAACATTTATCAGCGAATTTCTGCAACTTTTGATGAAAAGCTTTAGTTTTATGTTTTTATGCCTCTGTGTCAGCGACAGCCAGTAGATGGCTGTCTGTGCATCTGTCCCATTCTTGTGAACACAATATCTCAAGAACGCCTCAAGGGAATTTCTTCAAACTGGTTAAAAATGTTCAGTTGGACTCAATAATGAGCTGCCTACACTTTGGAAGGCTAAGGGCAATGGTCAAGCTCACAGTGACCCCCCATTTTTGCCTTGTAAACACAATATCTTAAAATCACTTTTGAAGAATCGTTTCATATTTTGTTCAAATGTTCACGTGGACTCCTGGATTAGCTGATTATATTTTGGTGGTCAAAGGTCGAGGTCACGGTGGCCTCACGAAACATGCTTTTGGCCTCTTGAATGTGATATCTCAAGTCTGCCGGTAGGGAATCTCTTCAAATTTTGAACAGTTGTCACTTGCATAGTATATATGTTTATGAAGTGTAAAATGTTGTTTACATTCTCAAAGAAAAATCATTATCATTAGAATTCACAACCTTCCACTAAAGGAGACTGTACACCGGCAGCTAAGATGGATGTCACTTTAGATTTCCATCCACCCGGAGGACTAAGGAGGAAAAGGAGCAAAAACACAGCAAGGCTTCTGTTTTATTAAGACCGTTCCGCCTCCTCCTGACAAGAAGCACCCAGATGTCTCACCAGAAACAGAGAGATGAAGATGGGGCCTGAATAGAGGGACTATAAGAGTGAAGCTCACCCTGAGGAAGGGGAGGAGAGGGACGAGTATCTCAAGCACAAGAAGCTATTCAGGTGTGTCAGAGGCATCTTCAGTCTGACTCCTGAAACATTTAAGGATTCCATGACACAGCTGAAGGAACTGGACACAGAGGAGAGTTTGAAAGAGAGTTTAAAAGATCATCTCCGAGGGGTGAGAGTCTTTGCTGGGACCGACCTCTGCTGAACTCAATGCCAACATTTGCTACTGCGTCTCAACTCTAAGTCATGCACCAATGACTGGAAGCTACTTTTGTTCTTTTTCTGCACTGAACTTAGCTCCTCTCTTTTTGCATGTCATGGCCATGATTTACTTAAATTACGAGTTCATTTTGAGTTTCTAACAAGGGGCAACTCCCCGGTCTGAGCGATGAGGCCAATACGGAAGTGCAAAAAGGTGCAGTTCACTGGGTGGCCACTTGAGGCTGGCTCCAAGAAGGAGCAAATTCCCATTGACTCCCATGTTAAAAAGCCCGACTTTGGAGCAGAATTAAACCTATTTACAGGATGGTTCAAAAAATGGTTTTAGTCTCAATCACTTAGTTCTTCCTTCATGACAACTCTGAGGGGGGTGAATTTTTTTCTAACTCACTCGTTTAAATTATATAGAGGTTTGATATTATGAATAATTATCACTTGATGGACAGGTGACGTCACCGTTAGCTCGCGACTCCAGCTCCTAGCCTGTTGGCTGCTCGGCTTCACCTGAGCTAACAGGCTAACAGGCTAACCCCCTCCCCGAACAGGACCCGGGTCTGTTCGGTGAGGTTTCACTCGCATATCGGATGAATAATACGGTTTGATGTTCGGCTTGTTCTCCTGACGGAGAAGCTAAACACGTCTGCGCTCCAGTTTCTGTGGTAAGTAAAGTTTATTTGATGTATGTGTTAGTAGTGATGAGCAGGTATCGGTGTCTCTGTACCTGGCTTGTTAGTTTAGCTCCGCTAGCCTGCAGGCTAGATACCAGCAGTGATGGCGATGCTAACGGGACCGCACGGGAGTTATTGAACCGACATGAACCGAGACAGGAGACTGTGTGTTTAGAGAATAAGCTCCACCACGTAAGATATCTAATGTTATGTAAAGTTGTTTCACTCGCCAACCTATTTGATTTGACTCCGTTACACAGATTATTATTCTGCAGAAACAGATTTACTGTGATCAACTGAAACGTGAGTATTTAAAGTCACATCTGTATTTTAAGAGCAGCTGTTTAAAGTAGCATTACGTCTCCTCAAGCTCTTTATTCAGAGTGTTGGTGTTGATGTGTAACGTGTTAGTGGAAACTAAACCTGTCGGCTACATTCAGTTTTTACATCGTTAATCTTAGGCAGACTTTACTGAATTATTGTGTTAAATAAGTGGACATGCAGAATAATGTATTAATAATAAATTATAGGAAGTGTAACTTTACTAGAATAGACAGTCACATAGAGAACCTGAGGCTGATGTCCACCACCTATTTCCTAAGCTGAAATGATTATGACCTGATGAACTTTGAAGTAATACACTTTTATTTTTACCATGTAAAAGTCTGTTAAGGAGTTAACCTGGCACATGTATGACTTTACATATCTGTGTATTTGTGTTGAATGTTCCTCCAGGTGACTCCGACAGCCTGCACCTGTGGATGTCCAACATGAGACACAACTGGAATCCAACCAGACTGAACACTGAGTCATCACTTCAACACTGACTCCAGGACCTGTTTTCATAACTTACAAACAATCAAAGCAAAGTATTGCACATAATACATAATGCATTAAATTATAAATGCAATACTATTAATGTGGAAGAACTCCATACTGTACATTCATTGTCTTGGTAGTGCACTGTTTAATCCAAAACCATATTCAAATACATAGTTGAATATCCACAGAAAACAAGGATACAAACTTTGTTCATAAGTAACACTTCCTCTACAATGCCATACTTTTATGTTTCCTGTCATTTTATTAGGGACGGACGAGCCTGAAGGACACAGCTGTGCTGACCGTGTTCAGTCTCTTATGGCAAAGAAGAAAAATAAAACAGTTTTTTTTATCTAAAGTGTATCAAATCAGAAAGTAAAAGATAAACATTGTTCTGATAAGTGTTCATTTTTTTAACCAACCATAATGAATATAGAAATTAACTCTATTATCCATGACACTTAGCAATGACTGCCAACTCTAAACAGTTGCAGGCCATCTTTAGTTAAGGGAGGGAACATGAAGTGTTGTGCAGATGAAGCTGGTGCAGGTCGTCCACATGTTGACCAGCCTGAAGCTGCCGATCTCCACCATGTTGCTGCTGCCACAGTGGACGCTGAGGACATCAGGTGCTGCAGTGCTTCATCTAATGAGAAGAAGAAACTCACTATAAAAGGATGTTTTATGTTGTTCCAGCAAAGACTGGTTCTTACAGTTCATTCTGTGTTCAGCAGGTGGAAGCACCACAGATTTCAGACAGAACCGATGTACTGGGCTCTGGGTTTGTACCCTCATGGTTAAATGCACATATTGTAAGTCACTTTGGATAAAAGCATCAGCTAAATGAAATGTAATGTACTGAAAGAAATAAAACATTGTACAAATAGATAAAATGTCTTTCTACTCATCTGTAATATTCAAGGTGATAATCTCCCACAGAGCTGTTGATAACAGTCCACATCAAGTCTCTCCACTTCTCTGAGTGAAAACATAATTATATAATAAATATGAGAAAAGTTTGAGTGGAGATTATAATCTTATCTAAACTGTCTAATTCACTGTAAATTCCATAACAGGCTAAATAAACAAGGTGGCAATAGTAATGGTGGTTATACCAGCATGTATCAGAACATTTGTGAAACATAGTTACTATCACATGCAACTTACACATGTAGCGTATTGATATTAACTTATTAAAATTTAAATCAAGTCACAACCAAACACACGACTGTAGTAGTGTAGTTAATTTGCTTCAATCTGTTCATTACACGTTAAATAAACGGTCACTTTTATAACAATTACATATTAAAAACCACTTGAGGCATGTAAGCATATGATTATGATAATAGATAAAGCAATAGGTTTTGTTGTTGTGTAGTTTCAAGGTTACTTACCTCTGGTGAGTTCGTTGTAAAGATCGCGACCATCCGGAAGCAACAGCACCGCAGCGCTAGCCGGTTAGCAGCGCGGGTAGCATGTAGCCTAGCTCCTTAGCCTGAGCTAACCAGGTAACATTGAGCTCTACGGGCGTGGCTCAGCTGTCAGTCTTCACTCGCGCTCCTCCTCTTTGCTCATTTATTGGTTAGCCAGGAACTAGGAGGAGTCAGCACGGCAAGATGGCGCCGGGGGAACGCCTCCTACTAGCCTCATTCTCACTCTGCAGAAACCAACGGGTGACGTCACGGACGCTACGTCCATTATATATACAGTCTATGGTTTCTAACAGAAAAAAGTGAGCTGATCACTGTTGGCTGCATTTTGTGTTATAGTTCTAAAAAGGGTTTCTTTGCATACTGTATACATATCACAATGTTTTCCAAAGAATTTGAATTTAATTTGTCCTAAACAGGTTTTATCATGTTTTTTTAATCTCTTCAAGTCCAAATCCCATCTTCAGCTGACCCAACAGCTGCTCTAAACTTCAAACCCTTCCAGGTAGAGTACAGGTAGTTACTTCTGGTAACACTGGTCTGGTAACGCTCAGGGACAGATTTACTTTACATCTGCAGAACCTCTGCCTGACAAAGTAAAGAGCAAATCAACCTATAGTCCATTTACCCACCTTCAAAAAAACTGTTCGCAGTTCCCAGTGTCCTCATTTATTTGGATCTTACATGATTGCTTATTGCCGCTGCAGCATCTATTTCCCAGGTCACTGATTGGTAAATGGAGCTCTGACAGGAAGTGGCAACCTCCGTTGTTGTTGTGCTCTCTCTGTTGTGATGTGGAGAAGCGTGGTCATTGGTAATTTACATAAAAAATCCTTTGGGGGGGGTGACCCTGGCAATTGATCCTCTGTAATGGCCCAGTCTGTCCTTGGTGATGATCAGCGTGGAGACATGATTAAAAGAGGCGGGGGAGCCACACTGCAGAGCTCACTTTCAACACACAATTATCGTGCATGAAAGAGTGGATTTCTTCAATCCAACACTTGTGTAGTTTTTTCTTAAAACAAGCAGTACTCCTCACACAGGAACAATGGTCTCCTCTGAAGCACACAGCCTCGCCTTGCTAATGTGTTCATTGCTAAATATTTATACCGGCAGCTGTAATGTTACGTCAAAAGCCCAAAGTTCTGAAGCCGTTGCACTTGTTGACAGCGTCTCAGACTGGAGTTAATTGGTGTAGATGACCTGTCAAACCAGCAGCCTCAGGAGCAGATGGAGCAGAAGGAGCCTTCGGAGGTTGATCATCACCGCTATTAATAGCCGCAACGGGCGGGGGCCTCAGACGGGCGAGAAGAGCAAACGCTTCATGCAAAATTCAATCCATCACCAGGACAGGGATAACCCCGACATTTATTATTCAGTGTTGTCTTCGCTTTGCCTGAGGAGCAGTCGGTTTTCTGTGTTTGTGACCTGTTGTCTCCAGCATTTGTTCTGCTTCTTCATCCATGCATATAAATTTGACAAGGAATTAAAATAATAGGATGATATGGTGACTGTGATACACTTTGGGTTTATACTGCATGTTTTTGGTCCTGATTGATTCAATATCAAGTGCGTTTCAATCTTAATGTACTTCATTTGTCATGAGCAGGATCAGTCCAAGGCTCCACATTACAACATTTTATTATTTCGAGTTTGGCTTCAAACTAAAAGTCAGAGCTGCTCAGATTTATTGCTGGAATATTGATCACACGGTTTGCTCCCGCAGTTCATCAATTCTGTAACATCTTAAGTACTCAGGACAGGTTTCAGTGAAGGTGAGAAGATTTTAATAAGCATCATCTCAGGGTTGTCCAAAGACAGGATTTCAGATAAGAAAAACTTGAGACAAGTATTGAGTTAGCAGGCTCAGAGAGAGGAGCATCTGCACTATTGATTCTTTAAAATAAATAATACAAAGCATAATGGGTCTATCAATAAATGTGATAGTTTTTCTTTTTTTGACTGAATTATTTTCCTCTTTTTGCTCTTTTTCATACATTCAAAAGAGTGTGTCATCTACAGTATATTAACTGACTATACATAGTCATATTAAGGTCTTGCTTTGCAGACAAAATGAAACTTCTGGCATAACATGTGTCTGTGTCCTCGGCCCAAGTCTGGCTCATACAACTCCACATCTGGGCTGATTCTGGCTGTTATTCTCCAGTGTTGGTGGACAGCCAGAATGATTTTCTGTGTGTTTGCCAGAATGTGTCCAGGTATGGAAGCGTCTGACAGTCATGCTGTATGTGGCGGCGTACATGGGCCAAGGAAACAGGCATAAATGGAGCCAGAAGAAACACAAATACGTGGCCCGAATACTGGGTAGAATAATTTTGGAGACCAATGAGCTGATTGTGAGCTGACTGAATTGTGGGTTGATCCCGTAGGAACCAATACAGAATGACTGTATGACTGTGATGTAATGTGATGTAGATGTCAGTCTCTTTGCTTTAGGATGAAGAAACTAAAAATGTTTCTACAGCTTTACGGCAGAACATCTGTAAAGTCTACAAATACCAAATATGAGACTTTGAAGGTGAAGCATTGTTTTTTGGGTATAGAATGAGAATGTGCAAATGTGGATGATTTTTTTTTCTTTTTTCTTAATCAATAATTTGTTTAGTCAAAGGAACCAGCAACAACTGCAAAACCGAGTTTTCATGGGAATCCATCTTATGAACCAACAAACAAACAGACACCCCTGTCTGTTTGTTTGTTGTTGAAAACATAACCTCCTAGTCAGAGGTAATAATATGGTATAAAGTTGCTGGGAAAGTGCAGAACTGTGTCATAATTCTCTGCTGGTTCATTACAAAATGTAATTAATTAATATATTTATATTATATTTATCATTTACATTTTAAATTGGAAACAGTCTTTCAGCACTGGGTGAAACAAACAGCTGACCTATATCACCTGTATGAATACTGGTGATGAGCATCTCATCTGCTTATATGTGACTGTACCATGTATTGAGACCTTCTGCCTATTAAACACACTCATCATCAGTAACTTGGTTAATTGCTTCATATGTGGCGATTGATTCCATGACAGACTGACTGATTGACAGGCTGAGCCCTGTCATCCCTCGGTGACTCATCCTGCCCCCAAATTATTAAATAGCTAATAGTCAGCCTGCCTGGACCTGGTGATGAGGTGTGTGTGTGTGTGTGTGTGTGTGTGTGTGTGTGTGTGTGTGTGTGTGTGTGTGTGTGTGTGTGTGTGTGTGTGTGTGTGTGTGTGTGTGGAGCCTGGTTGGCGTATTCTGAATTAAAATATTGGCTTTGAAGGGATTGGAAAATGAATAGTGACAAGTGTAGAAAATGGTTCATCAAAGGTTGTGGATCTTAATCACATCAAGAATAAATATCAACATTGATCAAGTCCAAAACAAAATAGTTTATTAACTCAAATGACGTATGACCTTAAACCTAAATAACCTGAACATCCATGCATCTTGATTCGTATAAATAGATAAACTGTATATTCATTCTGATGATTAAAAAAATCACCTTTTTAATATTGAATATTAAAGAAATGATGTTGTAAAAATGTTAGTATTAAGACTAAAAAGCAGACAGTTCTTCTCTCATATAAAATGCATCCCTTCTGTCCCTGGGGCTGACAGGCTGGTGGAACCCTGCTGCACCAGACTGTGAAATGATGACTCTCTCACAGATGTGCATGAATGGGGAAGAGGCGATGGCGACGGCTGGGTGGGTTGATTTGCCACTTGGGTTTCTTGTCAAGTGCAGCTGCTCCAGACAGTTTTTTTGACTCACATCACATCTCCTTGATTCAAAGTCAATGGCAGCAGCAGCTGTTTGTCCCCAACACTCCAGTCTTTTGTATAGTAGATGTCTATTCTAACAGACTCTGAAGAAACAAATCGAAAAGGTGCCTGTTTATCTGTTTCAGAGTTAAATTCATAATGTTTTTTGTCAAATATAAAAACCTGACTTCAGGCTCAGCGGCACAGAATGGCAGGTCTCGATTTGGATAGTGCTCGTAGATTTATGATTCATCACGTGCGATGTGGAGGGAAATTTCTTTTTTTCTATGCTCTGGAGGCCACGGCTCATTTCCCTCATGCAAATGAAAGCTGCCAGCGAAAGGGGAAGGCAAATGCTATTGGAAGACCGACCGTGCTGTGTGGAAAATGTTGTGTGACTGGTCCTGAGGCTAGCACAGTCCCCCAGTGTGTGCTGCTGAAGGGAAGGAGGCAGCGAGTCAGAGAGGGGGGGTCAGGGTGGGGATTTCCTTTGCGTGAGAGCTTTGGCATCGAAGGGGTTCTCTTAAATTTTTTGTCTCTATGAGGTCTGGCGCAGAGGCTTTGACACACACTTGCAAGTCTACTTCAAAAATCAATAGTGCTGGTGACGAACGATAATCTCACTAACTGTGTGTGAGTGGGCAGCGAGCAGAGCGAGTGAGGCCTCTGAGTGAAGCCCGAGTGTCTGCAGTGGATCTGGTTTTTAAAACAGAAATCTCTGGATCTGAATATCGACGCAGAGGCAAAGACAAAACCTCCAGAACAAGCGAGAAGGCACTTGTAGGCACTTAGCATCCAAGAACTTCATGTAGCCAGCGACCATCCTCCAGACAGCAGCTCTGGAAGTTGCATAAGCTCCAGATATAAATACACTTTTTTTCTTCACTGTGAGAGAAGAGGCCAGCTGTGAGTGGGGACAGAATTGGAGCACCTTGTTCTTTTTATACTTTGTTCCCAAACAGGTCCCAGTCCAGCGCCTGTGGTCTCCAGCAGTAGACCCATTTCAGCATCTGCATACAGTGGGGAGATGGAGCTGCAGTAACCTTACACTCAGGATAACGTGATGACAGAGAAACGTGGAACACAGGTTTCCCTACTTGCACGTAATTGGCCCATTCCGCCGCAGTCGACGGTGAATGTGCAAATTCATTAAACTTCTGCCATTGCATCAACAAACTGCTGGTTTCTCTCGTACATGACACCTCGAGATGGGCTTTACATGTATGAGACGTGAAGTCATGTTCTATAGACACTGGTGTGAAGTGCAGTCCCACAAAAAGCCAAGAAGAACAAAAAGAGAGAGTGGGATATCATTCAAACATTTCAACCAGGATGTCAGTTAGAGGGACAAAAATAATTTGATTTGATAGCAGATACAGATGGGCGGGGTTTATTACAATAAGTAATCATGTAAGAGGTCACCTGTTTCCCAGGAGGCTCAGGTCCCAGGGGGTGTTAGTCAATGATATGCAAAATAACGTTTTTGTGTACTCTGAGTGTAGTGTTTGTTTCTGATGCTATGAGTGTGAGCTACTGGGTTATTGTAAGCGCCAGGGAAAGACTACTTGGATGTGCTGCTGCTGCTGTATGTGTGTGCGTATGTCTGGTTGAAATGAGTTGTCGGAATAGGTCAAATTGAGTGTGTCCGTCCACAATAAACCAGGAAAGTCACTTTGTGTATACATGTTGATGATTCAGTGATGTCATAAATTACTGATCCATAAAATTGAATAACTTTTTCAGTCACCGCACAGGATTTGGACCTTGTGGTGACTTTGTTTATTACAAAACATGTCACAAAGAATGATCACACAAACACTCATCATGTCGTTTATGCCGTTTTAAATAACCCACTTGAGAACCTTGAGTTGAATATGAGAGCATGAGGTATTAAGTGTGTTTTTCTTTTGTTAAATTACGATTCCTTAATACAACTTTGAGATAATTAATAAAAAAATATACATATTTATCTGACAGCAGTAGTTCCAGATGAAGATTTACATTTAAAGCATTTTTTTCTAGGACGCCTCGTCCTCTGTTATGCTCCACCAAGGACATTTTCCCCTCGGAAGTTCTCACATGGCTTAAATTATATAAAGACCTTCTTTCCTCCTCTGTCATCAGATCAATCATCTCATGTCCTCTCAAATCTGGGACCCTTCAGAGGGGTTCAACCCCTAGGTTGGGGAACACAGGCCTAAACTACTGAACTGCATATAAAGTAGTTCAAACATTTGAAAATGGGTCACAGTACATACATTCATGCATTAATGTTAATAATCAAATTATATGATGTATGGTAATATATCGTCACTTGGGCCGTTTTACTCCAGTTTGAGTTGATTCATATAGATACCTTATGCACATTTAGCTGATAATGCTGTTATTGTACTTGCTTTCAGGAAAATGTTGAATTGTAATGGGAGTATTTTCATATTGTTGAACTAGCTCTTTCACTTCTTGTTCAGGTTTCTAATAGACCATTAAATATTAATTTCACCGATAAGTGACTAATTCATAGTTGTTTCAAGTAAATGATAATTACAAAACTACAGTACATAATTCCTATTTTTCTTCTACGTGTTACATTTTGCTAACAGTATAACCTGTAATCCCAACAATTGCATTCTGGGCTTTAATGTATATTTTATATGGGGAAGTCCTGTTTTGTTGAATGTGTTATTCCATTTTACTGTCGAACTGGACTGGCAAAAATCCCATCCACAGCAGTTGTATTCAGCCATTAGGGTCCTGAGGCGTCTGAGGCCGTTTCTCAACACGCAGAGAGAGAGAGAGAGAGAGAGAGAGAGAGAGAGAGAGAGAGAGAGAGAGAGAGAGAGAGAGAGAGAGAGGAGAGAGGAGAGAGGAGAGAGGAGAGAGAGGAGGAGAGGAGAGGAGAGAGAGAGAGAGAGAGATCATTTCTAAGTCTCCTCAGGAAAGAACAGTCTGGCGAGACTGCAAGGACAAGGCTCACAGCTGTTAGAGTTTGGGACGTGGTGTTAAGCTGCTATTGTCCAGCTCAGAACATCCAGCTCCTTTCACCAGCCACAGACACCACCATCATCACCCTGTATTGTGATTGTGTGAAAATGAATTTAGTTGTTTTTCATAGTATTGAACTGCTTTTTTCTTTTGTATGACAACTGTTTAAATGCATTTCTCTGCATGTAAAAGTGTTGTATCCTCTACATACAGTAAAACCAAACTCTGTTTTATTTAGATGTCATGTGCAGAAACTTCATTTCCTTGCTTACTCTGCAACAAACCACACATTATAATCTCACAGTGGAAATTTACCTGGGGGGTAGAAGTTTAAAATTCGTCAGCCATATTGTTTGTCTGACTTGCATGCAGGTAGTTTCAGATCAAAAGTAAAATGGCTCACTGACAATACATTTACATAACATTTGTGCAACTGGCCCCAGGGTGAGGACTGACACTTAGCAGTAAAGGTGGGGCAAAATATTGATATGGCAACATATCATCGTCCCAACTCATGAGATACGATAATCTATATACTGGCGCCAAATATTGATATTTAGTTTATTTATATATATATACATACTTGACCTTTGCCAGTTTATAGTTTATGCCTATGTGGACAATGGTAAGTTTCAGTATGTTTGATATAAAGAGGCACTAAGATAAGACTTTATGCTTTTTTTTGTGCATTCTTTCATCTCGGTTTGTGTCAAACTCTGTGAGTCGCAGTTAATAAATACACAAATCCTGCACTTTACCTCTTTATGGGCATTTTGTATTCTTCAGTTAGACAGATATCATGATGTATTGTTATATAATTGTCCGTCAATTTATTGATTACCGAAGAATCGCTGTATCATGATATTATCCTTATCTCGGGCCATGTAGCATGTATCGTATGGTATGGTGAGTTACCCTGCAGAGAAATGTAAATGCTCAGAGAATATAAATTCTCTATAAATTTTAAGGCCTTATTATGCTATGATTTGGCCCCTAGAATTAAACTGAATTAAATACCTTTTATTATAATCCATTCTTCTTTTTGACATGGATTCTTTTTGTGAAGCACTTTGTAACCTTGTTTGGATAAGTGCTAAACAAACAAAGTTATTATAAATACACGCAACAAGCTCTGGGAAACTTCTTCTCACACAAGCAGCAGAAAACCATTCTCTGGGTCCTTGAGCAAGGCACTCTGTCCCCCTGTCAGCTCCAGGGGCTGATGTGCAGTGTAGTGAAGCCAAGAAGCAGTTTCCCTGACAGCACCGACTCTGATCTGTATGTGTCCTGTTCTGAGATGTGTCAAGTGTTTGCATGAAGGCTCCGCTCAGGTACGCGCAGCCAATGGGAGCGCAGGAGGGAGTACCCGAGCGGCGGGGAGGCGCTCCGCACACAGAGCACACCTTCAGATGGAGGAGATGAAGTAGCAGCGGCAGCAGTCGACCGACAGAGGAACAACAGCGTCTGTGCCGAGGATCTGGAGGTTTTTCTTCAGGGGGGACAGCAGGTGACACAGCGAACCGAGCGAGCCTCCGCCTCCTCAAGCGTCCACACCGGTGGTGGAGACGTTTCACCTCCTTCTTCCCTCCAGCAACACCCCTCCGATTAGCACAATACATGCATTTCGATACTACCTGCCTCTAAATCTGATTATCTAAGCCCGGTGAGTCAAGATGGAAAATGCGCACACTAAATCGGCGACCGAAGTTTTAGACAACTTCGGCGTGAACGAGAACACTGGGCTGACTCAGGATCAGGTCAAAGTCAGCGTGGAGAGATATGGACCGAACGGTGAGTAGTTTTATACGTTATTGTTATTGTTATGTTTCCATCTCAGTTCCCAGCTGCAGCGTGTTGCAGCCTATTTCCATCCATGTGCCAGGAAGTCACACCGCTGCTGTTATATTTCAGGCCGCTCTTGTGCGTAAAACAATATTCCCCGTGGCGTGCAGTCAGTGGCACATTCATTCATGCACACGCTCGTGTTGAAACCATTCCGCGCGTTGTACCGCGTGTTTAAGGAATACATTGACACAGAGACAGCTGGACAGGGACGGTATCAATGCAAATAAACCATGATTGACTTTTTGTATCCAGGGTATCCGCAGAGGTCACCTCACGTCAGGTGTGGTTTGAGAGCACGCCGTGCGTAATTGCCTTAGAAAGCTTTATTCTTATCGAGGACTAACGTGCAACCCTGCTTAACCAAGTATTGGCATAAGTTGTGTGTGTGCTGTGTGCGTGCGTGTGGAGAGACAGTGCACATCCCTGGCTGTCATGCAGGATCAGGAAATGCAGGCATGCTCAGGCTACTGCAGTGGAAGAAGATAAGGGGGGGGGTGAATATAATGAAACAATAAATGTCGAGCAACCTGTTTTCACTTTCAACAGTTATGGTTATAACTCTCCAGTTCATATTACCAGACCTCAGAGGGAAGTGTATGTGAGAGATAACGATCACACATGCACAAACTTGTGCTGTCAAAACAGCAACAGTCCGAGTGAAATTGCTGTTCATCAGGTGGGTTTCAGGTGAAGATAGTTTGTCAGTGTGGATCACACAGACATGAGCCCCTGGCTGTAATCTTCTCTTACATTCAGCTGGTGTTTGAGTTGTGTTTGTGTGGCGCTCGGACCTGACATCACCACACCTTCCCCAAGCTCCTGGCCTGTCATTTGCATGTGTGGCCAAGCTGTAGAGTAGAGCGGCACATTGTGCCAGTCAAACAGAAGCTCTTTTGTTGCAGCCAGCCACCCTACCCAGGGGCTTGTGATGACTTCATGGAAAAAAAGCAACGTCTTGCCACAGATAACATCTCTTTCACTTTTAGCTGTGAACTTCCTGTCTCATGCAAGCAGTGTTAGAGATAAATTGAGGGAGGGAATACCCATTTTTCCTCCTTTTAGGGCTCACTGCATGAAGGTTATCCACACTGGCTGCTCCTAAGCAGGCCAAAAACAGGAGAAACCAGCATTAAATTTGGTTTGTTTCCTATTTTAGCACATGTCATAGTGGAGTGATGTATGGCTGCTTGACGGCTCCTTCCCCTCTGCACACAAACCGCAGAGTTTGTAGTTGACTGCAAGGACTCTGTGTGCGCCTCGGTGTTTTGTTCCAGTGAGAGTCTGTTCAAAGCTGTTTGCGGGTGGTATGATTACCTCGCTCCCTCTGACATGCATTCACCATGCTTCACTCGGCTATAATGGTTGGCAGGGTCTGATTATCAGAGGGATCATTTACCTAAATCAACATGTCCACAGACAAAACGCGTCTGAGCTCAGTGCCGGTGTTTGTGTTGGCCTGGACATGAGAGTGTGAACACAGGAGGTGAAAATGACACCGTCCTCTGCCATTTCACCATTTTCACGCTCTGAGTGTCTGCAGGAGGAGGCACGCAGGGAGGATGGTGTGTCATGTTTGGCTCAGACATAACACTCCTCCGTGGGACCGGAGAGGTTTTATACACTCGATTTACCTCCGTATCTCTGGGGCGGATGCGGGACTTTAACCACCGTTGGTTTCCAGAAACGTCTGTGGACTGTCTGCTGGTCGTTAACAGTCCCATCAACCCCACCATCAGTACATGACGAGTGTGTGTCCTGCCTCATTACTTCTATAGACAACGCAGTTAAAAATGTGGTGGAACCACTTTGAGGTTCTGTGTTTTTGCCTGTTCATTTTCATGCCCTTTTCGTATTGAGTCAGCAGAGTGACTCAAGAAGTATAGATTCTTACTTTTGATCAAAGCACATAGAATATTGTTTTCCAGTGCCGCACTGTAAGTAAAGACAGGCAGGCGGTGACTGGGTTTCCTGGCTTTTAAGTCGGCACTTTCATGTGCTCTGACAGACAAACCCCACTGACCAGCGTCAGAGTTTCTGATCCCCTTCTGAGATGTCGGAAAATTAGCTTAGCTTCCACATCTGGACGGTCTCCTCTGCGAAGTCTTTGCTGCAGAAAGGTGGCGACTGACCTTTTTAATCACAACTTCCATTTATGGTCAACCGACAGCAAACGTATTTGCAAGTTCATTCACACTACAGGAATCTATCTAATTTACTTTTGAGAACTACAAGCAGCGCAATTTTGCAGTTTAACGTGTTCATAGTGTGATGTAGTAGAGGAAGTCACAGGCCTTTCTCTCTTTCTCTCTTTCTCTCTTTCTCTCTTTCTCTCTTTCTCTCTTTCTCTCTTTCTTCTTTCTCTCTTTCTCTCTTTTCTTCTTTTTCTTTTTTTCTCCCTCAGACACAAACACACTCACATGCTCTGTGTGTGTGGGTGCACAAAGAATGTTTGTGCTGTTACAGCTTGCGGTGCATGATTGTTTTCGGTGCCCTCACAACCCCATTTTCAAAGGTAGAGTGTGTTCATTTTTAAAGTAAAAGGCCATATTATCCCCATGAGCAGTCATCTTGATTGGTTGGTGGTGAGCTGAAGACGCTTCAAAATTTGCTCAGGCTGTCTCTCGACACTCCCTGCAGGACAGGAGTACAATTGCGCAACATATTCAGGTTGAACAACCCAACAATGTATGTGATTGCACCATCCTGTTACAGTGTCTACTGTTCGAGACGTATGTTAATTTACAGCCAGAATAAGGTAGAAAAGCTTTCAGCAGTGCCAACAACAATATTCCAAACATCCACTGATGCAATAAAGACAAATCATCTTTTCGTCTGTTAGATACTCGGCTCCCGAGCGCCACTTTGCTTCTGCTGATTTCATTGATATGAGGTTATTTTAAACTCCTGTTATTGATTCAGTTATAAAATGTGTGAATTTGTTCTCCCATTGTGGAAGTGCACCGACAAGGTGTTTGGTTTTCTGTCACTGATGTCCTTGGGTAATCATGCAACGTTAAGGCACTTTCCTCCCTCTGGTTCCTCCCACGAATAATAATTACAACTTCCTCTAGTGGGATCTCACTCACTCGGAGTGTTGTTTCTCTTCCTGTTCTGCAACTCCACATAAAGGCAGCCTCGACTTACTCGCTCCGGCGTTTGAAATACGAGAGGAGTTCTGCAGTTTCCTGCTCCTCCTTCACACAGACACACTCTTGATGGCACATTGCAGCACACTTTACTGTCCCTTGTTTCTGAAAAGTGTCCAGTTAAGAGTTAAATATGTGGCACAAGTGTTGCAGGGACAGATACGTGGTCTGAGAAAGGACAATTAAGTTAGCAGAAAAGTCATTTGTCACTTCCCTGTTCTAGCGGGGCTCTGTGTGTGCCTGCCCCAGCTGCCTTCAAACCGAGCTGCGATCCTGTTCCAGCCTGTCACTTCTCTCCCACCTCTTTATTTGTCAGTCACCATCATGCTCTCATGGCGATGATGACGTTGGGGTCTAATGCACTGCTGCTGCCGTCTGCCGCCCGGACGCAATGCCACACAGCTCGGGCCACTGTGGACACATGCATGCAGAGGTGATTGTGTCTCAAGGAGCAGGCCGTGTGTACGCAGAGCATATGATGTTCAGTTTACATGTGTCTTTAGTGGAGGTTCTTTGAAAGCATTCAGATAGAGATGAGCTGTTTGCTAAGTATAATGACTTGTATGTAAAATAACTAATTATCGTCTGGAAAGAACGAGTAAATACTAGAAAAGCAATGAGCTTGGATCAGATGGATAAACCTGTTTCCACTTCACAGGGACAGGTTTAGCAGAAAGAAAACAAGTACAATGGAAAGAACAGTGGAAATTATTACTACTTCATAGTAAATATCTACCTCCCTGACCAATAATGCCCAAGATTAAGTAATCCTTTTCAGAAACCTTGCTGGTGTCTGGCTCTTAATTTTTAACATTTAATAAGATGCAGAGTGAGTGACGCCTTAAAGCAACATGATGCAAGATTCACTCCGGCCTATACTCAGGCTCCCCCTATAGGCATCTTTTGGCCTCTTAGCTCCCGCCAACGGGTGATATATACTCCTATATTCACTCTCGGTCGGTTTCTTGTTTCGTCACTTTCTCTCTTCCTCTTTTCCTTCTGGCTTCTGACATATAAAAACATACATTTAAAACATCTTTAACGCATTTCCAACGTTTTAAAATGTACCTACTTTACTTTGCCTCCATCGCTCCAGAGCTCAGGTCAGCAAAGTCATACTGTAGCTTTTGATTGGATCTAAGTGTGGTACTGGTTTTCTAAACCCTATAAATATCACAGATATTGCTGTTTGGGGGATTGCTGACTTTTTTTCACAGCATTCAGCTTCTTGGCTGGGTGGCATGGTGCCTTCATCCTCACTGGCCTGTTTAGATGTTGAAAATGTTTTACTTTGCACAGCTGTGACCTCGAAGAGGAAGCTCCGAACCCTGACGAGATATCGGCTCTGTGCTAATCACCTCATGCATATCGTGCATGGTTGACAGGCCCTTTTCCTTCTCCTCTGTCTAACTGGCCGGTGGCGCTCATGATACAGTGTTGTGTTGTAAAATACAGAGCAAGTAGCTCTTTTTGTTGTGTTTCAGTTTTATTTAAACATGTAAATAACATGCAACAAGAAGTAAACTTAATGTCTTACTTGTCTTAATGTCTTGTTATGCAAGTGTTTGATGAAGTATCCAAATTAGACTGACCGAAATGTGTTGATATCAAGAGGACATATTGAAGAACATGCTTTTTAGTAAGATCCAGTTTGGTACTTTTCATGAAAATCATATAAAACATCAAATTAAAAGAGAAAGCAGAATAATGCTGCAGTTAAATTTTAGCATACTGCATATTGTGCAACATCACAAGCAAAAAAAAAGTCTCTCTTTTTCCCATTGTCAGAACAATCAACCAACCAATGGGCAACTGTGGAGCTGAATCTCCTGCCATTTGTCTTAATAACTAATTCTCCTTTCCTGACACGATAGTCTTTCAGAAAAGAGCCTCGCATATGAATGATCTTTGTGCTGCTTTGACAGTTGTTGGTACATTTTACTGTGTCTCTAGCATGAAATAAATTAATAATCAGGAAATCCAACATAGCAGTACATAAAAATTGACTTTTATTGAGCAAGACATCTCATTCCGTACACTACTGTGCTTTTTCCACCTGTGAAGGATAATATCATTTTCCCTTTACTGAAATGAAACCATTATTTACTTTCTGTTGTACTCTGCAAAAGTTAATGTCATTTCAGCTTGGGAGTATGGATGTGATGGAAGGTTTTAAACTGTTGCTTGGTTGGGAAAATATTACTGCTAATTATACTTTGATCCAGACTTAGATCCATATAACAGCAATTGGATGGATTGCCATTCCAGGTTGTAGAGTAATGGTCCCCAGAAGATGAATCCTAAAGACTTTGGAGATCTTGGTCCCTCTATTAGAAGAACCTATAAATCCTTAACTGTAAAAAAAAAACGTAACACCTTCTTGATGCAATGGAACAATATTTAATACAGACTTTTATGGCTCTCAGAGGATGAACCTCGCTGACTCGGGTGAGCCCCTAAATATTCCTGTGGCATCATTATTAGGTTATTCCTCCTATTTTTCAGTGAAATATTGCCTAAACTCATGAATGAAATAGTGTTTCCCTCAGAATTGTCAATTGCAAATTTCATGATCTCCTTTCATCTATTATTATCATTAAAATTCCAGTTTGCCCAGCACTTTGGATTCTGACCAAATACCTCAGCTTCGGTGCACTGTGCCAAACCGCGGATGCTGCCATGGTAACATGCCTAGCTAAGATGGTGATCATGTTTAACATGAAACATGAAAAAAACCATCCTCATGTTGCTATTGTCCCTGTGAGCAAGTACTGAAGTAGACCCTCACAGAGCTGCTAACATGGCTGTTTGATCAGTGTGTTTGAATATAGCAGCTTTAATCCTGTGTGAGAGGCATCTGACTGCTGCTCTTCAGTCATTTTCAGTCCGGTTTCTGATACCAGCTGAAGAGAAGCTGCTGGTGTCTGCTCTGCGACCTTGTTTCATTATGCTGCAGAGGATTGGTCAGTGTTACCACTTCTGCTCCTCTGCTCACTTCCTCCTCCTCAGGGTGGCTCCTCTGAGGTCGGCAGGACGGGTAAAGATAACTACTGACACTCACCCACTTGACATGGTTGTGTATGACTTCCTCAGAGAAGTAACACCCGCCACTGACATATGTAAATGAAGGAAACCTTGACTGTGCCAGTCTGCGTACGTCTCCTCTGAAGTCACCCATCAGGGCCTTTGTGTCAGAGATAATAAGGTTGGGGTGGAGAATGGGTTACATTTATAATTTACATTTGATATGGTTAATGCTTTCAGGCCTCAGTGGGAACATACATTAGGAAAGTGATGGGATATAGGAAGGTACTATGTTGTTATCATCATCATCCTCATCATGGCTTTTATAGGCCTGTTTTATATTCTCCTCACAGAGTGGGAACCTGGAGCTAAAGCCACTTACTGAAGCAGCGCAACTGTGACTCCCTGCTCTCACCATTCCTTTGACGCCCTGCCATTGTTACCAGATGTACTATGTACTATTATGGTTGGTAGTAAAATGTGGATCTACGTGTGTGTGGTGTGTGTATACGCATGCTCATTGTGATGATGTTAATGAATATGTGCCATGCGTCTGACGCAATGTCTTTCCAGGCAATCGTAATTGACAGACGCGAAGAATGAAGGAGACACACAGTGATTCAGAGGTGGAGCTTGAACCATTTTTATTTCATTTGGTTCGTTTTGTTGGCAGTGTCAAATTCTTAATCGTCTAAATGTGTTTTTATAAGATTTGATTTTTAGCACAGTGTGTTTTCTGTGTAGCCTGTCTGATAGTTTGACACACCTTCTGATGAAGACTAAGGGCCCAGTCACACACATGTGAATGCTTGAGTCGGGAACCTTTGCCTTCAGTTCACTTCCAACTGTGAGCGCGAGGAGGCTATTAAAACATTTGCTTCCTGTGACGAGGCAAATCGCAGCTTGGCTTTGAGTGGAGTTCAGCTTTGGTGAACACTGACCGTGATATTTGCATTCGTGTATGGATATGACGCTTGTAATTGTAAGCCCCTGGTACGATACTTCAACATTTCTCATCTGGTGTGTCTGCTCACCTGCCTGCCAGTGCTCATGACAACTGTGTGTAAGATGCCCGCGGCTCAGGCCAGAAATGAGCTTGTTCACTTCAGATGGTGGAGATTTTGATCTCTGCAGTCAGAGCGTGCTGTATCAAGGCCCTGCTGATTGCATAACAGTTATTCTTGGTAAATTTTGACAGGCCCTGGCACATTAGCTCGTGAAAACGCTTGTTGGAAGGAGCCTCTGTGATGCAAGTTGTCATGGTAACGGCTGAACCCTTCTCATGTTTGTAGTTTACTCAAGACAGCCTGAACTCTAGCTTGTTAACACCGCCTATAACCACACGCAGACGTGAGGTTCACTGGGGGCCCTAATAATGTGAGCGGTAATTTGTTAATGGGCTCCGTCAGACTGGGGCCGAGAAGAGGAGCTGGTGGTTAGAGCTCCTCCATCAGAGCATGGCATTCGCTGCAGATCAATACACGTCCAGTTTCCTGCTCTGCTTCCTGACTCTCCGGACTGAGAAAACCAGCCTCCTGCTGTTGTTGGCAACCGTCTCCAGGAAGTGTCTCCCCTCTGCTCGCTGGCTTCGCTGCTGCTCGTAAACAAGCTCTTTTATTCATTGTCTGCACTGGAGCAGCGAGGCGGGGAGGTACTGTGGGGACACAGTGAGCGAGGGGGGAGTGGTGGTGGCTGAAGTCAGTGCTCAGGAATGTGCCTGGGCAAGCCTCGGGTTGACACAGCCCAGATGACTGTGAGGGAATCCTTGGCAGAGGGAGGCAGGGGAACCCCGTTCAACACCTCCAGCTCTTTCCATCCCTCCTTCTCTCTCTCTCTCTCTCTCTCTCTCTCTTCTCTCTTCTCTCTCTTTCTCTCTCTCTCTCTCTTTCCCCTTTCATTTGTCTTGTCCTCTCACTCAGTCTCTCTTTGTCTCCTGCCCTCAAGCTGCAGCCAGCCTGTCTGCCATAAAAAACATTACACAACTGAGGAGGCACAGTAATGGGGAAACAGGCTTATGTCAGACTGGTGGAGCATGGAAAACAGCAGAACCCACTTCTCCACATTGCTGCTGCCGCTGCTGGCAGAGTGCAGCCAAAAGTCCCTCGTGAGTTCAACTGTGTCCAAACTGAACTCTGAAAAGTCAGGCAGGTTTATTCAGGATGACTCATCAGCTATTATTACACTGGCTGAAGATGGTCATTCATGGAACTAAGAGATGACCCCTGCACGAGGGTCAGCAGGGTTTGTTGCCTCAGGCTACATCCATGCTACTACGTTTCCCTTTTAAAATGACATTTTTAAGATGAAACAATCTCTGTCCAAGCAAGTGGTTTTGCTCCGGATCAGTTTTAATCCCTGTCCATACTAACACGCCTGAAAACGCATATCACGTGACCTCTCCCGCACACTGGACATGCACACGCCGGTGTAAACAGAAAGCATTTGGTTGTTAGTCGCAGAGAGTGCAAAGCTACAAACGAGCAGCAATGGCGAAATTTCCAATCCAGAGTTAAGGGACCAGGATCAGCAACGCTTGTAATTGAAGATCCATGTTGCGTTCTACACCTTTAGCCGAGGCTGAAATGGGGTCACGTGATAGGAGCCTGGCGAATCAGCGTAGGCTTCGTCATGACTGAAAAGATCCAATCAGGGTCTCCGTCATCATTTTCAAACAAACACAAAACACAGCCCCTGGAGTTTTCAAACTAAAATGGGGCCAGCAGCGTTTCCAAACTTCTTCATCTTCAGAGCAGTGTGGACGGCAGGAGTATCCGCAGCAGAGTTGATGCATTTTCAAATGAAAACATGGATGTATTCTTTGCTGTAGATCACATGCAGGTTTGACTGAAGGTACTGTATTATCAGTTCAAAGTTGGCTTTAATGCTTAATAGCCTGTTTGTGCAGCACCATTCCATTTCACTCCCCCTGGTTTTATTACCAACCAAATAAAGACAATGATTCCACCTGAAATTATCAAACTTTTTCATATCCTGGGGTAAAGGAAATCTCCAGATTGCCTTTGCCGTCCCTTCACCAATGAAAAACACATTTTACTCCCGAAGCCATGATGTGAAAGCATTTCTCTTTCTTGCCAGCGGCATGTTTAACGTGAGTCCCTGCGAAGCTTTTTATTTTCGGAAGGATGCTGTGAGCTCATGTCATGGGCCTTCCTCTGTCCAGTTTTATATTCGCGGTCTGGTCAAAACATTCAGAACACGAGGTTTCCACTGCTCGAAGGAGAACACTGCTGTCATTTAGGGTTACGGCCCACTGCCGGCTAAAAATAGCTGCTTTCCTCTCGTCATTCTGTAATGCATGCTGTAATTTAGGTTTCTGTCATGACTTAATGCAGCGTATAATGAGCATTACTTACAAGACAGAAGTAAAAAATTGTTTTGTGTCAGAAACCCACTTTTCCAGACTTTGATAAGAAGTGCGGCATATGGAGCATTTAATAAGCTGATCAGATGATATGAATTCATGAAGTTCTTCAGATGTGATGGATGTTGTTTGTTTCGTTGGACCTGTTTGATCCATAACTCATAACTGGACTTGATGAGAAGCTGACAAACGCAGTGACTAAGCGCGTCTGTGTCTCATTATTTTGACACTGATCAACAGTACTCGTCGAGTGGAGTTTTTTTTTTTTTTAATATGACTGATGTGTTTTCTGCTCACAACAGTGACTCCTGTGTGATGTGGGTGTTGTGTTCTGGTGATCAACTCAGAGTGGTCTCATGCTCAGCTTGTGTTAAAACACGAAACAAACGCATCTTTTCTTTGTAAATGTTTTCTGAAAAATAACATGATGAGGTGAACAAAGAGAGAATTGGCAGTTTTAATCTCTGTTTCGTTTTGTGATACTGCTGCACAAAAGGTTAAGTGCAGAAAATCAGCCTCTGCTCTGACCTCTGAGACGGACAAATTAACTCTAGTATAGAGAGTGAAGCTGCAGTATGAATGTCAACGACCACCACAGGTCTGATTTTTAGAAAAAGCATTTCATGGACAAGCTAAGAAAGGTGAGCTTTATTCTAGAAGTCATTTCAGACTAAGCTCCAACTATTGATTTGTTTCATTGCCCCGTCTTTAAACTGTTATTCTTTCATTGAATTAAAAGTGAAGCAACATCGACTGAAAAGTCACCAAAGATCCCAGAGCCCACAATGGGGTCTCAGGGTTGTACGACTAACGGCTCAAACACAAATGCATTCAGGTTACTCTGATATGAAAAATTGGGAAATTACTCACATTTGAGAAGGTGGAAAAATATGACTTCTGTATTTCTATATATTTTTAGTTTTTTTTTGGCCTTTCTTTTGGATAAGACAGAAAGTTAGCTGTGAAGGGTAGAGAGAGAGAGTGGGGGAAGACATGCAGAAATAACCTCGATGGGGTGGCATAGTTTTCAATTTTCATTCTTATTTTTCCCCTTGCACTGCAATTGTTTTCTTGTGCTGCTCTATGAATTGTAAATTTCGAAAAATTGAGGATCAATAAGGTACAACTTATATTATCTTAAAAAGGATAAAAATATCTTTAAGTGCCAAATGTTATAGTTCTCATTATGCAGACTGGCCAATTTCAAAGTAATATACTACATTATACTCTTCCTTTCGGTAGCTTGGAAATGTCCCTCTAATAAAACACCATCATTTATTTGCTGAATATATATTTAGTATTATTTATCAGAATCTGAGGAGTAGGTGGGAACTTCATATTAAATGAGTGGAGTGAAAAATACAATATTTCCTCCTAAATTGTTGTAGTGTAAAGGTACACACAGTATAAAATGGAAATACTCAAAGTACAAGTACCTTCAAATTATACCCAAGTATGAGCTTGAGTTTTGTAGGCCTACTTAGTTACTTTACACCAGGGCCCAGAATTGTATTCCTTATAGTCTTCAATGATGTTAAATGTGTTTTTGTATGTGTTTAGTCAAAACCAACTATTTAAATATGTCAACTTGGTCTTTGAGAAAATATTTTGTGACATGTAATCAGCCAAATGCTCACTTGATAAAATGAGTGCACATGTATAGAAAAAACGATTTGTTTTACAAAGAAATATGAATTGATCTGATAAAACTGAAGCTACTTTTGACAACTGCACTAAATTCCATAACACTGAAAACACCGTTTTTATTCACACATTTGAAAGCATTTGTGTGCAGACAGCCCACAGAGCAGAAGATGAACAATCGCACCATATCAACAGCTTTGGTTATATTATGAAACAGTTTATTAATACAATATCTGTATTTACAATGTATTGTGTCAGTCATTATACTGCTGAGTAGATTCTGGAGGCCTGAAGCTGCATTAAAGGTGGAATTTAAAACACACTGAGTTTAGAATCACATAACGGATTATTTTCTTCTAATCATATTGTACCATTAGGTTTATTCATTCCAGTAACAGTACGTGAGCAGACGATAACACTCAGCATCAAAAACAACAGTGTTGCTGTGCCGCCGTCTGAAATTTAATCATTGCATCTAAGCAGGACTATTTTGCAGAGCGAGTTTGAATGTGTGTGTGTGTGTGTGCATCTCAATGTCAGACAGATTAATCAAATCTATTAACTTCTCTTTGACTTTCTCCTCCAACCCCCATCCTTCTTTTCTCCCTCTCTCCCTCTCTCCCTCCACGCTCTCCTGCTCCGCCGCCAATTCGATTCCTTTACATCTGGCATGGCATGTGACATCCACAGAGCTCCCGGCTGAAGAAGGTAAATATTGATCTTTCCAGTGACCTGCAGTCCTCCTCCCTTTACTACCTGATTATGTGTCTCGAGCCAGGATCTTTTCTTTTCTGTGGACTGAGGGCTAAACTTTAGGGAGTGTACACGGCTGCAGCTTTCTGCCCATGGACACACACCACTACCCCTCCGTAAACACAGGGATTGTTTTGTGAAGAAAGTCAATGTTATTAATCTCACAGATGCTTTAAGTGCACAGGCAAATTTTGTGTCCTTTTGTGTTTGAAATCTGATGTAACATGATGGTAATTTGTCTTCGTATATTTCAGGCAAGTCCCTGTGGGAGCTGGTGGGGGAGCAGTTTGAAGACCTCCTGGTCAGGATCCTGCTGCTTGCAGCCTGCGTTTCCTTCGTAAGTACGACCCCAGCTAGTTAAAATGCCACTGGCTCCCACTGCATTGTTCCCATATTCAGATGTACCCCTGTGGGATTTGAGACCCAAATTGGACACTGGCCTGGCACCCAAATAAACTGCTCCATTAGCTTTAAGCAGCTTTATTCCCCTATTAAAGCCTGTTCAAGTTAGCTGTCCCTTTTTTCATGTGGAAACTTGTGTATTACTGGCTTTTCCACCCAGTGTTGATATGGTTTCAGTGAGGGGAACAAGGCCAAGCACTTCAGCGAAATTGGAAACAAAGCTATCAATCAAAGCTCCCTCTGCTGAAGGGCCTCATACCGTGACCCAGCTTGCCCTCCGAGGGCGTAGAAGGTCGAACAGGGGGGGGAGTGGGGGAATCCTGACTGCATAATAACTTTTCCAGCAATTACAGCATGTCCCCGGTGTCTCTGGAGGGAATCGCTGTTGCTATTTCAGAGAGTAGGAAAATTGCTCTAAAAATGTATATGACACAATATATCGTTTCTGGCTGTTAGTGTAGAGGCTCGGAGTTCAGGCGTGGGCTGTAACTGCAGGACTTTGGAGTGCGGGCTGACTTTTCCTCATGTAAATCAGGCTTTCCTTACTTTAAAAAGTTTGTTTATAGTGGAACACAGCTCCTGTTCCACTGCTGCACAGACCCCAATGCTTTACAATGTCATCATTGCTTGGAGTAGTTGCTGCTCAGTAACAACAACAAGGTTCCTCCTGACCTGCAGCTGTATTCATGAAACCTTCTAGTACAAGAGAGTTGGTCCTTGAAATTCTATGAAAACTCTTAGATGTATGATGTTTCTAAAGAATTTCTCTGTTAAAGATAAAATATGTAACAATTCTTAATTAAAATGTATATATATATTGTTAACTTGTGTACTTCCATCATCCCAAATCTCTCCAACAATGTTCAAATGCAGAGAAATACCAATTTTATTCAAGGTAACAGGACGTTTTAGTTTGGTCGCCTTTTAATTGCATCATATCTGCTTGACCCGAGGCTTTGTCCATCTCTGCTGTAACTTCTGGGGGAGGCGACGTATGACAAAGGGAAAAGTCATTGAGGGGCAGTTAGCAAGTTAGCCAGTCGGCTGTTTTTTCCTTCCACTGTTAGTATTAGTCACTGGTAATGGATCACGATTAGTAATTGTTGTTTGTTGCGTTACCTGAATAAAATAAATAAATCCCCTCATTTATGAACACATCTTGCACCTGAGTCATGTCAGGTAGGTTCATCGGCAATGGTGGTGGAGACAACAACTCCCATGATCCCACGCTGCTACACGACGTCATCAAACAAGGTATTTTTATATTGTTTCGATTTAGGGACCCCTAGTGGCCAAAGTTAGTTATTTAAGATCCTTGTAAAGACCAAAGCTATTCTCAAAGCATCTTAGCCTTTCAAGCTGTTTTCAGACATGACATGCGGGGAAAGTCAAGAGAATTGGGTCTTGAGTTTACCCAGAGTTTTCCTTTCACACATGCACAACGCAGTGGGAGGTTCTCTGCACAAGCAACAAATCCTCCGCATTATTCCGGTGAGAGGTAAGAACTGTCATCACCCCCCCCCCCCCCAAGTACCACATGTCTTAAAGCTAGGGTTGGTAATCCTGACAAAGTTAGCAAGAGCAGGCTCCGCCTTGAATAAATGGGTCTGATACATCCCAGCCCCCTTCCATCAGATACGCCGACCAATGATTGGTCTTTATTGTTTTTGATTTCACTGTCCATTCTATGGCCATTATCACCAAGATATTTCTATTTTCTTATATCAACCATTCACAAGAATGCATCATACCTATTCACAGGGTCAACAACACCTCCTAATCATTTAAAACTCCCTGTTCCTTGCTTACAGTTGCTCTGAGGATTTTCCTTCATCACTCCTAAGCTCTGACTCCTTGTTATAATTTGTGAGTGTAATTTAGGGGAGTATGCCGAGAGTATTCCCAGAATGTTTGTGTAAACAGTCCCCGATCTGACTTCAAAGTAAAAATATATCACACTCCAGAGCATTTCAGACAAATGTTCAGAGCTTGTCTGTTGATGAATTATATTCCCTTTGTCCTTTTATAAGCTCTTCTATTTGCTCACTGTTTTGTAAGTCTCCAGTATAATCAGGGAGTGGCAAAAGCTGAGAGTTAGTCAAACCTCATTTGGATGTTAGTTTGAACATATTCAAATTCAGATGATTAGAATCTGCTGCCTTCTTTGCACGACACAAGAGTGAAGCTTGTTATCAGACACAACTGGTTAGGAGTTGGACTCTGTTACAAGATATATATATATACTGCACATATTTGACAAATTTACATCACTAAAAATAAAAATTATTTAACCGTTTTATTGTAGTTGATCTATTTTCATTTTGCTGAAGCAATAAGCCTATAGTTATTTCTCTGGTAGGGTTTAATCCAAAGAGCGGAGCCACGGAGAGAGCTGTGCTTACCACCAGAAACAAACAGTTCACTTCCTCCCTTTGAGTTTAGGGAAGAATGAGGGCTGATCCTATACTTGTTTTTCAGCCACATGAAGCTCAGTTAACATCGGGGAGTTTGAGAGAGTACAGGAAGAGACTTAAAGTCAAAGTGACCGTTCAATTGGATTTCAAGCCTCCTTTGTTTACAGTGCGTTTTTTTTTTTTTTTTAAATAGCTGACCTTATGATCAATGTGATATGAATAAAAAAATTGTTTCCATTTAGCTGACAATTCCGCAACGTACCAAAAGCCCTGGAGACGTTCAGAAATAAAAGGCCATCTGTCTGCACTTGTTTCGGTGCTCAGTTATACATGTGGGTTGTGAGGAGAGGTTTATTTTGGTGACACAGCTTTCATATTCAAAACTAACATGATAACAGGAAACAGGCAGTAAAATTTCCACCAGAAATCCTCATCTCTGCTTTTGAACAGAAAGGAAAAGCAGGAGTTAGGGATTCAGACTGAAGGTTTGATGACTGAAGTGTCTTCTGAAGTGTCCTTCACTAAGAGGACAGACGTTGTTGCCCTCCAGTCTCAGCTCAGTCTGAGGAGAGATTTATCGTCCCAAATGATGGGGAATGATGAGCTATCGATCTGGCTCAGGCTGCCAGGACTTACACACTGATGCTCAACGTCGTCTCACCCCATCTGCAAATTAAAGCACAGATCCACTTTATCCCTCCTTCACTCTCTGCTGCTTTTGTTGTCGAGTAATTTCAGTTTCTATTGAATTTCATTGACAAACTGGAAAGAGACGAGTAAAATAATTTCTGTGTTGCAATGGGAAGATTTTTCTGTTACCATTTCCTAAAGATGTACTTTGTTGCTTATTATACCAACTGCCATGGAGTAACCATCTCTGAAAGCTTAGCCCGTTGTCACCAGACCAATTCACATTTGAGAATGGTCTCTAGGGGGCGTTATCAATGGTCACAGAGTAGGCCGACAGATCCATCTTCAAGAGCAAATAGAGAGGAGCTCACTGATTGGTCTGGTTTCCAAGGCTATTAGTATTCAGCTTTAATACTGTGTCTGGTTATAGAGAAGTAAGAGGCAGTGACTCCATAGTTTACTCACCATCTCTGTGAAGATGTTATTAGAGCCAATCCTTTTGATGAGTAAAATCTTTTTAACGTTCATTTCTATTTTCATGGTTGGCTGATTATGTACATCTACATAGTTTGGCCATTTGTAGCGTGTTTAAGGCAGCTATCTTTATTCATTTATTTTTAGTATTAATTTTATTTACCATCAGAGAGATTTGGTGCACTGTAATGCCCTACGCTGCAAAATATGCTCCTTCAAAACTGAGCCTCATAAGATTGAAAGTTCATTCAGTCTAATCTCGACAATTTCATTTTTCCAATGATCTAATTTCCTGCAGGATTCAATTTATTTTTATTGCCCTTGTCATTTTAGGCATCGTCTTGTTGCTCTAGGCAACCCAACATTTAGTCGTGTGCGCATGCGTGTGTGTGGTTTTATTTAAACTCACCCTTCATTTGTTTTAATAGATTTTTCAATATTTGACCAGTTTTATTGGTATGAATAAACTTGCAAAAGTATAATTAAAGTGATCTAAAGTAAATAACAGTCCGCTGAGTGGATAGAGAAATGCCTATTAGGCTTATTAGCATTGCATCATTTAGTTCTGAATGCCTGCAGCCACTGTTGTCCTGCTGGATGTGAGACATGTGAGCTTTTCTTCTGCTCTCACATTGCTCTGCAGTATCTTGTTATTGCACTTCTTCCAGCCTGAACTCATAACTGTATTTACTGCAGAGGACTGGATTGGACTCCGGTCAGCCATTCGGTTGCAAGTCACATTCCAGTGAATGAGAAAGTGGTCTCCTAGCTTAACTTAAATAATTAAGTTGTTATTTAAGTTCATCCAGTGTGAAGGCACTGGATGAAATGCTGACTTTTCAATGTATTAAAACAACTTGCTGTTTAAAGTAAATTAAAGTGAAGTCAGTATGTGTCAATGAAGAGGTCATTGAATTCATCTGACACGGCCGTTGAGTTCCATCAGACAAAAACTGGTTGGTGAGCCTCGGCTGTAGCAACACACTACAGCTTCTGTCCAGATTTCAGTCTCTTCCTCCAGGTTTTACTGCACCACCACTCAGACGCTTTTTCTCCCAAACATGTTACAGAGAAGCCCGTCTGTTAAAATGTGTCTGAGCTGCTATGGGAGTCACAGTGTAATATGTCTGTCTGCTAATATTCTGTCTGCTGTATGTTCATACAGGTACTGGCTCTGTTTGAGGAGGGAGAGGAGACAACCACCGCCTTTGTCGAGCCTATTGTTATTCTTCTCATCCTCATTGCCAACGCAGTTATCGGGGTCTGGCAGGTAAGACACACTCTTCATCCCCTGTCTCTATGTATTGTAAAGTGTGAGTGCATTCTAGTTCTCATGGTTACAAGGTTCCAGTTCACCGGGTGATTCATATTTTACCCATGTACTATATTCAAACTGACACCAGTGTGTTAACGTCTGTCCAAGTAGTGCATTGATGTGAGGTGAGGCTGTTGACAGTGGAACAGTCGCGTCTGTGTGTCAGGTCAAAACGGAAACAGACTGTGGAGCTCATGCAAAATGCCGGCCTCCATGAGGAAACAGAACATTTTAAATAGATACAGGCATCAATCAGCCCTTTTAGAGGAGATGTCATGTTGTTTGTGTACGCCTGGTATTAAAATGTGTCTCCTGTGAGCACAGATCTCACCTTCTCACTCTATATGCAAATAATCTGTCATTTGTGTTTACGAAGATCAAATGATGTTGTTTTAACCTAATTTGAGTTTACAGATGTGTCCAGTGACCATATTTTTGAGTGCGTCTGTGTGACTACACGAGTGAGAATTAATGAATGATCTTAGCAATTTGTCTGAAAGTGTCTGAGTCCACAAAACACTTTAAGAGTCTCAGGGGAAAACTTAGTAGCAGCAGAATCCAATACAATTGAAGTCAATCGTGACCACACACAAGTTTACCCCTGAGACTACAGAAGTGTTTTGTGGACTCAAACACTTCACCCACCCCTCCATCAGCATAGTGGTGAGTAGATAATGAGTGAATTCTGATTTCTGGGTGAACTATCCCTTTTTAAGAAAAGTTGTATTATGTGGTGATCAGTGTTGACATTGTGGTGGTGGCTACAAACTAATCAATGTATGGACACTGAGATACATTTAAACTGTATAGGTCAGAGACGTCAGCTGAGTAGGTGCCTCTACATATGTGGCCCAGGATGAATTCACCTTCACATGCGAAAATGATGTGGCCACATGCCTCTTAGACCACAATCGCAGTGATTGGATCTCAGGAAGCATTCAGGACACATTTGTTCAGACTTATTTGTTCAGACTTGAATTGGAGCTCAGAGCTCTTGTGATTGGCTCACTCAGGATGAATGTTAACACCAGGTCTGAACAGTGTCCCAGCGAGGACACGAGGGGTTATTATTAGAAGGATTGCTAAAATTTCCACGTACACCCTTTTGAAAAATATTAGATTTTCAAAAGTGTCTCTCTCTTCCTTTTGTCATGAATTTCTCTTTTACATTTTCTTGCACTTCTTCCTACACAGGAGCGCAATGCTGAGAACGCCATCGAAGCCCTGAAAGAGTATGAGCCAGAGATGGGCAAGGTGTACCGCATGAACCGCAAGGCTGTCCAGAGGATCAAAGCCAGAGACATCGTCCCAGGAGACATAGTGGAGGTAGCAGGTAAGCTGTAACCTGCACCCAGACAAACTCCTCCTGCCACCCGCTGGGACTAATTGATGCTTTGTCTGCCTTCAGACGACTCTAACTGCCTGTGTGCTACCACTTACCTCTGACACACACTCACAGAAACATGCACTCACACAACCTCAGCCACTCATTCATGAGTCTGGAAACACCGTTGGAATATCTCAGACGGAATTACATAAGAGTCTTTCCCCTGGATGTGCAGGTGCCAGGGCTCTCATCCAGTTGTGTCTATTTGTGTGTGTGTGTGAGGTTGTGTGTAAGTGGCTGTGGTCACCCCTTGTATTTAAGGCCCAGTTGAATTTTCCAGCACTCTCCCCATCCCTTTGCTTTCCATGCTCTCAGTCTCACCACCTGGACACCGCTGGATGTTTGTCAGCTGCTCACTCACACTCCCCTACGTTACATATACACAATTCGCCCGCTGTAAACTCGCCCATGTGTGGGCAGCCTCAGCTAAGAATAGTGTTGTTGTCACTCTGGTTCCAGAACATCTGTGTATGCCAGATTGAATGTGCAAGCAGACACACACACGCGCAGCACCAAGGAGATCTCCTCACTTTAAACATAAACGGCTTCTGGAGCGCGATCTTCGCCATTGCACGGTGGGTGACTTGCCTCAGACGGCCGCAGTGATGCATGAGAGAGGAGGCAGAGCTCAGGGAGTGTGTGAGAGATCACAGCGTTCATTCATAAGCACAGCACGGAGCGGAGAGGAGAGAGATTATACATGCCGCGTTGGTTACAGTGAAGCCTCGGCTCGATTTCAACTCAAGGTTTCAGAAACGGAAATTAAATCACCCTGTCCAAGTAATGATCGCAGAGGGATTCTAAGAGTGCCCCCCACAGGAAAGTCAGAGTTGGATATTTCATAGATTTAAATTAAAATCACAAATAGTTTTTCTTGCTCTAGTCTAGTTTACATTACTTGTCAAACGTGTCTGTGTGTTTGTCAAAGCCAGCAGCTCCTTGGAATTTGGGCTTGTTACGGCCGGTCACCTCACAATCACACATGCATGCGCACACACAGACAAACAAGCCCACGCAGGTACAGCAAGCACCAAAATGACTCTACTCAAACCCCGCCCACCCATCTGACACCACTATCACCGCCAGCACTGTCAACACCAGCAGTGTCACCATGACGACGCGCGGCACCCTGCTCATCTCCGTGTCGCCGAAGTTCACGAGGGGCTGAGGTATAATGACACCGCTGATGACAGCGTGGAGGCGAGACAGATATGACTTTAAATGAAGCAGCTGCTGTTTGAATAAGGGATCTGATGTTTTTGGTCACGGTCAGCAGCTGCTGGTGGATCCACAGTGGGAGTCCAATTGTTTAGTGACAGTGGGTAAAAACACTAGGCTCCAATGCTAACTCTTCTTCTGTTGATCAGGATTTGGTTTCCTGAATGATAAACTGGAAAAATGTTGCAGATAGATCATACATTAAATAAATAACACATTTTTTCGATGGCCAATTCATCAGAAATACATGAATAATTCAAGCAAAACCTTGCATTAAAATCAGATTAGAAGACAAAAACGCCCATAAACGTAACATTTCTATCATGAAAGAAGGTTTGCGTTAGTTCACACAGAAGTCACACGCCCCAGTTGATTGTCTTCTAACACATTACACAAGACCACTCATTTAAATAAGACGTCTTCCTCACTGATCCCTGCTACAATACCGCTGCCTCACAGTGCCGTTTACTAAGCTATTTTATACAGTCATCCCATCATCGTATTTTAATTTATCCTTATTTCATTATTTACCACAGTTGCATTTTCTTTGTAATAATTCTCCCTCTAAACTTGTTTTAAAATTGATACAGATTTATCCTTTTTATTTTACATCCTTTAATCTTTTCATCTCTTTTAAATCTTTTATCTTGGTTGAAGTTGTTTTAAACTGTGCTTTTAGATGTAAGTTGTTTTCTCTTCATTTTGTCTCTGAGTTTGTTTGTTTTTAATGCCCTGTACAGCATCTTGAATCTACCTCTGTGTATGAATGATGCTTTCTAAATGAAATTGCCTTGCATAGTTTAGAGTCTTAACCAGATGTTAAAAAATGTTACTCAACATCTTGCTTTGGGCTCCCACTTGTATAGGGAGTCTTCTGCATTGCATTTCGCTCAGCAAGCTGCTTGACTAATCCATTTTACAAGTGGAGCCATCGGCACCAAGCCGAACTGTATTTTTATTTGTTGCAATAAATGGTTTAATTATGACGAGAGGACTGAAGACAAGTGAAAAAGTAAAACCTATAGGTTTAAATTAGATGAAAAGGCAAAGACAACTAATCATACATGAATAACTGATGGTTTGATCTGGATGTTTTGTAATAGTGAAACCGTTGCAGATGAGGTGCTCATCAAGGCTGAAATTCCAGTTTAACTACAAAATGCAATTACTGTCTATTTTAAGAAGAGGTATGATGGTGGTGTTATGCAAAATGCACACTGTCATATATCTTTCTATACTCAGCGCATCGTTGTGTCTGACATAATGTTGTTGCTAAGCAGTTTTAAAACAGGGGTAAACAACGGAGGTAGGTACCGCACCACATGCTCCTCTCACTTAGAAAATATGCATTTCAGCGATCGTCAGGAACACCCATCTGACTGCAATACGTGCAAATGTTGTGACAAAGAAAACAAATTAATATTTTCCTTTCCTACATGGATTTCCCAGGCTTTCCTGTACTTCAGATTAGCCGGTGGTTGTTCCATGGGAACTCGATGTTAGGTGGTAAAGTAAACTGCGCACAGGTCTCGGAAAAGGACACCGTCGGCCACAAGAGCCTTTGAGGAGAGAAAAGAACATTAAATATATTTACTCGAGTTTCCACTGCCGCTGCCCGCCTGCCCTTTTTCTAGGTGCACTCGGGCGATGCCAGCTACCGTTACGACACAGTTGTGATTTGCGCCTCCACTGGAACTTTCCTCTGTTTTTCTTGAATGGAGTGACTGCAGTGGTCAAATTGTCAGGAACTCCTAGAGGGTTTGTACCAAGCCATTCCCAGTATCGAGTCACGGTTAGCCTGCACGTGAATGGAGACATCTCTGCCAGTATGTTATGCAAGATGTTCAGATTTTGTTTGGAGTCCAGATTTACTAAATGGAAAGGGAGATCTGTTGAAACCAGCTGGCTACCTAGTCATGAATGCATGCGTTGTATATGTTTATTGCTTCTAATCACTAATAACAGACAAATATACGATCTTTATATTATTTAGAAGATTATCTGAACTCAACACAGCTGCATTAGGACTTGGATTTCTCTTCTGGCAGATGGAGAGTGTCTGTGGGAGGCCGTGGCAGAAAGTGAAGGTTTGATAGGGGAGCAGGAGTCTGTGGGTAGGCGTTTTGAAAAGCCTCTCTTTTCTGCCCTCGACCGGTCCTGCTACAGTGAACCTGTAGCCCCCGGCCACCTCCCACACAGGCAAACCACACACTTCTCTCCGCCTCTCCTGCTGTTCTTCTCTCACAACCCATGGGTGTCAGACGGAGGAAGGCAGAGAAATATCGAAATTGAAGCGCAGCCATATTCAGCTACAGCGCTAAGCATATACAGTATGGCCTCTTCATCCATCTCTCTCACCATCTCTGGTCCTGTTGTGAAAAATCCCCCCTCGAGTCTCAGAGCATTTACCGACTCATTCCACAAACCTCTGTCTATATCTGGAACGCATATCTCAAGAACTGTTTATCGTATCGGCTTCACACATGAGTTGTGTATTGTTAATACCCAGGGAAGTGCAGTTGTAAATTTGGTACGATTTGGATAAACGATATATTCAATATTAATTAACTTTGAATAAACAGGCGACCAACACTCTGGATTCCTAAACCTAATATAACAGACACACGTGAACAATAATAAAGAAAATTCAATTTCATTTTATGAAAATCATTGACAATCAATTGTTTAATGCCGATAAACCAGGTAGGATGAACACAAAATGTTTTAACTTCACTCAGTCTGCAGCATAGACTATTTTATAAAAAGCTCTGCACACAACGTCCAGCACACAAACAATAAACAGTGAAAGTATAGAGTAGAACTGTTTGAGGAGGACAGGCAGGTCTAGAAAGGACACTTCACTAGTTGAGCTAATGTCAGGAGGAGTTAATGGAGCTCAGAAAGAAATGGAAAAAGATAAAGGAAATATCAGCCACTTTGAAAACTTTACAGTGATGCGTGCCTGCACTGAAGCCATCCTGCCTGTCGAGTGTCATAGACTGAGGAGAAGTAGAAAATCAACCAGCTTTTTAATGTTGAAAAGCTTTGGTAGATTCACGGGGAGTCCTTTTGTTTTCTGGTTGTCATTAACACTGAGAAGCGGTGACGCCTGAGGACTCTCTGTCGGCATTAATGAGACAATTATTACACAAAGTAATGATCAGTGCTTTTCCTTGTCTGTCTTTTATGAAAATCAATTCAATCTGTGTTAATTATCAGGTTCTGATTTAGACAAAGCAACAGCCACTTGGTGTGAGGCATTAGATACGAAGTTTAATATGGAAGCTTAATGAACAGACTATCAGACTGTGGTTGAGAAGATGAGAAGCATTTACTCCAGGCTTCATCTGTAGTTTCTGCCACTTGTGAGGACGGGGTGTTATCAGAGGAACGGAGAGAGTGAAGGGAGAACAAAGAGGAGGTGAAATAATCGATCATTTGAAAACGGCAACATGACTCCATCAAGGCTGTATCGAGCCGTTGTTTACTTGAGGCTGCAGCCGGAGCCTGGTCTGAATCCAACCATGTTTCTTTGCTCAGGGATTTATTGTTCGATCACAGACACTCGATAGGGTGTGAGTGTTCACCTGCAGCTACACTTATGGACTCCTCGGAGGACACAACACAAGCTGAAGGTCAAACTTCTTAGGAGAGCAGCGTCATCTTCCCTGTTGTGTTAAAGTGGTATGTTAGCTTTCATTGGATGTCCTGTTGTCCATTTCTTGGTCACGCTTGGGATGGCTCTGGTCTGTGAGTTGGTTGATCCTTTATTTCACAACTTTGACGCAGACTGAAGAAACTATTACATGCATAACCAAGAAATTTCATACAGAAACTCATGGTCCACAGAGGATACTGCCGAATTTCTGTGGGGATCCCCTGAGTTTTCCTCTATTTCAGCGAGCAGGTTGACATTTCTGGTTCAGAGTGAAATATTTTGTGAACTAGATCCCCACAAAATGTGTTTCTGATGCTCGCGGTGTACAGGTGATAAGTTCTAATCTCCTGACTTTTCCTCTAGGTCAAGGATTTTGCCCTTTTAGTGAAACAGCTTGGCATATCACAAATATATTTTTTAAACATTATACTTAATGTCCCTATATCTAATGTATCCATATTTAATTTTTGTTATCTTGATGGTCATGCCAACATTTCCGATTTTCCAATAGCTGCAAAACTGATGACAAGACTCAGCTGTACTTTGTGCTTTATGCTAATTTGCAAATGTTAGCATGTAAACAGGCTGAACTAAGATGTTGAACAAGGTAAACGTTACACCTTCTCAATATCAGCATGTTGTCATTATGAGCGTGTTAGCATACAGTACTGTATGTTTATGTTTTTTTTTTTTTATATCTGTTTTTGTTTTTGTTAGTTGGTGACAAGGTGCCTGCTGACATCAGACTGACCTCTATAAAGTCCACCACCCTGCGAGTGGACCAGTCCATCCTCACAGGTATTTCTCATGTCTCATCTCACAGATCGAATAGAGTGCACACCCATTATCGTTTGAACTGAACTTGGAAGACCTAAGGTTATAAGCAATCTTGTTTTCTGTGATAGTTTCTACCCTCTAGGCTGTGAATGTAACTTTGTTTGGCTTTGGCACTGTCGAAGCATCTCATCGCTGCTCTCACCTCACACACTCGCAGATCTAGTAGTGTCTCATTTTCTTTTCTTTTTAAAGGGGAGTCTGTGTCCATCATCAAACACACTGACCCTGTTCCTGACCCCAGAGCTGTCAACCAGGACAAGAAGAACATGCTGTTTTCTGTGAGCATTGCCCACAACCCCTGCAGCTCTCAGCCCAGTCATTTTTATCTTCTGCCTTCACAGCAATAATAATGTTATTATTCACATACCTTGCTTTGTTCCCTCAGGGCACCAACATCGCTGCGGGCCGTGCCATAGGTATCGTCATTGCCACTGGGTGACCACAGAGATCGGCAAAATCCGCAACCAGATGGCGGCGACGGAGCAAGAGAAGACCCCTCTGCAGCAGAAGCTGGATGAGTTCGGACAGCAGCTCTCCAAGGTCATCTCCCTGATCTGTGTAGCCGTGTGGGTGATCAACATCGGCCACTTCGGGGACCCCGTCCACGGTGGCTCCTGGGTCAGAGGAGCCATCTACTACTTCAAAATCGCTGTGGCATTGGCTGTGGCCGCCATCCCCGAGGGCCTGCCCGCTGTTATCACCACCTGCCTCGCCCTCGGCACGCGTCGCATGGCCAAGAAGAATGCCATTGTTCGCAGCCTCCCCTCTGTGGAGACCCTGGGCTGCACCTCTGTTATCTGCTCTGACAAGACGGGCACCCTCACCACCAACCAGATGTCTGTTTGCAGAGTAAGTGACCTTTTGGAAACAAAAACATCCTTATTTTTTAAGATCAGGACACACAGCAGGATTTGTTCCAGGGCAGAAACTTAAGGCTAATCATTTCATTTCCACATCCTGTCATTTGATTGACTCCCTGTGAAAAAGGGGTGAAGTCTACAAGGGTTTGTTGTTCATTATTCATGTCGGTCTCCACAGTTCATCTGCCCTTTTCTCTCTGTGTGTCTGTGTCTGTGTCTCTGTCTGTGTGTCTGTGTGTCTGTGTGTGTGTGTGTGTGTGTGTGTGTGTGTGTGTGTGTGTGTGTGTGTGTGTGTGTGTGTGTGTGTGTGTGTGTGTGTGTGTGTGTGTGTGTGTGTGTGTGTGTGTGTGTGTGTGTGTGTGTGTGTGTGTGTGTGTGTGTGTGTGTGTGTGTGTGTGTTCCCTGAATAGCTTAAAGGAGGATGGAAAATCCTTGTGGCGTTGTAATGTTTACCTTCACTTGACAGGTATGAGATAGCTGCTGGAGGAGTAGTACAGGCTGGCATGGCCCAGCAGCGCCCAGAGCTCGACAGCTTATCACCAGATCAGCTCACACATGCACAGCAGCAAAGGTTTCCAAAATGTCACAATGCCAGAATAAACGCTCCTCAGGGATCCATGTCCTGAACTATCCTCTAATATTATGCTTGTATTTATGTATGTACATAATTACACCAGGAAGCAAATACAGAAAGCTCCTATGGTATTCACGACTGCTCTGTACTACACAGCCCCACCCTTTTGTGTGTGTGTGTGTGTTGCTTTCTAGCCATCTTTGCTAAAAGTACAGAGTAAATACCAGCGCTGCTATTTGTCTTGGCTCCTGTGAAGGGCTCTTGACACACACTCACACTCACACTCTCACGCCCTCACACCTAATCTGAGATAACACTTCTTGTCCTTACATCAATTACAATTTGGGCTAAAGGAAGTAACTAAGAGAAAACGGCTATTAGAGGACAGTGCTGGCTGCTCATTCTCTGATTTCCACTGGAACATCTAGATGTCATAAGTAAGATAACTGTCACCACTGGTACCTGGACAACCCATAGTGCTTAACAGTAGTAGAGATATGTTGTTTTGCAAAATTTAACAAAAGATTGAATAAAGTATAACTGACAAAGCCATTATTCAAGTAGGCCCCTCTACCGGCATATGGGATAATGCATCAGCCAAGAGGTTCTCCTTGCCAGCCACATGCTTGACCACGAAGCTATAAGGTTGTAATACCAAGAACCACCTGAACACTCCTGCATTCGCTGTTTGAAACCGAGCAAGAAAAGCAAGGGGTTTATGGTCGGTGTAAACCTCTACCTCCCGGCCTGCATGGGACACATAGATCTTAAAATGTCTCAAATGTTTAAATAAGAAGTCTTTACAGCATCTAAAACAAGCCTGTATAAAACCTACCTGGACCCAATAGAGAGAATCGCTCTCAGTTAACAAGGAGCTAGTAGGAGTAGTTGAAAAGAGCAGTCTAATAATAATAATAATAAATAATAATGAAAACTCAAAGAAGTTTATTTAAGAGTGATTTCTAGAAATAATTTGAAGGCTTTGCTCAAAGACAATATTGTGTTGCCAAGCTGGATGAACGTAATAATATATAATCATATTAACTGATGTAATTAATTATTTTAAGTATAATGTTTTCCCACACTTTGTTCTTATTTTCGACATATTAACACACAGACCTGAGACGGTCTTAGATCAGGACCCATGAAGACCCTGAGTCTAGAGTTTACTTTAATTTGACTTGACCTTTTGCTGATTGTTTGATGCCAGAGGATCACACTCGGAGCCTGAATTGAGCTGAACTGATAGCCCACTTAGAAGTGAACCTACAGTTTGTAAATTCGGCTGAACAGCTTCCACTGTGGGGACTGCAGGACAATAGAACATGTAGTTAATAATCTACAGCAGAAGTTGATGATCTGCTGATTGAATGCAATCCTTTGTGTTTGGCCATGGTCAGGATAACCTGGGATAAAACAAATAAGTGGACTACTATCTTATCAGTCTGTATCCATTCATTTCTGTTGTGAAATAGAGTTCTAAAGGAGGACTGTCATAGAAAGGCCCCTCCCTCTCCTCTCCTCTCTTCCTGTGAGTGTGATTAATGCGTAGCAGCAGGGAGTTCCCTCCAGCAGGAAGAACCCGGAGGAGTGATCTCACCGCACTCCTGAGTCCCTCCCAGACAGAAAAAGAGTGAGACCGGCTGACGTTGGTCAATATTGACCTTCTTCTTCCACCGAAACTCCCCGGCTCGCTGTGCTCAGCTCTCTGGTGGGAGATAAGGGGGCGCACACACACACACACACACTCGTACTCGCTTCCTCTTTGCAGTTTTTTTTCTCATCACAGTGTTTCCTGGAGATAGTCGTTTTTGTGGTTGTTTAACTTGTCCCTCCTTATGTCCCTTGTGTGCTCAGACCACTGCTATTTTTTTATGGGAGTTTCTTTTGCGTCATGGTTTAATGTCCACATGAATGTTTGCCCAGGCTTATCCATCTGTGCTTATCCTTGGACTGGCCTCTAGCCTGTGGTCCTGATTGGGCCTTGTGTCTCCCCTTGCCTCGGGGGTATCCCTGTATGGGCAGGATTTCCTGGGATTTCCCTCGTATAATGACACCGTATTTCCCTTTTTCCCTCCAAACAACACATGCAGAGATGCACAAAACCCACACGCATAAAAAGGGTTGCTCACAATTCTTCCTCATTCAAGCTCAGAGGAAGGGAGTGAAGTAGAAGAATACAAACTTGAGTCACATGGATCACACTTGTGCCTTGTTTCCCTGGAGACCACAGCGGATCAGATAGTGAGGGGAACTGACCACGGATGAAAGAACACCCTCATTTTATCCCTCAGACCCTCCTCTGTGTGCCCTGACTCTCTGTGCTCATCGAAGATTTCTTATAGAATGGTAGAGCAGAGATTAGTGAATGTGATGACCTTTTGTGAAATTAAGAATTGAGCGGAGAGGTGAGGCTATTTAAAGAACCTTAAAGGGGCAGTACACCCTGATGATATGAAATTATAAATCAGTGAACAAAAATAATATAGCGGTGATATTAAGAATCCGTTATTGCAGTCCCTCTGTGATCGTACAGGCTTTAGCTGCAGAGATGGAATAAAGCAGTTTAACATAAGTAGGTCACCAACTATCGAGCTAACCTGTTGTGTCTAATATGACTTTTCTTTCTTTGGAAGTATACACATATAAATTAACATCTTGCATATGTTACTTTGTTCCTGTAGCCACCCAGCTGACATAAGACACATACTACATAAACCTGTACACAAACACAGTTTTAGGATCCGAATCTCAATGATCACAAATAGACCTGGAATAGTAATCAGTAGAGCAAATACCTCCACCAAGGCCCATCAGTTCCTTTTAGGAAAGCACATTTACATTCACTAGATCCAGGTTTTTAGTTTGGATCTGCACCAAATTGCACACACACATAAATATCAGTCCCCTAAAAAAACATCAAAATCCATGAATTATTCTCTAAAATGAAAATGTTGAAAAACTCCCCATCTTGCAAAGTTAAAGAAAATAAGAAGAAAAATAGATCCTGGATCCGACCCCTGATCCTGATCCTCACCAAATGTAATAGGTTCCTTTCTGACCCATATGACATCCTTCCATTGGATTTCATGATAATTCCTCCAGTAGTTATCATGTAATCCTGCCAACTAACAGACAAATGCAGATGAAAGCACAACCTCCTTCGTACTGGTTGATTCGGTGATGCCCATGGTTAGTGGTGGTACTGTAAGTGTGGATTAATACTACAGGAAAAATGCACTGAGCAGATACTTATACACATAATACAGAAATACTGCGATAGAAAAACTATGTAAGTCATCATTTTTGCAACATTGATCTAATTTCATTCTGCTGATATGTGAGTAGTTGTCCACTCAACAGCAGAAAAACAGAGTTGGTTACTGGTTGTTGAGTAGAGTGAGGTGTACAGTCTGTTGCTGTTACTTCCTGCATTGGTTAAAAAGATACGTTTTTGAGGAAGTGCTTCATATTGAGCGCCACCATGTGTTTCAGCAGCAGAATGTTTATGACTGTGAAGCAGCAGCAGGACTGGACTAACCTGCTGTTGGGTCCCTGGGGGCAAATAGTTGAGATGTGGCCCAATACTGAGCCTGAGCTTGAATAATCACATGTGTAAGAATATGCAAACAAAACATTTGTAATATGTCACATAATATCAACTGAAACATTTGAAGTAACACAAGGTGTTGACACGCTGTCACAAGATTATTTACATTTGCGGGGATTGCATTAATGTCCTTAACAAGTTTCAGTTGATATTAATCAATCAACACTGTTTCCACAGAGGGAACCTTGTGAAGGAGAGGGAACAGTAAACAGCCAGGTTGATCTTAATGAGATCATTAGTTATGTTACATGTGTGCAGTGGTGGAAGAACTTCTCAAATATTTGCAACTTAAATGTCCCCCAGTAAAAGTACCATATTAACTTCTTAGTTAAAGTACGTATATGCATTTAAATATATTTAAAGTATTAAAAGTAAAAGCACTTGCCAAGTGTATCCCTCAAATTTGTGATACTTCTTTACCAATGCTGCACTTTGCTCTCATTGAAGGAGGCGGAGGCTAGGTCAGCTCTGATTGGATCAATGGACTAATTCCTCTCATCATTGATTTACTTTTAAAAAATATAATAAAAAATACAATGAAAACATTTAACACAATGCATTGTAAAAATGTAGTGGAGTAGAGAGTACAGATATTTGCTGACATATATAATGGAGTAAAAGTGAAAAGTACCTGAAATTATCTACTGAAGTAAAGTACAGATACTTGAAAAATGTAATAAAGCTCCGTTACTAAGTAAATGTACTTTGTTACATTCCACCACTGTATCCATACATTGTCCTTTGTGCTTTTAAAAGCCATTTAAATCCTGTGGGAATATTGAATTGACGTTGAAAACAACCAATCATAGAGGTTATTTATCACTTTCAATCCTCTCCAAACTAGACTAAAGCAGGAGACTAAATGTAACCCTGTTGCTGCAGAGAGTTGTTAAGAAGTAATATCTCCTTGAAGAGGCTCAAACGTAATGCCGGAGGGACAACAGCTGCCCCACATCCCAGGTCTGCCATCGATTTTCTGTTTCTTTGTAAATTAATGGCTGCTAAACACACACACACACACACACACACACACACACACACACACACACACACACACACACACACACACACACACACACACACACACTGGCAGAAGAATCGAGGAAGAGACCAAGTTTAACCAAATAGCTGCTTCATTAATTCTTCAATCAGCTGGACTTAATGGACTCTCAATGGTTCTATGGGGCCTGCCCCTCCGTGTATGTGTGTTTACTGTTTTCTTCATTTAAATGTCAAGTTGTAAAAAAAGGGAATAATAGTAATAACAAGGTAATAGATATCAAGGACAGTCTATTACCCTGTTGTGCATTTCTGTGTTTAGAAAGACGGAGCCTGTCTCGCTCTGACCAGCAGCCACAGCACACCTCCCCTGTTTTTAATCAGTGTATCAGCATTACCAGTACGTCGTGAATCACTACTCGGGGGAATTTCAGGGAAGAAGATTTGCTAACAAAGCAAATCCATGGACCCAGGGACTCCAGCTCTTTCCTCTACTTTCTCTGACTTGTGTTGTTTTTCTGCAGTTGACTGGAGCGTGTGTGGTTGTGTGAGTGAACGATGAAGCTTTGCATCGAGACGTGTGATCAGTGCTTGTCTTGCCTGATGCGTGTTTGGAAACACTAAAGAATCTTGGGCTGAGCTGATAGCACAGCCACCTTCAGAGATTTCTTACCATTGGATCCTTCAGTTTAGCTCATAGTTTAAACTCCACCTCTCCGGTAACAATCTTTCCATTTGATTTGTACTACTCTGAATTTGATTTACATATATCTTATAACCTTTCATTTATCCGGAGCAGGTCAAAAAGCAAGGCAGGACTAATAAGTTCTTGTTGGCAGCTTCTTATGTAGACATGATGCAGCCCTCATTGTTTATTTGAAGTGTGTGTTGCTTCTGTAATTGGAGTAAATCACTGTTACAATTCCACAGTGACAACCAAGCTATTGTATCACCTGTGTGAACCAAACAGCACAAGGACATGCCGTCATTTCAGAGCTGCTCATTCACAAAAGAGATCATAAATAGTAGAGCACATACCTCTACTGATTCTGAGTGTCTTTGCAGTTGTTACCTGTGACCAAAGCTTCAAGTCATATTGATTGTAAAGAAAAATCATCCATATGCTGGTGCTAACACTTGACTACAATATTGATTATGTTACTTGGTGAGTGAAATAATAGGATCCCATGTTTATATAGGTGCACCATCACAGAAGGTCTAAACAATGCATGTCATCCTCCTCAATTCCCTCCTATTTAAAGACACAATCCATATTTTTTTCTAAATCACAGGTATAATTACATGTTAAATGGAAGAGTCTGACTTCATGAAGAAAACTAAGCAGAGATATGATTGTGTGCATCTTATTTTGCTCAAGCAACACAATTTTGTAATGATGGATCCACTGGAGGAGCAGGTAGACTTGTCGAGAAGAGGAATAATTTGAGTTAAATAATATGTAGACTAGTCAGTACTGTGACTACCTACTTCCATGTGGGTTAAAACAACATCTCAGTCCACAGGACTTTTAGTCACTTTCTCATTCACTGCCGAGATGTTTTGTTTTTATTTTACTGCTCTAGCAACAGACCGATTTCTTCATTTAATCCATCCTAACAGTTTCAACAGCAGTGGGCAGCCACAGCTCACAAAGACCAACCGCATGTCTGACTAATTAACTAACTACACCTCCCCTGTCTGTGTTTGCCTTTTCTCCTCTCCAGATGTTCGTCGTTGACAAGGTGGAAGATTTAAACTGCACCCTTCATGAGTTCTCTATAACTGGTTCTACATATGCCCCTGAGGGACAAATGTAAGTGCCACAGTTCAAGCATGTATTACTTTAATTGGGGCACGCCTGTGCAACTTTAATACCTCATCAAATGATCGTCTCACATTTTACAAACATATTTCTCCATGAACTGAACTGTTATCGTCAAAACAATATACAAGAAAACTGTGTTGTGGTCCAAGATGTGTCACATTGCTGCTAATGATTTCCCTGAAAATGTAGCTAGCTGTGCTTTAATACACAGAGGTGAAAAAAACATTTTTAATTGGACGTAAAAAACAGCAGGAGACATCTTTAATTCGGTGTTTGGAGGCTTTAAGTCTAATTAAAAACTCAAATCACAAATTTAATTTGGAAACTACTTTTAGACCGATCTTGATTTAAACTGTCATTAGCACAAGTGCAGAAATGTTGCCAAAGTTAGTTTGAGGATGGTGAGATGCTTGTTCACGATTCCCTTTTTACTGGATTACATGAGAATCCTGTAAGAAAACTACAGCTAGTTCAAAATTAACTAACCAGAATAAGTTTTAGTAAATTTATGTTTCAGTTGCCTCTTATGTGCTAACTCTCATGCAGCATCATCAAGCCTTAGCTGCTCTGTGTTTTTACTGAATTACTCACATTCTTGGTTGTAATTGTGCAAGTGTAAAGTGAATAGTTTAACTGAACAAAGAGATTTAAACATTCCGAGTGTTTCAGTCAAATTAATTTGTGGAGGAATACAAGTACCTGTAGGTGGCGAGTCGTTATGTAGGAGAAGGCTTTCTGCACTTCATTGTGTATACATGTTGTTTATTTTGCTGTTTGGTGAGTACAGCTTTCTGACTCTGCATGAACCTGTCGATTTCATAACAGCAGAGTGTGGGTTATTGTGTGGGAGCTTCGCTAGCAACCGTTGCAGTCTCTACTGGGAAGAGATCCATGGTTGTCATGCAATCAGCACCTCTCGTCCAGAACACGCACACACACACACGAATACACTGTTTACTACTGTACTAACACTGTTCCTCTAGTCAACTTTGGAAAGCTAAACAAATGAATGTCTTCCGTGCTCATAAATATTGATGAGTTCAACGTGTCTGAGGTGTAGCGAACTGTGAGGTGTTTTTTTCCCCCCCCTAGTGTGTTGTGGCTGACGTTAGTGTGTGTGTCTTCATTTTTCTTCTAGACTGAAAGGAGACAGGCCCGTCCATTGTGGAGACTATGATGGACTTTTGGAGTTGGCCACTGTGTGCTCCATGTGCAATGACTCTTCACTGGACTTCAATGAGGTCATTAACACACACACACGCACACGCACACACAGAGATAATATTATAGATTCCATGCAAAATAAACTTATCGGAAACACACACAGTATTGCTTTTGTCATGTTTCTTTACAAATTCCCTCATGCAAAGACTGTGTGTGTATATATAATATATTCTGTAAAGACTCCTCTTCTGCAGAGCTAATTTTACTCTGGTGTAAAGTCATTTTCTCTGGTTTCTCACCTCTTTGTTATCGCCATGTTATCATGGTAACCATGCCGAGGAGAGAGGGCAGGGATGAGGCACTTCTCAGATTCCACTCGTCCTCCCTTGACTAAATGTTTCTGTGCTCGTGAATAAACGTTTCGTCCAATTTTGTGCATCTTTGATCAAAGAGCCTGCGAGTGAGATTAAAAGTGTGTTAACCCGAAGGAGGGAAGTGGGTGGGGTGGGTGGGTGGGTGCAGAGCAGGCGAGTGCTGGAGAGGTGCGGGGTGTTATCGCCGTCCGCGCGCTCACAAACAAATGACTGGTGCGCCATGACGGCCTCATCTCACCTACTCCAGTTCTCAGCAGTATGACTCAAAGTTTGCGGAGGCAGAGGTGGATGACCCACAGATTTGTTCACAGCATGTTTGCTCCGGAGTTGTTGTTTCGTCATCGTTCATATTTAACAATGGATACGGTGTATGCTTGTGTAGGGCTGTTTGCACTACCATGTTATCTACAGCGTCTGAATTAAATGAATTACTCCTCATCAATAAGGCCCAGGACCCCATCATTGCACTGCATAAATGTTAAAAACCCACCTGTGACAGTGAAATTTATACCCTCCGTGGCCACTCGTGTGCATATGAACAGTATGACCATATCTCAGGTTTATATTGTACACATCTTTTTCTAGTGTTTATAATTTTATATACTATTCTATATTTTCTATTCTTGTATTTATGCTCAGCACAAGCATACAACAGCAAATTCCTTGTATTTGTAAATCTACTTGGCCATAAAAGCCTATTCTGTAAACTGCATCACTATTGAGCAGCATGTTTCTCTTACAGGCCAAAGGTGTTTATGAGAAGGTGGGTGAAGCCACAGAGACGGCTCTCACCACCTTGGTGGAGAAGATGAACGTCTTCAAGACTGATGTCTCCGGTCTCAGCAAGGTGGAACGTGCCGGGGCCTGCAACTCGGTAAGCTACGTGTGTGTGCGTGTGTGTGTGGCGTTAGAAAGAAGTGAGCAGACCTCTGTCGCTCCTCATTTCAGCTGGAGGCTGTTGGCTCCTGGCTACATAAGCAGCTACTAGCATAACACACCCAGTTGCATTATGTGTACCAGATTTTGAAGGAAGGTAGAGGAATTAGAAGACTAGAAAATGTGAGATCCCTGGTTAGTATCAAATTTAATCAATTTTAACTGTCCATCATCACACCAACAGTGTGACAGGATTGTAAGGTTAAAAAATATACCCATGCATCCTGGATAACCTGAAAATTACTGAGTTTACTTTTCCAGTCATGGAAACAACCTAGAAATTGTTTGAAATGGCAAAATATCCTGGAAATACACTTACTTGTCCTGGAAATAGTTTCTGTGTATTTTAGAGACTTTCATATATTGCTCACTGTTGAAGCTTAGCAATATGACAGGTTTACCCTCTGCTGTAACTAGCTACTAGGGCAGCATGTAACAATCCATTACAATATTACCTGAACCTTATAGTGTGATAGGTAGAGCATTGTCATTGTTTGTCCAAGATGTTCATATGAGGGACCTGCGTATAAACCAAAGTTTAGAGTAACCGACACATTTCGACTAAGTGTGCAAGTAATAACAACCACATGTTTACAACTGACAAAAGGAGGTCATGGTTAAGAGGTGACATTGAACAATAGTTGCATGTGCTGCACGCACTGCACATCGCAGCATGAATATACCACTAACACTGTAAATATTCATACTCATTATACCAGAGTACAACTGCCATGGTTGTGCATATGCACAGGGGGCGACGTGATGACCCTGTGCACTCCCTCTTTACATATCTGTACAAGATCATGTTTTGCATTAATCATTGTTGCTGCTCTTATCCACAGTGACTTACAATGAGTCAGCAGGTCAGGATTCTGAGTTCTATTAAGTTCTAATAAGACACAAGGTTGTTAACAGGCACACGTTTGACTTCAGGGTGTGAACATGTGATTGTTTGGTTTGAAATGTCACTCATAAGATGTCCGTTATTTTAAACGGATGTTCATATTACAATGCAATTGTAATACACAAAACAAATATCACCAAATGTGCATTGAAAAAATATATTCAGAGATAAGGCAACGGTACCTTTGTATGATAAAAATATTAGTTTGAAACATAGTCGTTACACGCCAACGCAGCCAACGCAACAAATTAAACAGTATCACATATTGTTAAACCTAACTCATTGCATTAACTATGAATGAAAATGGAAACTTAAGTAAAGAAAACATGAAATATAAAATGCTATGAGCATATAATAAAAAACACATGTTCCATACACCATATATTTGTGTAAACACTTGCATTTACTAGATGATTGTAGGGTAAGAAGAAGTAAAAATATAGCTATCTGAACCCACTTCCCTTGTATGGATCTCTTTCTTTTTCAGTCATATTTACTGTATATACATACACACACCCATGTATACATATAAATCCATATACATAATCAACATGTTGATATTTGTGTTGATCCAGGAGGAGTTGTACGCTTGCACTCAGATAGATCCAAAGAAGGCAGATTGTTAATAAATGGGCCCCTCAGATAGTTAATCTCTGACGTTATACAAAATGTTTTCAGGTTCAGTCTATGACACGAGCTCATTAATTCAATGCCATAATTAGGTTTATTCTTTTAAAGGAGTTTCTTTTGGAATAATTGGAAAAATATCCTTTTCTTTGTGTAATATTGTTTAAAATGTCATATACAGCTGCTGTAAAGACCACAAGCCTGCCTGTTGCTTTTATTTGAGTTCAGGTCAATTGTGGCTTCAGCTTATCTCAAACAAAGGCATCCTCTATGAGAAGGTGTCAGGTGTATGTGGAAAGTGTTGAGTCTGGGCTGTGTGTGGGAGTAATGCCCCAATGAGATCACTAAGCTGATGTTGGTGTGTCAGTGCAGCCAGTCATTTCCACTGGTTCTGAGCCTTCTCGCTCCACTGTGGATAAAGGTCATTGAAGCCCCTGTTGGTCTCACTTTCAGAAAAGAACAAAGCTCGTCAGTGACGAACACTTTGGAGTCTATAATATAATAATATGCGTCCTCAGCAAATTATAGATGAGATTATCCAAACTTTCCAAATCTCATCAGGGCGCAAAATATATTTTTTAAAGGGGACAGCAATTTCTCAGCACGTCTTGCCATGTTTGATAGAAACGGCAAGTTTGTCACATTGACAGATTTCCGCCCATCCATCACATGATAAGTCCCCTGGCATGGTTGGGTACATCACAGTATCCCAGCTATGTGTTGAGCAGGCAGCATTATCAGTGTTAACCTTTCAGCCTGCATGTGCACTGGGATCAGCATAGACTCTGAACTAGAGGGACACCTACTGGTAGAAAAGGACTTGACACTAAACGCAGATAAAACAGTGGGGAGGGACCTGTCCTTACCCTATTATGATTTACCTTCTCATTATAATTTTGCCATTGTTTTTCATATATTTCCACTTATTGCTAATCACCCTCAGCCAGGTCTACACAAACATCAGCTGCTGTTGTTCACATGTGGCAGTCAGATATCCAGACAAGGTGGTTAAGTACTTGGTTTGAAGTGTCAACCTGTCAGCAGCTCAGCCACACTTCTCAGTCACAGCTACCAGCCTGACAGCAGCCCATGGATACTTGCATAACTCAGGCTTTTGACCCTTTTTCACCACTTCTTTCTTCTTCCTTCTCCTTTGTCATCTCTCCCATATCCTCCCCTGTTTGTATCCATCAGGTGATCAAACAGCTGATGAAGAAGGAGTTCACCCTGGAGTTCTCCCGTGACCGCAAGTCCATGTCCGTCTACTGCACGCCAGTCAAGCCGGGCTCCCAGAGCAAGATGTTCATCAAGGCATGAATTAATAGTATAACCTCGAACACACAGGACAACATATTCAATTTTCACCATTGTTTTATATCTTCTCTTGTTGTCCATTACAATCTGTCCCCTCAGGGTGCTCCAGAGAGCGTGATCGAGCGCTGTAAGTACCTACGAGTGGGGACGGGAAAGGTTGCGCTGACACAAGCCCTGCGTGAGCAGCTATTGTCTAGGATCAGGGACTGGGGGACAGGCAGGGACACCCTGCGCTGCCTGGCTCTGGCCACTCATGACACCCCACCACGCAAAGAGAGCATGGACTTGGAGAATTCCAACAAATTTGCAGACTATGAGGTAAAGGAAAACTAATATAAATATAAATCCAAATATTTTTGTATACTTTCTGAATAGCTTTAAGACTGTACCTAGCCTAACTATACTTAATACGGAGGGGCTGCACCATCCAGAGCCTTGTACACTTGTACATTTTTTAATTGAATTTTCTAAAGATTGGTCAATGTATTCCTCCCCTGTCATCTTTGCTGTTGTCTGTTGTTTGTAGCCACTAGTGCAGTGTCTGTTCTAAACATGCCTGTTTACCTGGCCTGTGGTGATGCTGGTTGCAGCTGTCTTTTTTTAAACTGTAAAAGTGACCCGTGACAAAGTTAAGACCAGCGGCAGGAAGAACCCAGAAGCTCCAGCACATGTTTATTCAAAGTTTAGTTAAGCTTGAGTGTGTGTGTGAAGCCAATCAGATGAACGGTTCTCAAGATATACGAGCCATATACAGACAGAGATTTCTGGAATTAGTCGACAGACAGGTAGGTAGTTAGGTGGGTTGGTGGGTAGATTGATTGAATCGCCATCCCCCTAAAGAAGGAGGCTTTACACTTGTTTTTTCTCCCCTTGAACATTTTAATTCCTTGTTTTTAGCAGCAAAACCAATAGAAATGTGGTAAATTCAGTTATAGGTACAATTCTGTGCAACTTAACCCCCCCTTTCTTTTCTCCCTTCAGTTGGGTCTCACGTTTGTTGGTTGCGTTGGCATGCTGGACCCGCCCAGGACGGAGGTGATCGGCGCAATCAAACTGTGCAACGAGGCCGGCATTCGCGTCATCATGATCACGGGAGACAACAAGGGCACAGCAGTGGCCATCTGCAGACGAATCGGCATCTTCGGGGAAGAGGAGGACGTGATTGGGAAGGCCTACACGGGCCGCGAGTTTGACGATCTTCCACTGGACGAGCAGAGAGAAGCCGTCAAAAGGGCGCGGTGCTTCGCCCGTGTCGAGCCGGCTCATAAGTCTAAGATCGTCGGATTCCTGCAGTCATTCGATGAGATTACCGCCATGGTGAGGAGAGGGGGTGATGCAACTCACTCAACTCAGAGCTCAAATGAGTCCCACCCACCCACTTCAATTTACAGACACTTGTTAATGCATTCTGCAAATACACACATTATACTCTTCGTCACGCATGTCTTTTATTTTCTAGCAAGGCAAAATGCTTTTTCTCCTTCCTCCACCTGTGTGTGTGTGTGTGTGTGTGTGTGGTGTGAACAGGATGCATGAGTAGAGGCCAGCGAGGCTTGTCATGTTCTCTCTGAAGCTGCTCTCAGACACTGCAATCTAGAGCTGTCATCTCTGGCCCACTCTGCTGCCCCCCCCCCCCCCCCCCAATCTCACACATCTCAGAAGAGGGGATGATGGGAGGGAGGGAAACTATAATTTTACCATTTGCCTGTCAAGACAGACTTCAGCATTCACCACAGTCTAAAGCTACTCCAGGCCCCGTTACGACAGATCAGTATCTCCCTCTTCCTCAGCTTTGACTTATTCCTGTCTGGACTTTGCATAATGAGGTAGCAGTTTTGAACCAGTGTTAGTTTGTTAGACTCATCACTGCTCCAAAAATGAAATTTTGAATTAAAAAAGTAAGGAACTCACATATAAAGCAGTAATGATTTCAGTTTAGTTTTTTCTGTCACAAGATTATATGATAAGCTGTTCCTATATTGATATTGTAGAGGATATTCAAAGTTGACAAAGCAGCACAAGGAAATAGCAGCACATGGGGAAAATCTAGTTAAAAAATAAGAATTGAAACAAAATCTATAATAAAAAAGATTAAAATAGAAACACTTTATACAATATGGGGTGCAGTAGAAAGATAAGTTGTGTAATTGGGACATTTGTCCAATATTCTCTGTAATATGCAATATACAGTATGTGCAGCACTATGTGCAGTACTTTCTTGGATAGTGGATATAAGTCTTAAACTCTGGGTGCTGTGTTGTTATGCAGTTGGATGGCTGATGGCACAAAAGAGCCCCCCACATGCTTTAAGGCATGAATTAAAGGGATAGTTCACTTGACTCATTATCTACTCACCACTATGCCGATGGAGGGGTGGGAGAAGTGTTTGAGTCCACAAAATCTCCCACTGCGGCGGGACACCTCAACACTGGTTTATGAGAAAATTCTGATCCATAGCAAATGTCCCTCTGATCTTTTTAAAGTAGTACCAGAAAATATCATCATGTTTAGAGTTGGTGTTGCAGCCTCAGAAAATAGTTCGGAAAGAATCTTTAATTCACAGAAGTGTTTTTTATTGTTTGTTTATTTATTAGGAATTGAAACATAATCTTGTGTCTCTGATTCTGCATTAATGATACAAGTCCTTCCCTTCATGTCGCAGACAGGAGATGGTGTGAATGACGCCCCGGCCCTGAAGAAAGCCGAGATCGGCATCGCCATGGGCTCGGGAACCGCGGTAGCCAAGTCGGCGTCTGAGATGGTGCTGTCTGACGATAACTTCTCCACCATCGTGGCTGCCGTGGAGGAGGGCAGAGCCATCTACAACAACATGAAGCAGTTCATCAGATACCTCATCTCCTCTAACGTGGGGGAGGTCGTCTGGTGAGGAAAACGGGAAAACACACAGTTGGAGTCGTCAAGCAGACTTCACCTTCAGTCTGACCTCCTCGGCTGACGTTTGCGTGTCTCCTCTTTGTCCATCTGCAGCATCTTCCTGACCGCCATCCTGGGTCTCCCCGAAGCTTTGATTCCAGTGCAGCTGCTGTGGGTTAATCTGGTGACCGACGGCCTGCCTGCCACCGCCCTGGGCTTTAACCCTCCAGACCTGGACATCATGGACAAACCACCTCGCAACCCAAAGGAGCCTCTCATCTCTGGCTGGCTCTTCTTCAGATACCTGGCTATTGGAGGTAATATTACTGATAATCAGTGACTCTGACATCATGTAAACAGGTCTCCAGTTAAATGATGGATGTTTAGGCAGTAGAAGGGTATAAACCACATTCCTGCAATGTCATGGCAGCTTATATTTATATGGGCTTTTCCAGTATTAAGAAATGATGCGACTCACTGGAAGGCTATAGTTATGCATCATGATATTCTAGTGAAAAGAGGCAGCCTCTGGTTCTGTGCAATTTAACGCTCCAAACCACTGAAGTTAATATCCCCTGAAGCTGTGATTTGTTTTCTACCCTTTGCACAAAAATCTTGCAGTGACATCATTTTATAACTCACCTACAGTCCAGCATAGTAACAAGTTGAGGTATAATATTATTTGCAGTGACGGATCTATGATTTTTCTAAATCAGGGACCGTAAAGGGGCCACAATTTACACAGAGGGGCCAATTACATGTCCAACATCGATAAACAATTACTGATTCAGTAAAGTGCACATTTAAGTAATTCCTTGTTTACCTTTAGCTCTATATCTTTGAGCAAAACAGCACAACGTTGAACCTATTTAGAAATTTGTTTCTTGTTTAAGCACATTTTGTATTTCAAAAAAGATTAGAAAATAAAAAATCCTAACAAATTGTCATATTAATTGTAAGTGAGTGACTAGTTTATTTTTAAAATAAGACTAATGGCAGGATAGGGGCACATCAGGGGCCAATCAGATTTCAGCTGGAGTCAGTGCCCCCCTTGGCCCTCCCCTGGATTCGCCCCTGAATATCCGACTTAATTTTTGTGTGAAATGACATCTGGTGAACACGTATGTCTCTGACTTCCTGTAGGATATGTGGGTCTTGGAACGGTGGGCGCTGCCACATGGTGGTACCTGTATGATGATGAAGGCCCACAAGTAACTTTCTATCAGCTGGTGAGTTGCAAGACATTTTTCAGCTGAGTCGGCCTTGTTGTGTTCTGCTGCACAGTTCTGTCCTCAGAGGGCAGGGCTTTTATTACTGTTGTATGTTGATATGCACCACCCCCCGTGCCTTCTCTACATCCGCTCCTGTTGGACTCAGTGATGCTCGGGGATCCCAGCTGTGTACAGAAATAGAAAGAGATGCAAGACCCCGGTGGTTTGATTGCACACAGGGCAGGAACGGGGCCAAAAGTTCTGCAGCTGTTCTGAGCTCCATCAAACCAGGTCACTGAGGTCCTGGTGACACACATGCACACACTCGCACTAACACACTCTTTTTCTGTCTCTCTCTACAGAGACATTTCATGCAGTGTTCTGAGGACAACCCCTTGTTCAAAGACATAGACTGCGAGGTGTTTGAATCCCGCTACCCCACAACCATGGCCCTGTCTGTGCTGGTCACTATTGAAATGTTCAACTCACTCAACAGGTCAGTCATCTTATGTTATGATGTTGAGGTAAACAGATCTGTAACGTCACAGCTGTCGGCTAGAAGAGACACTGTCATCCAACCAAACAGCCTGATGGATAACAGCACACTTTTACCATGCTATAAAAAAACACGTCTATCACAAGCATCCATCCCATTCTCTGCTAAATGACTTCATGTTGCTGTTTATAAAGACCATATTTTTAATATGCTGCATTTGGTGGATGTGGCAAATGAATCAGGCTCGGGTCACTCATCTTAAGAAATGGAATAATGCCTTTTTTGAGGAGACAGGAAATAAAAGGAACAGTGGTGTGAGGGGAAAACTCCATGTGTTTTTGCCAGGAACGCTCATGGAGCAAGTCTGTCAGTAGCTCCCTATAGAAACAAATTCTAATGTCTCACTTAGGAAAGAATCTGAGAGAGGGAAGGTTAAAATAAAGGAGTGTCTGACCAGTGAAAGTGCATTTTATCCGAAACCAAGAGGGGACACTTGTTTTCGTGGTTGCTAGAAGAAGGGAGACTTGTTATGATGCATTTTGTGACATTTAGAGACAAACTACTCTAATTAAATGTGAACTTATCTCGCATGTAATTGTCCTATGAGAAATTAATGAAATCCGTGAGCTTGCCAGAATATCCTTGTTTGATCTTGGCAACACAAGCTGAACTGTCAACATGTTTTGATCTATGAAAACTTCTCCCTGACAGTTTGTCTGAGAACCAGTCTCTGATCAGGATGCCTCCCTGGGTCAACATCTGGCTGCTGGGAGCCATCATCCTCTCCCTCTCCCTCCACTTCTTAATCCTCTATGTGGAGCCTCTGCCGGTGAGTACACAGGAGAGTCGTTTGGATAGGTGAAAGGGACTGTACAGCTGCCACTGAGCCTAATTTAGATCTATGTAAAAATACATATACTGATAATATCCATATGTCATGTTTTTAAAGCAAATTTGTGTTGTGTCTTTAGACATAAAATGCCTTGAGAGAAAAGTATGGTGGCCCTGAAAGTTCAATTCACTGCGACTCGGAATCACTTGTTTGGTCTGGACCTTCAGACTTTTCAGTTTAATCTGAATGAAAATAACAAGTGTGAAAGGTGCCTCTGACTATGGTCCAGGCCAACAGACCAAAATTGTATCTAACCAAAAGAGGTGGTCTCTGTTTATATTAAATGAGCCTTGGTTTGGTTCGTTTGCAGAGTGTACATTTTTGGGGGGGATTCTTTGGACGGAGGAACGAAGAGGAAGTGGCTCGCAGGATTGCTTGTAGTCATAATACTTCCATATAAGTAGTTTTTGCCTTCAACGATGTAGGCACATTTTTGAATGTCAACAAAGTCCATTTTGCTGGTAGTAAAACTATAATGATATTCGAGTGGCAAATAAATTAAAGAAATGAACAGGTCCATTCAAACAGAAAGACAACTTTTTTTATTTGCACTTCTTTCAAAAAAGTTAGTCAATACAATAGTTGAACTGACAACACGCCAACATCAAACCAAGCCCGTCAACAGACCAATTAGTGTCAAGTGTATAGACGCAGCCCTGAGATAACAACTGCAAATGGGAAAAACCTCTTTATTAACACGTGCATCATTTAGAAAAAACTGCACAATGACAAACCGGCCCAATACAGACAACACTCCCAAGTCGCCCAAAACTGGAGTTATTATGACAGTCTGTTCGTTCTTCACTGATCACATTTGTATGGATGAAAATATCAGTAACACTTTATATTGGGGAACACATATTAACTAGTTGCTTATTACCATGTATATTAGTAGCATATTGGCTCTTTATTAGTCATTATAAAGCACTAATTAATTCATTATTCTGAATTACCTTATTCTGCTTAAACTATAAAGTGAGGTTTTGCTCATAACTTAATTCACTAGTAGTTTGACACTTATTAACCCACACAGGTTCCCTATTCTAAAGTTGCCTCTTCTTCACACTTAGTAAATCCATTGTAGCACAAAACTACTGCAAATAACAGATGCTATTCCTAAGTGATGGGTTACCTTGAAAAAAATGGAGGTCTACTAAGATGCACAGGTTGTAGAAGAACAAAGTCAGCACAAGTAGTTATATCTCCATTATTAATGGACCACTTCAGAGATTTTCAAACATATCTATTAAAGGTTTTTTTCAAGTTTCTTCAAGGCTAAGAACAAATGTACTGCCTAAACGTCCTGTTTACATTTCAGCTGACAGCTTTTTGGTGCATAAAAAGGCACACAGATTTTCCACCATTTCTCTATATATTTGTTGCAAACCCTCTCTTTAGAATGGGGAACATGTTCTGAGTAAGAAAGACTTAATTTACTGAGCAAAGCATATTAAGATTGTAATTCATGTACAACAACTTCCTTACTTACCATCAATAAGCAGTAATTAGGAGGTTATTGAGGGAAAACTGTTAGTTAATGGGCTGGTAGTTGTAGAATAAGGTCATGCAGAATAAGGCATTAAAAGTGTTTTATAATGAATAATAAAGAGCCAATATGCATGCTAATAAGCAACTAGTTAATGGTTAATATGTATTCCCTAATACAGGGGCGGGCAAACTTTTTGACTCGCGGGCCACAATGGGTTCTAAAATTTGACAGAGGGGCCGGGCCAGGAACAGATGGATGGAGTGTTTGTGTGAACTAACATAAATGACATGTCAAAATCATTACTTGAAAGGATTTGGCCTTTAACAGGTAGCAAAGCATTTATTTGCAAGGAAATTCAGTGTTTCCCCTAGGTTTACATCTTTGGGGGGGCGGGGCGGTGGCTCACCTGTGTGCGCGCGCGCACGTGTCAGTGTGTGTGTGCGCGCGCGCACGTGTCAGTGTGTGTGTGCGCGCGCGCACGTGTCAGCGTGTGTGTGTGCGCGCGCACGTGTCAGTGTGTGTGTGCGCGCGCGCGCACGTGTCAGTGTGTGTGTGTGCGCGCGCATCGGGATGGAACTCCGCCGTGCGCGATACAGAGAGCAGAGGAGAAATCTAAACGCGCGACCATGTAGAGCAGGGGTGCCCACACTTAGGCTTGTGAGCTACTCTTGAAATGACCAGCTCAACAAGATCTACCGGCCGAATAATGTTGGTATCCACCGCCGCCACGCCCCCCCGCCCTGTACAAGAATTTACTGGTAGATCGCGATCGTATTTATTTAATTTAATAATAATAATATTTGGACAAGTTTGGTGGGCCGGATTAAAAAGCCCAACGGGCCGTATACGGCCCGGGGGCCGTACTTTGCCCATGTCTGCCCTAATATAAAGTATTACCAAAATATCAATACCATGAAGAACCACTCAGAAAAATACATTGAAATGAGTCACAGGGATTAGGAATTTGAGTTAGTCTCCATGGAAACACATGAGGGTTTAAAAATCCCATCTCACAGCTCATTTCATCCCCTCCTGGTTCGGCACAGGGCTCAGTCTGCAAGTGTGGGCACCGGGAAACCTTTGATTCAGGCCAAACAAGAGACGTTTCCAGAGGTTTCTGAATATGTTTGGTGTGTTCATCATGTTTTAGTGTCCCCTGGAAATGTATGTTGTTTTAACTAATTTCGCTGTTTTGTGCAACATCAGCATTTGTTGTGTTTTCTTCATCTATAGCGTGTTTCTATGTCTGTAGCATGTTTCTACCTTTGTAGCGTGTTTCCTTATCTACAGTGTGTTTCCATGCTGTAGCGGGTTTCTATGTCTGTAGCGCGTTTCAACATCTGTAGAATTTTCTGTTTCTGCCTTTGTGTTAGAATGTTCATTCATTCTTAGATTTCCTTGTGTTTTCTTACAGAAAATGCTCCATTGGACATTGTCTCTAACATCTGATTCCCTCTGTCCTTCAGTTGATCTTCCAGGTGACCCCCCTGTGCTGGGCCCAGTGGATCGTGGTCTTGAAGATTTCCATCCCGGTCATTCTCCTTGATGAGGTGCTGAAATATATCTCCAGGAACCATCTAGAAGGTATGTTGAGTCCTTTTTTCCCAACTTTTCCAATAAATCATCTGGTTTTATGTATCTGAAGCTTATTAAAATCAATAAATAGTTGCGTTGACCTTTTCTAACTCGTCTCCTCTGCTCTTTTTCTCCTTCCTGTATTCCTTATTCAGCCTAAATTCTTTCTATCTCACCTTCTGTGAAAAGGTACTTTTATTTCCAATCTCTTCATTCCTTATCTGTCCTGTAGAAACTAACAGCTATAGACTAACCACACTAGTCACTGGTCCCTAAATTCTCTGTTTTCATTTTGTGTTTTTCAGTTGATGAGGACAAGAAATATCGGAGGAGATGGCAGCTGAACTAAGACCTCTCCCTCAACACACTCACTCAGTTAGACACGCGCTCGCCCTCTTCCCTTTATGAGCTAGGAAATCTTCCTCTCCCCTTGTCCTCGTTCCCCCGACTCCTGCATGTCTGTCAGACCACCACTAGAGATGAGCAGGGTTTGCATGAGTGCAAGAAAGAGCGTGTGTGTGTTCCTGCGAGCATGGCTTTGTACAAGTGTGTGAGGAGTTGAACAGCGTGTTTGTGTGTGTGTGTGTGTGTGTGTGTGAGAGAACAGGCAGATGCAGGACTGTCTTTAGCTGTGAGAGTGAGAAACAACTGCAAAAAAAGGGGAAAAAAATAGATAAACTGCCCAGGGCTCTGCTTTTTAAAGATTTCTGCGCATTGTTTTTTTTTTTGACTGTACAGTACAAACATAGTGGTGCAGTAACTGGACTTTGGGGAGGGAAGGAGACGGAGGACAGGGGGATGGATTTTGTTAATAGTGGGTCGGAGGGGAGTGGGTTTGAAATCGGACTGAAAGAGAGATGGAGAGGTGAAGGCCGCTGTGGAGAAGAGACTGGTCTAACATCGGTAACAATGTTAGACCAGTGAAGAGAGCCATCATACGTGTGTGTCCATAGGAGTGTTGTATCTCATGGTACCCCCCCCCCCCCCCCCCCCCCAGCCTCCGGCCACCCACACCACTGGCGGTGGATTTCCAGCTGTGCAGGAGCACAGCATCATCAGCACAACACAATCGCCTAATCTGCTCCAGCTCTGCTCCTTCAACGCCCTTTGCTCTCACCGCATAAGAACTCCCGTTGATTGTATTTCATGCAGACTTACTCTCCTTTTGCCCATCTTGCTCTCTCGCCGTCTCGCCGTCTCGCTTTACTGCTCTCTCTGTCGAGGTGGCAGCTGTGGGCCCGCCCCCTCTCCCAGGGGTCACGACGTTAACTTGGCTCTTGAGTCGGTGTGTGGAGGAGTCAACCCCCCCACTCACCCACCCACCACCACCTAAAGGTGTGAATAGCTTTACGCTTCCTCCGGCTCTTTCTTTTCGAGGGGCTGAGGTCAGCTCACACAACAAACAAAAACAAAAGAAAAAGAGAAAAAGAAATAAAAAATGTTAGTGTAGTTGTCAGCCTCACTTTGACATCCATCTGCTGTGCTGTCAGACATCTAAAGTAAAGGTGGACCTGAGCATTTTGTGCAGAATACCTTACAATACAATACCATGTACCTTTAATTTCAAGTTAGTTATTTCGAACCCTGCAGCAGTGCTAAGGTGTGTGTGTGTGTGTGTGTGTGTGTGTGTGTGTGTGTGTGTGTGTGTGTGTGTGTGTGTGTGTGTGTGTGTGTGTGTGTGTGTGTGTGTGTGTGTGTGTGTGTGTGTGTGTGTGTGTGTGTGTGTGTGTGTGTGTGTGTGTGTGTGTGTGTGTGTGTGTGTGTGTGTGTGTGTGTGTGTGTGTGTGTGTGTGTGTGCCTTACTTGAATTGATTTGACTTGACAGGATTTTCAGTCACGGTAGATGTAGATAAAGTAAGTTAAGAAAATGACAACTGCTTGATTGTCTCGCTTATGTACTCGACACATCCAACATCCATGCCTTATACAGCTCACTGCACCTCCACATTGAATATGTGGTCCAAATGAATGTGTTCCTGCTATATAGCCTTTAATTACCTTTGTACTGCCGCCACTCCTGACAGTGATAACAGACTCTGAATGTCCTCCTGGACTGAGGCGTGTTCAATAGGAAACCTTTTTCTTTTTTTTCTTCTCTCTGCTCCCTCAGCTCCTCCTGCTCTTTCAGTGCTTTAGCGCTCCTCACTTGGGTATTGTTTTGTAATTAATAAATAATAATGTATTTGACTGAATGAACCCACGGTGGTGTGGATTGTGTCTCAAAGTCTTAATTAAGGGTCTTGTGTTGGGCCCTGGCGCTCTGTGGACTGGGTCGGGGGTGTTTCTTGGTCTTATCTTGCCTCCGCACAGGAGAGGAGAGTGTGCACATTTAAAAAACAAAAACAAAAAAAGTTGTAACGGTGCTGGATGAAAAAGATCTCACTGTATTATCTGCTTCCTGTATAGTTCATTTGATCATAGACGTCTAAAGTTGCGATTATTAGTTCATTGAAAAAAGAAAAAATGGCACCTATCTCTCATTACAGTAAATATTATTTTGCTGGTCACACAAAACAGGACATTGTGCTCAGCTATATGATAACAGGCATTTTCACAGTTTTCTATGGTGATTTGGTTGATAAGGTTGATTTACTGAGAAAAGAAAAGGGGATGCAAAGAATATGTTGTGGCCCTGCTTTACTGCAGCTGTAGCCTCATGTAGATCTGGACAATTTGTTTTTTAAGTCATCAAACCAGGAGTTATTGACAGTGTGCAGACCTTTATTCTTTTTCTAACCTATTTTTTGCTTCCAGTCCTTATTTCAATAAGCGGTGCTCATTTCACGGTGTAAAATCTAAAGGCAAATCCATTCTTAAAATCTTCGACAGCCTGATATTGCTTACAGTACATTATATTTTGTCGTTTGTTGATTTTCTTACATCAGGAGAACTAGCCAAACCTTTTGGAGGGACATCATGGAGTCCAGATATTTCCACATCCATCTGGGGAAGATAAACAACAACACATCCCCAGAAACAAATACCCTGATTCTGAAATATTTCAAACAGCACCAATAACCTAGAGTAAGGATTTAAAGGTGGACTTATTCCTTTAATGTTATTCCAGAAGCTGTTTTTTTAATTATACTTGCCATAAACAGTGGTGACTTTTTCAATTCATCATTATTATTATTTTTACCACTGTGACAATGTGGCACCTCTGTCCCGAACCAGCAGACCACCCGTCCCTGTCCCAGCTCTCCACGGCTCTGTAACATTCTGGCACTATAGGTCTGTATAGCCTTGTTCTTTACTACTGAATCCTCAACTCTGTACAGAAGAGGAGAATATGATCGCATGGAACCCTTTTACTGTAATAATAACCTATACAGCATATATTAATTCTTTTTTTTTTTTTATAACTTGCGTCATTGAAATCAACTTACCGACCACAGAGAGACTTCCAAAAAAAAAAAAAAAAACATTTTTTATTTTTGCTTTGAGCATGTTTTTCTTGTTTTTTTTGTTGAATATTAAAGCTGTTTCTTCATTGTTCCCGTTTGGTTTTTACAGTTTCTGGGGTTTTGTGTCTTACTGTAGGGATAAAAGAATCTGATGTTATCATGTTAAAGATAGACAAGAATCACGCTTACGCTAATCAATGATGAGGACGCTGATCTTTTCAGTGATAATTGTCCAGTGTGAGAATGTTCAGGAACTTGTGAATGAACTGTGTCTGGTCTACACTGATGCGATAAGCAGTGATGATTCCTGGCTTATGAAGTTTTACGACTGTACATTGAAGGGTTTGGTGTGGATGCAGGCTCTGGAGACCTGCGACAATCCAGCATGGTTCTCCGTCAATCTACCATCAATAAATCAATAACCCCCCCTCATTAACAGTGTAGGAGTTATCAGTTTCATATCAGTAACATTTAAATAGTATAGTTTATTTTACTTGTCTGTACAGACAAAGACAAACAGTCTCTAGAGCCTGAGTTCCACCTCTGAGAAATTAAAAGGATTCTCTGTATTGCCTTGTTAATATTAATTGTGGACACATAATTTTATAAATGACAAAGACGTGGAAATAAAGATTATTTATCTTGTTATTTATTCAGAGTCTGTGTCGTTTTTTTAATGTATTTTGAATATGGGATATTTTGAGCTTCAACCAAAGAAATGCTATTGTCCCCAGTGGAAACTGTTGTGTGGTTTATCTTGAATAACCAGCAAATTGTTTTTATGATGTAATTTGTTGTTACTTTGTCGATTGTAAACAAAGTTCCATTCAGGGGATTCAGTCTTGGATCAATTGAAACCTGGCCACATCAAATAAAGTGGTCTGCATATTTGGACACCAGGCAGCGTGGGGGGGCAAAACACTTTTTTTGTTGTTAGAAATTGGGTTATGCAAGTGACAATTTGTCTCCTTAATTGTAGTTTTATATATACACAGTTACACACACACACACACAACACACTCTTGTATGTTTATCTTAGCAAAGACACTCCCTTGCATAATGCACTCCTAAACCATCACAACTAAATGCCTAACCCTTTAGGCTAATACTAATATTTAGGCTAAAACACTGATATATTACTTATCCAAACAGGTTTAAATTACCAGAGTACAATCTGGTGAGAGATGGTTAATCATACAACCAGTAACCTACTGAAACAGTTTTCTCCACTATTCCTATAAAAAAGATTCCCCTTCTGTTAAGTCAGTTTGCAGTTCAGTCAAATCATTCACATTTTGACACATGGGCAGTTTTATACAACAGATTATCCTAGTTCTGTTTGGTTAATTCAAGACGCACCACTTTTTAAAAATGGAGTCAAAACTTTTATATATGAATGAGTGAATATGTTTACTGAATAGAAATAGATTTCTCTCTTCAGCTGTGAGCAGAAGTCATTTAAAAACGTCATCTATGGAGGAGAAACTAGTGCATTGACGCTTTTCACCCAGCAGGGGGAGATATACACCACCTGTCCTATATGTATAATTCCACAGTAACAAGTGCCCCATCCTTTACAAGAAGAAGTATTTACTAAACTATTTATATTAGAGCATAATATGAACTGGTTGTGTTTTGTAAAACGATGCTTACACAGCGGGACAGAGCGGCTCAACTGACAGGAAATGTATCTCATCCTTCACATTTGAACAGGACAAATGTAAAAGTTTTTTTTTTTTTCATTACATAAATGACCAACCCAGCCATTATAACCATGTTTTGCTCTTACTACATGGAAATAGAAACTACAGAGAGCCATGCTCATGCTTCCACTGCTCTCACGTGTGACACGCCCACTCCAGGGGAAGCTCCTGGAGTGACGGTGGGATCCCAGGGGCTGCGGTGAGAGGAGAAGAGAATCTCATTAGTATTAGGCCGCTGTTTCCACCCTGAACCCCAGAGGGACGCTGGATAGGGAGAGTCAGCATTGTCCCAATGAAACACACAGGCCTGCTGGGAAAACATGAGCAATATGAACTAATGGAAAGGTCACACGTGGGGGACAAAGGTGTCGGAATAGAATAGTTTTTTCTTTTCTGTGCTAAACTTTAATTGAAGTGGTTTCTGTGTCTTTTTCCTGTGGTTGATTTTGTACCAGCATGAACACTGCCTGTGACCATGGGGTGCACGATTTGCTCTGATTAAATTGGATGTTCTGCTCAAACCACAGCAACCTATGAGTGGTACACCAAAAGCACAAAGCATGAAAAGTGCCAGGAGCATTTATTGTTTGGCAACGAGTATCTTTTATATGAGCCCCTGGACTTTGTGCAGGTGAAATAACAAAAACCCCAGGAGCGTCATCTGAGCACATGAATGATAACAACAAAATCAATGCATAAATTACAAGCACACACAAAGGCTAAACTGAAATGAGCAGCTCAAATGTCAAACCAGGATAAAACTCTACCCCAAGCCGGGCTCGCAGATGATCTTTGATAAGGATCTGGTCACGCCATGCCTACATCAAACCACTCTGATGTGGCCTCTCTGAGATGCACATACAAGGCCGGACTGTGGCCCATTTGCTCTGTGACTCACATGAGAACAAGCAGAGGCTGCTCGCTGTGCGTTGGGCTCTGCGGAGACACGCGTCCAGAAAACTGCCTTGAGACAAACGAGGGCTGGAAGAGACTTTAAATATGGGGGGTGATTTTTACTGTGAGGGAGGACATTCTGCCCCTTATCCCGGGGTGTCAGCCTGTGTTGTGCTGCGAGGCTGAACCTGTTGCCAAGAAACTCAATGAACTTGCTATGAACTTCCCCCACGGCTGCCACAGGGAAGAGAAAGTATGCTCAGGGGCTGCAGCGCCCATTAGAAGCACACTTTCCTTTGTCCACCACTTACTGCAGGTTTAAAGTCTCGTAAACTGTGCAGTGTTTACAGTGGACTGTAGGTTAAAGCATGTCGTAAAAGGAACAGTAAATTTACTCACTCATCACAACATAGAAAATTTGGGGTATTTCTACATTTGTTTCATGCCAGGTGAATATTGCACTTTGTTACAGCACTACATTTATATTTGGCAGCTCTAGTTTCCAATACAAGATGATTCTACATTCATATACACACATAAACAGACACATACAAATACACATATGTATGCATACACATACATATATACATACACATACACATGCACATATACACATATGTATACATATACATTTACATACATACACACATTCCTATTCATATATACATATCAAAAACATATGAAGCTTATAGAATATTAAACTTTTATCCCAATAGTCTGTATACAGTAATTAGAAACAATTTTTAAACTAGAAAATAAGAAATAAGAACAATGTTGGGACACGTTTTTCTTGTTTTTTTGTTGAATATTAAAGCTGTTTCTTCATTGTTCCCGTTTGGTTTTTACAGTTTCTGGGGTTTTGTGTCTTACTGTAGGGATAAAAGAATCTGATGTTATCATGTTAAAGATAGACAAGAATCACGCTTACGCTAATCAATGATGAGGACGCTGATCTTTTCAGTGATAATTGTCCAGTGTGAGAATGTTCAGGAACTTGTGAATGAACTGTGTCTGGTCTACACTGATGCGATAAGCAGTGATGATTCCTGGCTTATGAAGTTTTACGACTGTACATTGAAGGGTTTGGTGTGGATGCAGGCTCTGGAGACCTGCGACAATCCAGCATGGTTCTCCGTCAATCTACCATCAATAAATCAATAACCCCCCCTCACTAACAGTGTAGGAGTGATCAGTTTCATATCAGTAACATTTAAATAGTATAGTTCCTTTTGTCTTTGTCTGTACAGACAAGTAGGAGTCTGTAACAGTCTCTAGAGCCTGAGTTCCACCTCTGAGAAATTAAAAGGATTCTCTGTATTGCCTTGTTAATATTAATTGTGGACACATAATTTTATAAATGACAAAGACGTGGAAATAAAGATTATTTATCTTGTTATTTATTCAGAGTCTGTGTCGTTTTTTTAATGTATTTTGAATATGGGATATTTTGAGCTTCAACCAAAGAAATGCTATTGTCCCCAGTGGAAACTGTTGTGTGGTTTATCTTGAATAACCAGCAAATTGTTTTTATGATGTAATTTGTTGTTACTTTGTCGATTGTAAACAAAGTTCCATTCAGGGCATTCAGTCTTGGATCAATTGAAACCTGGCCACATCAAATAAAGTGGTCTGCATATTTGGACACCAGGCAGCGTGGGGGGGCAAAACACTTTTTTTTGTTCTTGTTAGAAATTGGGTTATGCAAGTCACAATTTTTCTCCTTGATTGTAATGCAGAGCAGCAAACAAAACATCTAGAATTATCTACACACACACACCAAACGCACTCTTGTATGTTTATCTTAGCAAAGACACTCCCTGGCATAATGCACTCCTAAACCATCACTACTAAATGCCTAACCCTTTAGGGCCTAAAGGGTTGAAGTAAAGTGTTATTTTTGAATCAGACTCATCAGGTCAAAAATCATTTGTTCAAGCTGTTTAAATTTTTTTTAAAGATGCGAAAGGAGATAAAAATGATGATCGAGTAACAGAACAAGGTTAAAAACTCCCTCAACCCAGTTATTCTCAGATATTTTCTTTAATGCCCCACTTTGGAATCTGAAAACCTTAAATGGCTTATTATAAAACAATAATAATGATAATAATAATAAAACTAGAATGGCTTTCAGCTTCCACCAAGGCCTAACTGTCCCTTTAAATTCAATCAAGCTTTTTTCCATCAAGATCCATGAATTATTCCCTGTGAGATACAATGTCAAAGAAAGTGAAAAGAAGATTCTGATCCAGATCTGCACCAACATTTCCCTGACTCATCCTTTGTCTGATGAAATATCATCGATTGTAGTCTCGCTGACAAACAAACAAACCGACAGGAGTAATAATTGGGGAAATTACAAACAGAACAAACCAAGTTGAATGTTTTTTTCTTTGCATCAATTAGAGTTGTAGGAATTAGAAACTTAATAAACTAAATGCTCTGTGTCCAAACTGCTTGATTTTATCTGGACTAGAAGCAGCTCACTTGGCTCCATGGAGCAGCAACAAAACCATCCTTCCATCTAAAACTCCCTAATGAACACTTTATATCTCCTACGAAGCCTGAAGTGTAAAAAACACGACACCGAGCTGTTTTACAGGGCTGATATGCGGGAACATTTCGTGGCTGGGTGTAGAAACCTCCTGGAGTTTCTGACTGTAGATCAAATTCTCCTCCACGCAGGCAGTGGATAAATGTTAAATGTTAAACTATACCTGGGGTCTGAATAAATCCTGATTAAATTCATCTTGAATCTTTAACACGATTTCTAATGATTCAGATCAACTCAAATCTGATGTGGAAAATGTTTCTCCCAGTCGTGTTTTCAATCCCCTCAGTTTGAGAAGAACTGATTAAAGTCATGTCAATAATGTCAAGAGTGCATTTATATATTTTTCGAGTAGTGACGTCTTTGTTCCGATGTGTTGAGTCAGAATGTGGAAAAAAACACGTATGCTGTAAACAAACATTATGTATTTATGTGTTTCAACAACACCTCCACACCTCTCTCTAATATTTATATTTTAACGAAAAGCAAAGAAAAAGGATCAGATGTGACGGACGCAAATAACTTCAAACGTTTTAAAACATTTGTTCACATCAAAAGCTGCTGTTTAGAGGTGATTGTGAAAAAAAAGTGACTATTTCAGCAAATGTTTAAAGACTCTCCGAGTTCTGACTTGAGCCGGTGACAAATTTGTCAGATTATTCCGACACACGTTCATGCGCATCACTACTGAAAGTGAGTAAAAACCACAGACTGGTAAAACACGCCTGCATTTATGGGCCAGCTCCTCTGTGTATATTTAAGACTAAATCCACTGACAGTACCTGTGAGTACTTTATAAATTCCCAACATGCTGAGTTTACAGTGCTCTGCTCTGTCAGTCTGTCTGCCTCTGTTTACTTGTTCATTCCCCCTGTGCTCGTCCGTCTCTGTGCATCAATCTCTTTTCTCTCTCCACAAACTTTGCCCCCCCCCCCCCCTGTCACCGTGTTTCAGGTTAGAAAAACACACAAATACAATCAGACGTGTACGAGCGCTCAGCAAATACACTGATAATATTTAAACGAAAGGTCCCAAACGACACATTTGATTTTTAAATGATTTGGGACGAGAGTCTAACAGCAGCTGCTGCTGTCACTGGCAGTCGTCCTGACAATCTCCTCCATTACTTCATTTGCTCCAATTTGGAAACGCTGATGCTCCATTTTTAAATGTATAAATACGAATGTGTTCATACAGGGAAGCGTACGCACAAGGAAAGAAGGAGAGCCCCCCCTTTGTTCCACATGACCAGTCATCATCTGAGGACGATGCAGACCCAATCCCTGACGAACTCCTGTGTCCAATCTGCAACGACCTGATGACGGACGCAGTTGTTATACCCTGCTGCGGAAACAGTTACTGTGATGATTGTAAGTTCTTTCTCGTAACATGGATTAGTAATAAAAATCCGTCCTGGGCTATGTTCCATTGTTTCAGTGTGTTCATTTGGTAGTCAAATGGACTATAGCTTTGAACTAAGGACTGTTTGTTTCCAGGTATCCGGACGGCCTTACTGGACTCAGAGGAGCACATCTGTTTCACGTGCAAACAATCAGATGTTTCACCTGATAATCTCATCGCCAACAAATTTCTACGACAGGTAACCCATTTCAAACACACGCTTTTTTATGTATGTCATATTTGTTTGATCAGAAGTTTTATGCAAATCTAAAATGTTTTTCTTCATGCAGGCTGTGAATAACTTCAAGAATGAAACAGGATACACCAAACTCGTACGCAAGCAGGTCCAACAGGCAGCACTGCCTCCGCCTCGCCTCCAGTTGTCCAGGCCTCTGCACTCAAGACAGCAGGACCCACTGCTGGCCAATGTCACTCACCCACCCCCTGCAAGCGTACCAACGGCTGCACCTCAAACACAGGTTCAGCCCCCTGCACCCTCTCCTCCTGTTCCTGCTCCTGTTTCTGCTGCTGCTGCTGCGACTGCTACTGCGACTGCTCCTATTCCTCCTCATGCTGCTGCTGTCGAAGGTCAAGATGTTTCACCATCTCCTGCACCTGTCGCTGACCAACATTCTCCTATGCACTCTACCGGCCAGGGCGAACCACCCCCACCTGGGTAAGTTTAGTCCCATTATAGTTTGAACAATTACACGGAATCACCCATTCAACATGTGATGTCTGAAGTAAAGGGCCATTGCAACTTCTCTCAATGTTTCTGCTTGTTTATGTTTCAGTGAAATGGATCCAGAACCTACTGTGAGACGAAGCCCAGAAAGTACCCCAAAATTGGACCACACATGAGTCCTCTCGGATGATCTGATAATAATGCATCTTTCATGGTTATTATAGAGCTCAATAGATCGTTTTCAGAAGTAAAAATCCAATTAATTTTCTGAATTTGATCATCTGCCATAATATTTTTACCATCCAAGGTAGACTCACTACAAGTTTGTTAAACGATGTTATAAGCTCCTGTAGAAGCCACAAGTCCTTATGATAGCAACTGCATTTCAAGAAAAACGTGTTTTATTTACACAATCCCACAATCCATTCTAAAAGTGGGCATTCACTGTTACGCTCTATTATTGGAGTCATTAACTTACTTAGGTGCATCCTTACTACGCACCTGTACATCCATGAGAACTGGAATAGTAACGTCTCTGAAAGGTAACTACATTTTTTTCACTGATTTATTCCGCAGGGCTACCATTTTTGTGTTGGCCTACCGCCACCGACAAGGCCGCCACATCCATCAGGTAAGAGGTTGGATTTAGATCATTTAAGGAGGCTCGTGAGCTTGAAGGAAAGACATTCAGAAGCTAACTAAACTGTGTCTCTGCTCCATTAGGTCACCAGTCACGGCCCCATCACTCTCACCGAGGGGGAGGCAGACACTGGAAGAGGTGAGACCCCGTCTATGGAACTATTAAATGTTTTTATTCTAATATGTCGGCCTCTCGATGAATGTTTCTCTCCCTTTGAACCAGGTCCTTCAGAGGTAGAGGAGACCATCCCCCGGCCCACCTCCAAACAGCTCCACCTCCTGGACCTGCTCCTCCGGTGTACCCGTCTCCATCCATGTACCCGCCCCCACCACAGCCCTACCCTCCTCCCAACACATCTGGCCTTCTACCTCCTCCTCCAATCGGTGACCCGCCCCAGCCAATTTTTGCCCCTGGACCACCGGGGCTCAACCCTCCCTGGATCCCACCTGGTGTCCAGCCCCCTCTACCCCACCTTGGACCCCCCCTCTCTCAGCCCCCCCTCTCTAAGGAAGAATTAGAGAGACCCTTCAGGTCCCGGTCCCGGTCTCGCTCCCCTGGTGGCTTCCGGAGCTGCAGCCCTGGTGGACGGAAGCCACCTCCTCGGGAGCTTCCAACATATGAACGAAAGGGACCAACTCCGCCATCCTCATCATCAGGGACTGAGTCCAGCACAAAAGTCCTTAAAACAAAGAAAGTAAAAAAGATGAAGCCCAGGGAGGAATCTGAGCCATCACACCATTCAGCAGACAGAGGTGATGCTACTCCTGTCAGAGATGAACCGGTGGATGAAATCCCCTCAATCAATAAAACACCTCCCATCTCCTCAAAACCTGCATCTGGCTCTGGAGTCGCTAAAGCTCCTACTTCTAAAAGTGCTGCTGCACCCGCTAAGCCCTCAAACCAGACCGTATCCAAGACCCAGTCTGATAAGACCGGGAAAGAGAAGGCTCAGGAAGTAAAACCTGAAGAGAAGGCAGAGGCTGTGAAGGAAAAGAACGACAAGGAAAAAGACCCCAGAAGCAGTGGTCATCAAAAAGAAAGACTCCTCATCGTCCTCTGTCGCTAAACCGGTTAAGACCATTAAAGCAAATCCAGAAGATCTGGGGAGAAAAGGCAGGACTGAGACGTCTGCCTCAGACAGAGCACCATTAGGTCCTGAGAAGATGCCGTCCACATCAGACCGATCAGCTTCTTCCAGCGTTTCCGAAGGTGACAGATCCAACAGTACAACAGATGGGGCTGGACGAAAGGAGCTGTCTGCATCTGCAGAGAGGAGAACCTCTCGCGAAAGACCAGGGAGTGCTGGAGAGAGACTGCCGGGCTCAGACCGAGAGAAGGACAGAGTCTCAGGACCAGACAGAGTGTCTGAATCAGACCGAGACACAGGTGTGGGTTCTGAAAGAGAGAGAGAGAGGGACAGGGTTTCGGGGTCGAGCTCACAGAACGTAGCAGCGACAGCGGAGAGAGACGGCGACAGAGATACGTCATTTGTATTTTACTGCCTTGCTGCTTTTAAGATTGGTTGCCTTTCTGGATATCTTGATATCCTGAGTTGGATCCCCGGGAGTACTGTGATCACACAAGGGTTAAATACATTAACTTTGGGTTTAGTTTATCGTCATTTAGCTTTTAAGCTTCGACAGTTGATCAGGGCGACTTCAATTTATATTTGAAACTGAGAAGTTTGTAGTTGTTTATTAGAAACAGGTATCTAAACTCAATGAAAACTAAAGCTTTTATAGGCCTAAAGCTTTTATAGGCCTGCTCTCACACAGCTTTTTTGGGGCCTTTCATGTCATCAACTGAGAGCAATGTCATTTGGGAGAAAGTATTTGAAAATGTGCACCATTGTCCCCTCTAATGACATCACACCCCACCCCTTTTGTGATAGAACAGTTACAACCACAGTTATAATCTGAGGATTCTTGTATTAAAAAATAAAGCTGAATTCTTCAATTAATCAGTCGTCAGAACATGAATTTACACACGTTTTGATGATGAACTAATCATTCAACTCACTTTGCAATCACAAAAGTCCACCTTAGTTCCACCTTCTTCTTAAGTGTGAGTATTTGCTGCCTGTCTTTGTCTGTTGTAATATTAAGAGTTGAATCATCAAAGTAAAGAAAGTAATTTTTTATGACATGTTATAGACCTGTACCCAGCCCTATAGGTTATTGTGTGAGGATGATCGATTGTACTCAACGCATCCCATTCCTCAATCAACTTAAAGATTCAGTTTGTAGAATTTAGTGACATCTTAGATCCCATTCCTACAAAATGACTTAAAGAAATGCTGCCCCTAATTAATAGTACGTTACTAAACACAATCAATCTGTCATTATCATCAGGATATGTACCACGGTCCTTTAAAATAGCTGTAATCAAACCCCTTCTCAAAAAACCCACCCTAGACCCAGAGGTTTTAGCCAATTACAGACCGATATCCAACCTCCCCTTCCTGTCTAAAATCCTTGAAAAGGTTATAGCCAATCAGCTGTGCGAGTTTCTCCAGGAAAATAATATATATAATAATAATATATCATCCTCCTGCAGCTGTACGTTCCGATCACCTTGTCTAGGTTGTCCACGCCACCTTTGTTGCGGTTGTAGTCCAGGACGATGACCGGTTTCCCGTCCTCGCGGTCGCTGATGTCGGCCTCGGGGTGCTGTGTGCTCAGGAGCACCACATTCCTGTTTTTCTTTGGGATGTAGGACACCAGAGTGGCAGTGGGCGTGAATGCGAACTTGGATGAGAACACCTCTCTTCCCTTGACCGCGAGCAGCCCGGCCAGGAGCTCGGGCTTGTTCTTCCGAACCATGCCGACCACGGTGAGCTTCCTCTCCAGGAGCTGCCGCGCGAGTTGGTAGGAGGTGAAGTAATTGTCGCACGTGACGTTACGACCACGCAGTCCCTCCGTTACATCGAGCAACACCCGGTTCCGTTCTGGGCGTCCGCCGCTCGGCTTTCCGGTGTACACTTGCATCTTCCAAGCGTAGCTTGATTTCGCATCGCAGGCCACCCACGACTTGATCCCGTATTACCTGTACAGGCCCGCTAAGATCAGCAGCCCTACATAGGCGCGCAGGTCGGTCTCGTCCATCCCTTTCCATTCGTCGCCGTATTTTCGACGACCCTCCCGATTCGTCATCTCCAGGATGATGTTCTCTACCGTCGGTGTGATGAACAGGCGGAACGTCGAGGCTAGGTCACCAGTGCGGGACGTCGCGTGGATCGTGGGGCCCCAGGGGACCCCGCTTTGAGCCGCAGCAGAGGAGGAGGAAGAGGAGGAGGAGGAGCAGTGGCCCTCGAGGACCATGTTATTCCCCCGTTTCTTGACGGGAAGGTCTCTCTTTCCACGAGTCCGGTGGTGGTGGTGTCGCCGTGGTCTTGTCCTTCTTCTTCTTCCAAGGATGACAAATCTGCAGAAGCATCACCCACTGGGTCGTAGTCTTCATCACCGTCGTCGTCTTCGTAGTCACCGTCGTCGTCGCCATCGCCGTCACCGTCGTCACCGTCCTCTCTGTCTGCTTCTCGGTCTGCTTCTCGGTCTGCTTCTCCATCTCCTTGTCCGTCCGCTTCTCGGTCTGGCTCTTTCGTGTCCTCTTCGGGTTCAGAGGATGGTTGCTGGGAGAATAGCTGTTGGAGAACCTGTTCTCTGGTGAAACGCTCCTGACGCGACATCGTGCCATGGTCCGTGAGAGAGTGGCACACTGAGACTTATATGTGGGTCTAATGTATCCCCCCTTGATTTTCAATTGGAATCAGGTGTGGGTCTAAATGACCCCCACAGAGCACCACAGCGCCCTCTCTGGGGGTCTAAATGATCCCTCCCATGACAATCGAGAATGACAATCCATTGGTCTCAATTACCCCAGGAGAATTGGATAATGACAATCCTTGGGTCACCCTAACCCTAACCCTGACCGGCCAGGGCTTGCGTATGATCACACGCACGCACTCACGCACGCACGCACGCACACACACACACTCTGGGTCAATTAGACCCAGAAACAACACAAGGGTTAAACACTTTACCCACCTCTCCATCTGCATCGTGATGAGAAGATTTTCATTTTTCAGTTAACTATCCCTCTAACCAGACAATAGTCTAAGGATATTAATTTTTTGTAATGTTTGATTTTTAATGGATTAAAGTGTGAAAACAAAGCCTCACATCTGAGTACTCAGAACCTTTGTGTCCATGTTAATTGCAGATTGATTAATGTGATTTAAATGATGTATGATCATACGTTAGTTTCCTCTGAGCTCCAACCATCTAACAGCACGTAAGCACAGATGTATTACTCTGATATAAATGTATCATCTATATATTAAGGATAATTAAGATATAAAACCTATTCATTATACCTATTAGTTATAAAAAGAAGGTACAACATTTAAATAAGAAAGTGAAGTCACCTGCAGCTTCTTTTTAGTCTTAAATGCAGGAAACTTGCAATTCTTAAACTTTTAACTATTTGCTGATGACTATATTTGTAGAGTTTGGACGTATGAGTGGGACAAAGATGAGCAACACATACCAAACCTAAAAATGACAAAAGAACAAAGATCTACTGCAGCACATGGAGAATCCGATTTATCTGGATGTAACTGGATTTTTCAGAAATGATGAATTATCTCCTCAACAGCAGTTTTCTCAGGCACATCGGTGAATTTCAGGGTCATTGGCCGCTCATTTATGTCTTTCGATTCTCAACATGAAGAATTAAAACGTCCTTTAAGGACACAAGTGCAGTGAGACAGACTAAACACTGTGTGGCACTGTAAGTCCTCCAACTTGGAACACAGGAGGGAAGCACATAAACAAAACTAAAAAATCGTCTCTCATATGCTTCAGCTCCAAAACACAACCCCACTTGTCAGTAACTCTCTGCCTCCCAGAGCACACAGCAATAAGCCTCGTTGTGTACGTGTTTGTGTGTCTGTGTGTGCATGTTGTAAGTGTGTGTACCCAGTCGGAGGGATGGCGTGACTGGTGGATCACAGAGGAAGCAGGCTGAAGGCAGGAGATGGCTTCACAGACAGGTTGAGGGACCGCCGAGGAACAAGAGGGCAGCAGATGTATTTTTCCTCAAACAGCGGAACATAAAAGCTTGGCTTAGTCCATGCATTGTGTGTCTGTGTGTGTATGTGTGTGTGTGTGTATAGGTTCATTCTTAATGGTGTCAGAGATCAGTGAGACCATTAGAGAAGATTAATATATATTGTTTTAACCCCTGCTCAGATTATCATCACAACTCATTATTCCTTTCATCCAGCATCCAGCAAGATTCACTCTGCATGTGTGTGTGTGCGTGTCCACGTGTGTGCACATGTGCACCTGTTATCTGCCTGTGTACTTGTGTGTGTGCTTGTGTTTTTGTCGCACAAGCATCATTTCCTGTCATCAAGGCCAAAGGTTGCTAAGCAACTTCACTTCTGCCAATTGTCAGAAAAGATGCTTCTCCACTGACCGACTCACAACCCAACTCTCTCTCTGTCATGGTCTGGGGTTCTGAGGGTTATTTAAGTGTTTTCTGTTTATTAATATATCCCTGTTTGTTTGTCTGGCTGCTTTAGTTGTTCCTGTGTTTCATGTTTTCACACTCCGGGTTCTGTTTCCTGTTTTATTTTGTAGTGTCTGGGTTCTTGTGTCTCGTCTCTAACTTTACTTCCTGTCCGTGGTTGTCTGCACCAGTCCTCATGTGTCTCACCTGTGTCTAATTGCCCCTGCCTTCCCTGTGTGTATTTAAGCCTCTGTGCTTCTCCTTGTCCTCGTCGGATCGTTGTCTTTTGTCGTATGTATTGGTGTTCTCATGTCTGTCCCGTCCTGGTATCCTGTCCTGATCTCCTGTGCTGTTCGTTTCTAGTGTCTCCTGAGCCTCTGCACCTCTGCATCCCCTGTGTAAGCTTCCTGTGTTCTCTCCCTTCGTGCTCCCAGTTAGTGATGGTGAGATGAAGCTTCATGAAGCATTGAAGCTTTCCATCCAATTGGTTCACTCATGGCCGAAGCTTCATGGTGCTTCATTTGCTCTACTGCGCCATCAAGTGGACAATAAATGTAAAACAGGCAGAGTGATTATAATGACACCATGGCTTTGGTGTGTGACGCTTTGAATTGATAAATGAATGAATGATTTTTTTGATGCCAATACATACATTATGAACTGATTAATATGATGTCTATCTTTATGATACAATGGCGGGATCAAAAGCGAAAGTGGAAACAAATTGGGCAGAGGGTTGTGATGTGAATGTTCTTGTGTTACTTGTAACATGTAAAATAGGGACAACATTTTATTCATTTTTATTTAAAAATTACAACTTTTCCACAGTGCTCGGTTTCAGGCGGTTTCTTTTTTTTGCAAACAAAAGCGCAATAAAGTCCCCAGTCCACAAAATGGGGGGGGGGGGGGATCAATTGCGTTTCGCTGCCCCTTATATTTTGATTTATACTTTTATATTTCGCACGCCAAACCCGCGAACTATTTCCTGACACGTGGTACGGCCGGCTTGCGAGGCTTTGAACGTCACCACATACGTCATCAACACAAGCCTCGAAGCCGCGGAGATTCCTTCATCCTCATTTTCCAACATCACTTGTGCTCCAAATATACAACACTCTCACAAGGTCCGTCCATTTCTGAGGCTCATGGTTCTATTCTTTTTGGAGGGGTTGCCATTGGATATGGGATCGTGCCTCTTCCTCTTCCTCTGACACCTGATTGGGCCCGTTGGCCCACTTGTGCCTTTTCGAGCTGCCAGTCTTTCACTCCTTCTGACCTGGTCTTGGGAGTCTTCTGGTCTGTGATGTGGATAAGAAAATAATTGAACTCTTGATCTTAAAGCAGTGATTTGACATTTTTTTAAATGCACATTCTAAACTGCACTTGGCTGCAGATCCATAGTCAATTAGAGGGTTCTGTTCTTCCCTCTGCTTCGCCACTTCTAATCCTGATGACATCACACAGGTGTCTAAAATGCCAAAGACTATAACATTCACATCACTTCTGTGCACTTGTCAAATAAACATAGTCAAATCGTGAATCAAGTCTCTCCTGATTGAACTTCTACAGTATACAATGATCAAGACAGGAAGATATTTCAAACACTCACCTGTTGCCACACTTTGCATTCATATTTGAATGCTCCTCATCTGTCATCCCAGCAGGGCTGCCCTCCTTGGCTGGGCTGGCAGTGCTGCTGGAGGAGTCCTCCTTCAGGGACATTGGCAGGATCACCTGGTCTCCATGTCCTCCATCATCAGAGCTCTGATCCTTGCAGATGCCCATCAGATCCGTACATGACTTCAAACTGGAAGACAAATTAAACTGTTGAGCCAAACACCTTAATCACCTTATATCTCTGATATTTTTTACCCATGTCTATCAGCACAGACTTACACAGACCATCTAAGCACAAACTTACTAGAGGCTGTTCTTGAATGAACCCTGAAGGTGGCTCATTGTGATAAAAGGATGCTGGAGAATTCTGCTGGGGGTAATCCTTCGAAACTGACTCATCATCAGCATCTCTGTCATCAGGTCATTAAAGCACTGCAGGTCACAGTACTCAGCTTGGACGTCTTCTGACGAGAGCGGATGAGTCCCCTTTAACAAGATGAGGAAAACCAACATTGTTACATGTCCTCGTGTTTGGATTATGAAAACATTGTGCTGTTATAAAATTCATCCAGGCTGTTGATCACAAACGACAATTGAAACTATTGACTGAAATGAAGAATTGTTTCATTGAGATAGTTTGCAGTGGATGGCACAGGGGAAAGAAGCACAGACTGAAGGAAAGACACCATAGTTAGTGAGCTAGTGGAGCCAGCTAAGTGGTTGTAAACTACTTTCTTACCATAAATCTGCCTTCCATCCAGCATCTTGGCCAGAACGCATGAGGTAGGAAGTTTCCTTCATGCTCTGGATCTCTAATTGCAAACGCAACTTGCCTCATCTGTGGAGAAAACACAACATTGTGAGAGTTAGTTAACTTCAAGTTTACATTGTTGATCATGTACATCAGGTGCACTTCTATTACTGAGACATATGGATGAAGTGTCTCTGATTTGTCTCATTAGTAAAATAGTAGAAATCAGTGAACTTCTACTGGAAACCCTCTCACTATAATAATCAAGTGTGTGGATTTAAAAATACACAAACATCCCGGCAGAACTGTACGTGTTTGTTGTGTTTTAAGTGCAGATACTGACCAATTCATTCTCATTAGAGGCTGGGAGCAGTGGTCTGCCCATAGACAGCTCAGCAGCAATACAGCCGAGAGACCACACATCGATGGCCCCGCTGAAAGGCTCTTTATACAGAATCTCAGGAGATCTTAGGATAAGAAACACAAACATATTACTGAAGTTTTAAAATTTACTAAACTCCATGTTACTGTCAATATGTTACTATCCGTTTCTGAGACATAAACCTGACATGCCAGCGTACAGGACTTGTCAATTAATTACAGCAAACACAGCTGTCCCAGGTATACAGATGTGCGGTCAGTTACTTACCTGTACCACAAGGTCTGGAGGGTGTCACCGATCATTTCTACAGGATCATCTAAGGCTAAACCAAAGTCAATGACTTTAACTTTGAGTGGCTGCCTGACATGATCCACCAACATGATGTTTTCTGGCTTCAAATCTGCATGAATGATCCCTGCGCTGTTCAGAAATTCCAAGGCTGTAGCCAGCTGAAATCATGAAAAACATAATAATAATCATGAGCTACAGAGTTATTTCCTCATCAACAACTATAACAGACACATTTTAGCGACCAAGTTTGCCCTTCACCCTACAAAGCAGTTAGTGTAAGAGCTTGAATTTAAAAAACAAACCTGCTGTACAATGGGGCGGATCTGCTTCAGCTGAAGATGTTGACCCGGGCTGATCTGCTTGAATTTCTGCAGATCCATATCCAGGTGCTCAAACACAAGACAGTAATGTCCCTTGTAGGTAAATGACTCGTTCAATCTGACGATGTTGAACCTGTCTGAGTGGAGCTCCTTCAGGGTTTGAAGGGCGACCTCCTCTTCCTTGGCGCAGTCAATGTCTTCCATGCTTTTGATAATTTTTAAAGCCACCGTTTCTTCGGTGGTCACGTTCCTGCATTGGATGACCACTCCATAGGCGCCTTGGCCCAGGTTTTTCTGTACCTGGTAATGTGTAGTGGGGGAGGGGATCAGGTCTCCTACACGGATTTCTAACAGACTGTTTTGAGACATGGTGACAGAATAGTTATCCTGTTGATTTCTCACACTTCTCAGGAGAATAGAAAAGAAGGAAGTTAGACACAAAGCCACGTATGCTCTCACAAAGCCTTACAGCCAGTAACGCTGTGAGGTAGCATGAGAGTTTAAAGGCAGGTCAAAAGTACTGCTTACATCAAAGACACTTTACAGACCGATAAATATTGTGTGTCTATATACCTCTCACTGTAAGGTTCGCGAATTCTAGAGAACCTCATTATCATATAGCTTTGATGTCTAATTAGTTTAAAGCCACATTTGTCCCATTGTATCAACTGCATGTCTTTGTAGTGATTTCTTTTCTTTTATGTGAATTTTCTTTCTTCTTTTCTTTTCTTTTCATCATGATTCTTTCATTTGAATCTTTGTCAACCATCATGATTTACACAGTAGATGGCGGTAATGCACCTTGACGTTGGTTGCCACCCGCCAATAAACTAAACAAATGTAATGGGGTCAATCCTTAATAAAAAGCTTTAGCTAAAACAGGATAATTGTAGCAGTGTTACTTTCCCAGTTATGCGTACATGTCATTGTAGATATTAAATCACAGCTCTAATTAACCTGACAGGACGGCGACGCCTATAGGATGAGGGGAGTTGGCGAAGTTTATTTAGGGACACCGTAGTCGCTCGCTCCCTCTCTCTCTCCACTGCCGGTCCTGTGAGGAAGTGGAGCGTGGGCGCAGCAGGTGTGGACGCCAATTGTTTGTTGCGGTACGCTTCATTAACTGAAAGTCACTTTAAAGTAAATGAAGATCACGCAGAAAACTTTATGATGTAATGGCGGGATCAAAAGCGAAAGTGGAAACAAATTGGGCAGAGGGTTGTGACGTGAATGTGCTTGTGTTACTTGTAAACATGTAAAATAGGGACAACATTTTATTCATTTTTATTTAAAAATTACAACTTTTCCACAGTGCTCGGTTTCAGGCGGTTTCTTTTTTCAAACAAAAGCGCAATAAAGTACCCAGTCCACAAAATGTGACGTTTGCTGCCCCTTATATTTCGATTCGCGCGCCAAACCCACGAACCATTTCCTGACTCAGTCACGTGGTAACGGCCGGCTTGCGAGGCTTTTAAAGTCACCACATACGTCATCAACACAAGCCTCGATACGCGCTTCACAGAAATCTTCCTGGATTACTCGATACACGATTCAAAGCCTCGATACGGAAGGACACATCACTACTCCCAGTTGTTTTGTATTCCTGTGTCTTCTGAGCTCCCGTCCTGATTCCTGTTCCTGTCATTAAAACTCCTTTAAGTTAAACTCTGCATCTGGGTCCATCTGCCTTACACACCGTGACACTCTCATCCTCTGTCGTTACCGTGACGTCTGAGGGAGGAGGCAGCCAGTGTGTTCATGGCTGAGCGTGTGTTTACATGGACCAGTGTATATTTGTGTTCGCAAACATGATGAAGAGAATGAGGGAGGAGAGGTATTGTCTGTTGGATTTGTATGATTCCTCCAACTAATAACAAGGGTGAGTCAGTGGTGTTGCTTCATGTTAGATCCCCTCCAGTGGTTTACATAAAATACAACAAAATATCGGAGCATGAGCAGAATATTACACTGATGAAGTTGCTGAAGTCTCTGTGTCTCGGAACATAACTTTTTTTTTTTTACTAGGTCTCATAGTCTTACTGTGACTATATATCGATTATATGTATATTTTAGTCTAGTTTTTAGTTTATTCTTATATTTTACATATCGTCTCTTACTCCTGGTTACCCTTTATATTTTTATACTTGTTTTTAAACTATTATATTATTCTACAAAGGAAAATTGTATCTTATCTTATTACAAATGTTTGAATACACACCAAAAATTAACAGTGTAAATATTTCATACATAGTGCATATTTCATGATCACTAAAAGTACTTCCTGGTTATCTACCCAGGGACACGTGTAGGTATGAAGAGAGGTTAGGTAACAGGACAGCAACATCTTTGTGATTAAGAAGGACTGAAATATTAAATTGTACGTTTATAAATTCAATAATTGTGTTGCATGGCAATGTTGCTGCTGGGTAACAAGACAGGGGCCCCATTTATATCAATAAGATCAAACTAAATACAGGAAACAAGTCTCGGTATAATGCAGTGATGTATCAGTGACTATAAAGTTGATCGGTGCCTCTACAAAGGTTTTATTTCAATCTTCATCAAGTGTTATGCTGTCAGCTCCATCAGGCTGCACTGAGACACAATGGTGCCATGAGCTAGACACTTATGTTACGATGCTAACATGCTCATACAAATGCAATGAGGTTCAGGTGTAATGTTTATCTCAGCATCTTAGTTAAGGTGCAGCTGAGGATGATGGGAGTGTTTTCAATTATTTAAAGACCACATCAGCCGAGAAATTTGACAAAAATTCAGACCTGAAGGACCAATAGGAAGGGCCTACATTGATGGTCCATATATACTATATATATAAATACAAAATATTTACATTGTAATTTGTGGGCTGTAACATTATATATATACCGCTAGTGCTGCAGTGTTGACAAAGACTCAGAACCAGGAACGACAGGTTTACAGTCAACAGAGACACATAATTACTGTTGTCGCCCCCTGCTCTGAAAACTGAAACTTTAAACACTAGACACTGATACCTGGGACCATGGTGTGAGTGTGTGTGTGTAATGTGTGTGTGTGTGTGCCCTCTTAACCTCTGTGTACCTCTACTGTAACCAGGTCAAGTAAAGCAGTAGGCCTGCTCAGTGTCACACTGCTCACGTGGTTTTGTAAAGTGTGTGTACACTGTGTGTGTATCCACACTTTGTATGGGGATGTGCCCTCAGGTTGTTGTCATGGCAATTCTAACGACTGATCAGGAATATTGATCTGTAATCGAAGTCCCACAGTTTGTGTGGTGTGTGTGTGTGTGTGGTGTGTGTGTGTGTGAGTGACAATGGCGTGGAATGAAAGACTTCCTTGTATACAGTATAATGTTATGTGATGGTCCCCATGGAAACACACCCGAGGGGCGCCTAACCA